>VCII01000645.1:0-17215 GCA_006030095.1 Triplophysa siluroides
AAATAATACCTAGAAATTTTGAAGGTTAAATAATCGTTAACTAGTGTAAAGTAGGCTCTGTGCATGATTTTCAGGGGAAAAAAGAATATCTAATGGTATATATATATAGTGGGGAAGCTTGTTGACACATTTTTAGTCACAATTTAGTCCTACCCTGAGCAAGTTATGTCACTAAAGAAATGTTAACATAAAGTTCACACTAAAGAATAATAACAGAATTTCTAAAAATAGCCCAGGGCAATAGTATACATACCCCTGATTCTTAATGCTGTATGATGTTACCTAAACAATCAATGAGAGTTTGGTCTGATGTTTAGATGTTTAGTCATAGTGGTTTAAGGGTTACCTGTTGGTCATGAGTCATTAGACTGTCTTTGTCTTTGTCTTTCACATGGTGTTTTACATGTGGAATATGATTGGATGTTCAGTTTGATAAAACTAATATGAAAAGAGTTACCAAAACATCAACATTAAGGACATCATAAATGTAGCTCATAGACACCAAACATGATCTACATATCATAGTTAAATGAGTTGCTTCAAATCTAATAATTCCAGTAGTTTCATGGACCATGAACACATTCATGGATACTTTGGATTAATTTGTAAAACAGACATAACAACAAGAACATTAATACATGGAAATGTTATAAATTAATATATGTACATTTCCACATAAATGTATTTAGGATTGTATGTCTGTCCCCAAAATAAGTAAAGACAGTTCAGCTACCTACATTCCATTCGGTTGTAAAATACTCTTATCTTTATGGTTGGGTGAGGGGTGTTGTTGTAATATTTAAGAAATATAACTAGTTATTGCGTGTCTGATCAGTCTCAGGTACTACAAAGTGTTTCTTTGTTTAATGGTTGACGTCTGCACAATAATTGATAAAAAAGTACTCTTTTGACTGGTCACAGAGATTTCAAAATAGCAGAAACTAACATTTTTTTATTTTTTCTTCTGACTTTACTCTTATATGAAGTGCTGTTATCCTGCATTCCTCTGTCCGAATCCTGCCAATGCTCCAGCAAATGTGCCAAGGATTGGAACTCTATGGCCTCCTTGAAATGGTGAAACAAAATCAGCCTTTATTTCACCAGGTATTTGTTCAGGGCCACTTTAAAAAAGTAAGTGTTGTTACTTCGATGTTAACCAGATTGCTTTGATTTGTTTACAATACAAGGTTGTTCTTTCTGATTTGCAGCCTGATGCAGATTTTCTTGTGATGGCCCTGTCACCCATTTTAAGTGAGGCGGGTTCAGTCAAGCGGCAGAGGGAATCAAGAATTGTAAATTTCTTGCAGGACTTCATTCAAAGCCTTGAAGATGAAGGTAACATTAGTCTTAATTATATTCCACTTAAAATCAATTTCAGTATGGTGCATTCTGCCACCATTCTTAAAAAATACTATGCCATGAATCATAAAGAGCAGACATGGAAATGTTTTTGATCTCGTTTTTTGCAGAAGTGAGGAGTGGTCAGGAATGGAGAGGTGAAGGTGAAGACAAACAGGGGGAGTGCACTAAAGAAGAAACAGAAAAAGACAAGATCACTGTCAGCAGTTTTATGCAGTGGCTTACTGGTCAGGGACATGTTGCCATTACTTCTGCACAGAGAGAAAATTTTAAAATATACGTAGAATTTGATCATGACTGTCAGCTGCGTATGGCCAACACAGTATATGCTACCCTCTCGTAAATGCATATTCCTGTACCATGATCTTGCCTACACGGCACTTAGGGACTTACACAGAGTTCCTTTTCATTATAAGTCAGGCTGTGAGCAACGGCAGAGAATTTGGTCGTTCCTGAGATGTGTTTGCTCACTTCATGCTAAAAATGTTTTGATGTTATAGCAAGTGTATTTCTTTTTTAATTGTGTATCATTGACAATTATCGGCAAAGAAAACACTTCTAAATTGTTTTAATAAATTGTTTTAAAGATTTAATAGACATTCTCAATGTACAGTAAGTTTCGATGCTAAATAAAGACAATATGCAATCTTTTTGCTTTGTGTTTTTTTTAATTACACAATATTTGTTGAAACAAACTCCCGACGAAGCAAATACATTTCTTTGGCAGGGGTATTAGAACCAGCTAAATTCTGCAGGTCTTCAAGACCATTCAACCCATCCGAATTCAAAGGACATTCGAATTCTGGAACAACAACTCCCAAATCTTCACAGGCATCATATGATGCTGCTACGTCCCAGTCTAGATCTGCCTCTTCAATATCCTAAGGAAAAGCAGTTAAGACATGGTAAAAAAAAATCCACTTAACGTATGCATAAACAGCAGTGTGATGACAGAGGTACTAAAGCAGGGTCACAATACCTCATAACTGTCCAACTGGTCAATATTTGTGTGCATCAGTCCAATCTGCCACAGCTGCTCTGGGCTTCGATTGCCTTCTGTTGAGAGTGGATGGTGATTCCAGGCTTCTGCAAATGTGTCCAAGTCTGCCTGAAGTCTTGGGAGAAAAGTGTAGTGCACACTGAAAAGGTCCTCAACCACTGATATGTCAAGCAGTCCTTCAGACTCCAGGGAGTGTAGCATGTCTAAGTATTTGTTGGTCACCGTGATTCTGACATCACGCCAAAGACGCTCAATCCTATTAGAAATGCAGTCAATTTTACATTTTAAATCCTATTTTTTGCTTTAAAATCAATTCTGTGAACAAGAATTTTGAGGTGAAGTATAATAAATAAATGTAAAATATTTTGTCACCTTAAGGGAACTGGAAAGCTACCCACAGATGTTATAATGTGTAGTTACTGAAATTACAAAGTCCTTTCATTTTGGAAACTTCAGAAAATTGTACTTGACCTCTGATTATGGACGCTTTTACCGGAAATGAAACTTCCCCGGTCAGTGCCTCTTGAAGTGAACATGAACCTGGCAATATGTACATTCTCCACTCCTGGGTCTCCCCTGACCCTGATTTAAAAAAAATCTTGAAATACATTTACGGACATTAAAATTGAAAAACTTTTTCTCTAGTATTACTCACCTTGATGGTAAACCAAATTTTTGGACTCCTACTGAGAAGAAGTTGTATGCTGTTAATGCACGGTTATTGTTTGCTGCATTCAAGTACAGAACCTCAAAAAACAAAGGAAAAGGAACAAAAGTGAAACAATAAGCAAATATAGGTAGGAGGAAATGTAACACACTGGAATCAATTGTGTTACAGCCTAGTTTTCAATAAACAGGAATCATAGTGACTGGACTTTATCTTCATACCAGATAACATTGCAAATCAAATACAAACATGGTAAAACCTGTTTTTTTACAGAAAAAGAGTGTAAACATACCTTCCTGGAGTAACCATCCACACCACCAAATATTATGATGTTGTACCTATACAAAAGACAGACCAAAACATGCTTTGTAATTTTCTTGTGATGTTCTTTTCTGCTACACTTCCATTTGCTTTATTTGTATTGTTCAATTTAGATTTTCTACTGACTATCAACAAATAGCAATATCTAATGTCAAATGCGTAAGACTAGAAGGAGACAGGAAGGATGGCTGATTGCCCCTGCAGTGGCAAACCACATGTAACCATGTCCCCCTCAGTCACTGGAAATAAAAGCAGTATAAATTAAGAGGACATTTATATACATGCTTAGAATACACTTAAGCACTTACCGTATCAACTTGTGATTTGTGTCTATGTGGACAAGAGAAAGGGCCCCGGAACAGAGTAGGTTCTTCTCGCCACACATCCCAACCTGGCCAGTCTTGAAAGGATTCCAACTGAATCAACTCGGTGCATTGAGGCAGTTATTCTGTGCCATTGCACACGTATACCTAAAGACAACAACCTCCCTCTGACCATTCTGTAACCAGATGCAGGCATATCATCCTTAATTGCTCTAACAGAGTTATCCAACTCCTCATCTGTGATGCTGCTATACAAGTCTGAGACGGAAAGGCCAAAACCGTTCATCCTTCTAAAGATGGTTCTCGTGGAAACACCCATCATTTTTGCAATGTAATGCACAGGAAGGTTCGTCTGCAGCTTTTCTGCTAACTCTTCTCTTTCAATTGCAAACCTTGGACGTCCTCTCAGACCAGTAGTGGAATCCACCATTGCATGTGAAGCTGTGGAATATAGTGGCTGTCTGACGATTTCAAACACCTCTTGCAGAGCCTGAATGATATCAGTGGGTATTTCCACATGTCTACAGAGTGCTTGCATGAGGTAGAGCTGCTGGCGACAGACAAATTCTATGTAATCAGGGTCAAGCGGTGATCTGAGAAGTGCTCTCTCAAACTTAGAGAGAAGCTCCTCCAAAAAGATGCCTTTTCAGAGTTTGCTGCAGAATACAGAGAAATACAATATGCTTTAACCCAGCCACATTAGATATCAACAAATCACATAATGATCTTAATCGTCTTTTTTAAACCATTAATAACCTAATGAGCACAGTGTCTGAGGATGGGTTTTGACTAGAAGGGATGCAGCTACCTTCACTGGGCATGCAGACTTCAATACCTTATAATTTGTTGTCACGCTGAAAACAGTTAATTCATATATTTTTAATATTGTAAGATTAGGTTTAGGGTTGGGTTGGGTTAGGTGTAGGCGTTAGCTAATGTAATGTCTTGTAATTATATGGTGAGATTTTGCACATCTTCCGTTGCTGTATCCCTTCTAGCAACAACCCTGAGGATCAGTTTAGTACAGTAAACCCCATTTGAACATACCTTATTTTTGAAATTGACATAATAGTAATACCCAGGACAACAACATTGGATTTGGTTATAAATGTGCTGTTGGTTGGTATTTTTTTTAAAGGTTTGTGTAGTCGTAAAAAAACATTGTTGTTTGGGTAACATAAATATAGTGGTGGTTCACCGTGGTGAGCAAGGGTATAGTGGTAAATTACACCAACTATGACTGTGTTCCCATTTGCTGCAATACCTGCATCTTGCTATAACTAGGTATTTGATGACAATATGATAAAACACAACGCAGTGTTATAAATATATAATTTAAATAGATAAATTTCGACACAATTACAACGCTATAACCGTAAAACACATAACTAAAGGAAACAAAAAAAACATGCAATTTTTTTAATAAAACAATTAAATAACATTAAAATAACTATGCTAAAAATTAATGAAACACATTAAGTAGTAACTCACATGAAGCCATATCTGTAGGTCTAGATTGACGATCATGGAGCTCCAATCACAAGTGACTTCCGGAAAACAGGAAGTAACCAATGACGTTTGAGGTTACAACCAAACAGCAAGTCCCGCCCCGCGACTGCCAAAAATAAAAATGTTCGCGCGAGCAAAAGCAGCAGGCGAGAGCGCGAGACTGTATATGCATGTCCTTCGCGCGCGAGTGCTTGTAATTGCGCGCACAGATGATGTCATGCGCGCGCGAGGGCTTGCATTGCGCGCACATTGGATGCCATGCGCGCTCGAAGGTTTCAAACGAGCTCGCGGGATCCAGTTTCCTCGCGTGTAGATCCTTTGTCCTCTCGCGGAAGTTATTTGCCGCGCGCTGCCAGCATCAGCAGTGCGCTCGTTTTTTATTGGCATTGTCATGCCGTCATAGATAAGGGACACATGCTAAATGTGCAGAGCAGAGGATCACCAGGAACAAGTTTGAAAATGACTGGAGCAAATAATCAAAAACTGTATAATTGACAAATCGTCATCTAAGGAGGCTAAATACATGTTTTGTGTAATTAAATTGCCAGAGTCCCAAACCCTGGTAAAAGGGTCGTAGTGCACACACTTGAAGGCAAGAGATGAGAAGTCAGATCATCCTTGTGGCATTTATTGATATCACTAATAAAGCTTTGAGGAATAATGCAGAGCCCTCCAGTGTCAGACAGGTGGAAACAATAATGAACAAAACTTTGAGTGTTAAATGTTGAATTATTCAGTTAACGAAAGTTGCCGAGGGGCTGTAAGGGCAAAACAGTATTATGACTCCATCACACACCTATAGTAGGAAAACAATCTTTATAAATGTATTTGTTCCGTTGAACACAATAAGATATTTTGAAGAATGCTGGAAAGCACGTGACAAAGAAACAACATTGTCCAAAACATGTTATTGTTTATATCTAGTTTAGAAACATCAGGCGTTTTCTGATCCTCGGAACAGTGAACGGGAACCTACACCGTAAGAGACAAATAACAGATTTAGCTTCACAAACCTGAACGATACAGTGAGACTCCGAACAGAAGCCCTCTTTAGTGACGTCATGTGTGGCTCTTAAAAGAGCCTTTGTGTGCGGCGGATGAGCGCGGCGCTTTACTTGGAGCTGGTGTACTTGGTGACGGCTTTGGTGCCCTCGGACACGGCGTGTTTGGCGAGTTCACCGGGCAGCAGCAGACGCACGGCGGTCTGGATCTCTCTCGACGTGATGGTGGAGCGCTTGTTGTAGTGCGCGAGACGAGACGACTCGCCGGCGATGCGCTCGAAGATGTCGTTGACGAAAGAGTTCATGATGCCCATCGCCTTGGAAGAGATGCCGGTGTCGGGGTGGACCTGCTTGAGGACCTTGTACACGTAGATGGCGTAACTCTCCTTCCTGGACTTTCTGCGCTTCTTTCCTCCCTTAACGGCGGTCTTGGTGACGGCCTTCTTAGAGCCCTTCTTGGGCGCGGGCTTGGCTGGTTCAGGCATGATGCTTCTTGGTTGGAAACTATATTGAGAATGGCTGTAAGTCACCGCGCAGGGGTATTTATACACTCCCGCATGCAAATGTGTGTGTCACGGGGTGCCGTGCTCTGATTGCGTGTCTTCGTCTGCCAAACCCTTAAAATGTTTCTATTGGTCAGCTCAGACTTTGACAGGTCGGAATGGCAGCCAATGAAAGGGTTTCCCATCCACAGCCTCATTGTTTTTAACGCGACCCTCCCCCACGCGATTGCGGTCTTTGTTTTCCCTTCTCGCTCTTTCTGAACTATTCTGTTTTGATAAGCCCCGCATTAGGCGCATATTGTGCCACATTGCAGTCCATCGGTGAATGAAACTTAACAGTTTAAGCGTGTTTGCTTTCATTATTATTGGCAAAGCCATGATTACTATAAGTTCAGAACATGTTTGGTTGTTTTAACTGTTTCACAGACCAGAACTTACTCAAGATCCCTTTCTGTCGGCTAAGGTCTTTCCCCGCGCCTGAAATATATTAAATTACAAACACATGTATTATATTAAAGAACACACACAACGTTTTATGTGTAACGCAACTTAATCGAGAATACGACAGTCTGCAACACAAAGTACAAAGTCCGCTCTTTGGGTGTAAAGTTGGGTGGCTCTTAAAAGAGCCGTTGGGTTTCAAATGTTGTACTTCAGAATAAACGCGTTTAACCTCCGAAGCCGTACAGAGTGCGTCCCTGCCGCTTCAGCGCGTACACGACGTCCATGGCGGTGACGGTCTTTCTCTTGGCGTGCTCGGTGTAGGTGACGGCGTCACGGATAACGTTCTCCAGGAACACCTTCAACACACCGCGAGTCTCCTCGTAGATGAGACCGGAGATACGCTTCACTCCGCCGCGACGAGCAAGACGTCGAATGGCGGGTTTGGTGATGCCCTGGATGTTATCACGCAGAACTTTGCGATGACGCTTCGCGCCTCCTTTACCGAGTCCCTTACCGCCTTTGCCTCTTCCAGACATGATGCACGAACTGATCTACGGATTACAATATTATATGATGTAATGCGCTAGCAGAGGACTTTTACATGTGCCTACAGGACCTAGTAGAAACACACACACGAGGGCGGCGCCAGAAACACGTCATGCACATTTTTTGTTCTAGATTTTCGAAGCTAAACGCTAATTACACACTTGATGCTAACATCGATAATACACGATATAAAACAATCCGGTTCGGTCACATTCTGAAACATATAAAGCCGTCAAATGACTTCTCGCGGATAAAAGAATTTGAATTGGAATAAACGGCGCCTCATGTTCAGTTGTATTGACGGGATGTCATATGGCTGACGAGATGCTAAACCGAAAAACATGACATCGGTTTCGATTGAGCAGCTTAAGTTTCATTAAATAGTGCTTAACAAAGCGGTTTGGTTTGTATTTGTATTCGTTACTTTGTGTTTGTGCGGAGCAACGCTGGAAATTGTGTCATTCAATGGATGTGGTGGCTCTCAAAAGAGCCGTTAGGTTGATGCCGTACACGACGGACTTAAGCGCGTTCTCCGCGGATGCGGCGGGCCAGCTGAATGTCTTTGGGCATGATGGTCACCCTCTTGGCGTGGATGGCGCACAGGTTCGTGTCCTCGAACAGACCGACCAGATAAGCCTCGCTGGCCTCCTGCAGAGCCATGACGGCGGAGCTCTGGAAGCGCAGATCCGTCTTGAAGTCCTGAGCGATCTCTCTCACCAGGCGCTGGAAAGGCAGTTTGCGGATGAGCAGCTCGGTGGACTTCTGGTAGCGGCGGATCTCTCTCAGTGCCACGGTGCCGGGCCTGTAACGATGGGGCTTCTTCACGCCGCCGGTGGCGGGAGCGCTCTTGCGGGCGGCTTTGGTGGCGAGCTGCTTCCTCGGGGCTTTACCACCTGTGGACTTACGAGCGGTCTGCTTGGTTCTTGCCATTCCTGCGGTCACTACAATCTTCTGCGTTCCGTAGAGAAAATGCCTGCCGCTTCGGTGCGCCTGTTTTTAAAGGCTAGCACGCGCAGCACGTCAAGGGCACGGAGATATGTGATTGGCTGATGTGTGACGTCTGCTCGTGATAGAGGGCCAATGGCCGCTATATATGCGTTCAAGTAAAACCGGCGGGACATTTCGTTTTTTGTTCAGCTCCCACGTACGTGCGCGACATTCACAGCAGTGACATCACACAATATGTGATAACAAAAACAACAAAAAGTGTG
Source organism: Triplophysa siluroides (assembly GCA_006030095.1). NCBI lineage: Eukaryota > Metazoa > Chordata > Actinopteri > Cypriniformes > Nemacheilidae > Triplophysa > Triplophysa siluroides. The sequence goes on from VCII01000645.1 coordinate 8,885, forward strand.
GTTGATCAGGCCATACTTTTCCCTTTTTCGTGCCCTTTAGATGGACGGGTCATTTTCTCTTTCATACCGCTAGCATGAGAAAAGGGGGTGTGTCTAGTCTCAATGTGCTGTCGTGTGAACAGCATTGTACTTTTGACATCAATCTCAGAGTGTTCAGAGTTTCTAACGTGTTCTTGAAATGCAGACACATAACCAGAGATTCTCCAACTCTTGATATTGTGGTCTCTCTGAGTACTGATCTCGAGGTTGAAAATAGAGTGACGCCCATCGTATCCGGTCTGCAGGTGGTTGTCGCCACGGAGTGTCCTCTGTATGATAAGGCCTGAATCTCTCTGCAAACTGCTTGAAGGCTGCATCCATCTGTTAAAACAAAAAGGAGAGAGAAAGGAGACAGAGGAGTTCCACATTCGAGGAAACAGATGATGTCATCAAACGGTGTTGAGGTGTTGACCTAATTTTAACTATTTTGACTCCCTTGCAAAAATCAGAAAAAAAAAGCAGAGCCCGTAGCCTACGACTAAGCTGTAGTTTGGTGTAAGCTAATTGCCCATCGCCCTCCCCCTATGTTCAACGTGAGGGTGGCCCCCAAGTCACTAAAAGACAAGGTTCTTCTCACGACTCCATCCTACAGCGGTTCGCCAGCCTCATTTTAATTTTTGGGAGTATGAGCTAATTTACAGTGACTAATGTGTGTCCATCTAGTCTTGCCTAATAATTTCACTGCAGAAGGTGTAACCAGTAAGACTACAAAAGGACCATCCCATCTTGGTTCTAAGCCTGGATGTTGCAGCCTCTTGACATAGACCCTTTGCCCTGGCACCACGCTATGCCCCCCCCCTCCTGGGGGCATTTTCCAAGCTTCCTGAACCTGTTTTTGAGCCTTTTTTATAGCCTCGGTGAAAGTCATGCAGTACATCAAAAGTGAATCTGACATCAAATGCACATCAGCCTCAGCAAGATCTGGAGTTCCTGGTAATGACATTGGTCGCCCTGTGATTACCTCATTCAAAGAGTATAATATATAATACGAATAAAAGTGAATGATAAATGCATGAATGAATGAGATAAATTAAATAGAATAATAAAATGAAATAAAAGTAGAAAAAATTGTTTGTTTCTATCCAGATCTATCATAGTGTACACAAGTAAACCTCTATAAGTATCACTGTCATAGATCTGATAGATGCTGTTTTGTTCTTGATGGAACCAACTATGGATCTGTTATCTTAGATGTTTATTTAACTATTCTCTCTTCACCAGGGGTGTGTTCCAGAAAGCAGGTTAACTTACCGTCAGCTGAACCCTGAACTCTTGGTTGATTAACCCAAACCTTGCTTCCTCCGGATATGTCGGGTCCAAAACACCTGAGAAGAGTTAGTTTACTCAACCTCCCGAAAGATACCCAGAGTTTACACGCGCTCACAGAAACAACCATGAAGACATTGTCAATGGATCACAGATTTCACGAGTCACCATGGAAACGGCCGGGAAGCTTAAAGTTTTTGACTGTAAAACAACGTTATAAATCAGAGGTTTTTTCACAGAAGGCTAACATCTGCATCACTGTATGAAGTGCGGGATAGAAATCATAAAATAAATTATTTAATTAATGTGTTTAAACATTGTGTTTTAAAGTTTTGAGAATTACATAAATATTGGAAATTGGAAAAGTTGCTGCTTAAGTTTTTATAATAGCAATTTGCATATACTCCAGAATGTTATGAAGAGTGATCAGATGAATTGCATAGTCCTTCTTTGCCATGAAAATTAACTTAATCCCAAAAAAACCTTTCCACTGCATTTCATTGCTGTCATTAAAGGACCTGCTGAGATCATTTCAGTAATCATCTTGTTAACTCAGGTGAGAATGTTGACAAGCACAAGGCTGGAGATCATTATGTCAGGCTGATTGGGTTAGAATGGCAGACTTGACATGTTAAAAGGAGGGTGATGCTTGAAATCATTGTTCTTCCATTGTTAACCATGGTGACCTGCAAAGAAACGCGTGCAGCCATCATTGCGTTGCATAAAATGGCTTCACAGGCAAGGATATCGTGGCTACTAAGATTGCACCTAAATCAACAATTTATAGGTTCATCAAGAACTTCAAGGAAAGAGGTTCAATTCTTGTAAAGAAGGCTTCAGGGCGTCCAAGAAAGTCCAGCAAGCGCCAGGATCGTCTCCTAAAGAGGATTCAGCTGCGGGATCGGAGAGTGCCACAGTGCAGAGCTTGCTCAGGAATGGCAGCAGGCAGGTGTGAGCGCATCTGCACGCACAGTGAGGCGAAGACTTTTGGAAGATGGCCTGGTGTCAAGAAGGGCAGCAAAGAAGCCACTTCTCTCCAAAAAAAAATCAGGGACAGATTGATCTTCTGCAGAAAGTATAGTGAATGGACTGCTGAGGACTGGGGCAAAGTCATATTCTCCGATGAAGCCCCTTTCCGATTGTTTGGGGCATCTGGAAAAAGGCTTGTCCGGAGAAGAAAAGGTGAGCGCTACCATCAGTCCTGTGTCATGCCAACAGTAAAGCATCCTAACACCATTCATGTGTGGGGTTGCTTCTCATCCAAGGGAGTGGGCTCACTCACAATTCTGCCCAAAAACACAGCCATGAATAAAGAATGGTACCAAAACACCCTCCAACAGCAACGTCTTCCAACAATCCAACAACAGTTTGGTGAAGAACAATGCATTTTCCAGCACGATGGAGCACCGTGCCATAAGGCAAAAGTGATAACTAAGTGGCTCGGGGACCAGAATGTTGAAATTTTGGGTCCATGGCCTGGAAACTCCCCAGATCTTAATCCCATTGAGAACTTGTGGTCAATCCTCAAGAGGCGGGTGGAAAAAAACTAATTCTGACAAACTCCAAGAAGTTATTAAAAGAATGGCTTGCTATCAGTCAGGATTTGGCCCAGAAGTTGATTGAGCATGCCCAGTCGAATTGCAGAGGTCCTGAAAAGAAGGGCCAACACTGCAAATACTGACTCTTTGCATAAATGTCATGTAATGTCGATAAAGCCTTTGAAACGTATGAAGTGCTTGTAATTATATTTCAGTACATCACAGAAACAACTGAAACAAAGATCTAAAAGCAGTTTAGCAGCAAACTTTTTGAAAACGAATATTTATGTAATTCTCAAAACTTTTGGCCACGACTGTATGTATTTAACCACATTGCTAACTTTGAAGGCAGTATAAATCCTATTTTTTGTTCCTTCTCTATATATACACCTTTATTTGGTTTTCTGAAAACAGACTTTGCCTTGTATCAGCTTTATTTACAACAGTTGCTGATGTCCATGTAGTCATATTAACAGAGACTCTTTTAATTCTAGAAACTGCTACATTGGTCATAATTTTGTTAAAAAAAAATATTGTAATGCTTTTCAGTACACTACACTATTAATGATAATTAATTTACAGTAGAGGATGAAGGTGACAGAGGTAGAGGTTTAAAATGTTAGGCCCAGTCATACTGTAATAATCAGTATCCATTAAATATCCCATTCAAATAAAAATACATTTAGTTTCTTTTGACTTTGTGTTAAAAGAGGTGGAAACGGCTGATCCTGAAAGGCTAATTGTAATCTGGAGAAATGCCTTTCAATACTAAACTGTAGGAGGAGACTGAGGATCAGAAAGACATTTTTAAGTAATACAGTCAGTATGAAAATCTTAAATCTAATTTTTTCTTAATTTCTATGTAAATGGATACAAAATTATAACAAGAATTGAAATATGTGAACAGTATGCCAGGTGATCCCATTGGGGGTCACCTAATAAAGCATTGGAAACCTGCAAGCCTGGGAATCGAACTTGCAACGTTTGCATAATAAATCTGTCTCTCTAACCATTAGGCCACAAATATCTTTCACCCAATGCACCAATATTGCATAATAAGTGGACAAGAGTTATGATATGCAATGGAGTTAAAATACTTAACTATTAACATCCATTAACTGTTGGAAATTGTAAGGTGTGTATATTTATCCAGTGATATTTGGAGATGTTTTAATAAACCTAATTCAAAGTTTATACAGTATTTCATATAAATACATAAAGTTACATTTAAGAACAATACAATAACAGAACAATAACAGCTTACAATATTTTATTTAAAGAATATTTCATTTTAAAACCGAAAGTTGAGGTTATCAGCTAACTAACCCTTAAACTTAGCCGGGTATGTCACATAACCAGCTTTCTGTTATACACCCCAGGAAATGAAGTTTCTACTCAAAACATGTGTACAGAGATGAGAGTGAAGAACAGCAGTCAGGAGACAAAGTGATGATAGCATGAGATGAGCAGAGTTTATTGAATACACTTAGTTGTAATATAATAATTATTATTATACCACAATTACTGCTTAGCAACATTGTCTTGTGACACTAAGAACCTTGAGAATGAGGCCACATATCTACTTGTGAAGACGATAAAAGCATCCAAACATGAAGACAATGATACACATGATACCTGATAGAATAGAAAAAATAGATAGAAACCACTAAATATAAGTAATAAATAATATACCAATTTGAGAAACGAAACAATAATCCAGTGTTAGGTTTGTAAACACTACACAAACATTTGAAAAATAAAACAACTAACAGAACATGTTTAACCAAATCAAAAGGGTTGTAAAACGTTTTAGATGTAATTACTTGTGTAAGGTTTAAAAAAAATAATAACAATGAAACCGGACGTACTTCTGGACCTTACTTGTCTGTACAAAATAGTTCAAAAAAACAATAACAATACAAATAATAAATAAATAATACAACACAAACGTATCTGTCCTCTCAGTAAGAATTCCAGCATCTCTAGAAAACACACACACACATTCAGAGCATTCGATCTATCAACTGTTTGATGTCAATACTGAACGCAAAGATTTAGTTTTATTATATTTAATCCATATTTATTCTCCGTATTATCGTTTCGTCAGTCTGAATACAACAAAATTACACATTAATAAATCAAACAGCGTTGTGTCATTCACACAAATACCTCGAGAGTGTTCGTGTGTTTCCATCTGGTCAAAACAACTTCTGTATGCAACACTGTACAAGTCCCTGAATGGCAAGTCATTTATTACATGTATGTTAAATAAACAGAAAACGCGTTTAATGTTTCATCAATGTTTACACAAACAAATCACATGAAAGTCATGCGCGGCTTTTCTCCAGAGATCGATGCTGGTCGTGTTATTAATCTAACACTGAAATAATAAACCTTTTACTGTCGTGTAGTTTAGTCTCTGAATAAAGCTCTGGATCTCTGCTCTGTGTTCACGCTGTTTTCACTCCGTCAAACTCTTTTAAAACTCTGATTTTCACTCGAATGTCACGGGAGAAAACACAAGAGTTTGCGGCTCAGAGGCGCGCAGGAACTGACAGGTCGAGCTGAGTCTATATGGTTCTCATGTCCTGTATAAGAGCGCAGCGCCGCTCAGTCCTCGCGCATTACTGATCGACTGTAGTGTGTGACGGTACAGATCGAACAGAGAAATGGCAGAAACCGCTCCAGCTCCAGCAGCCCCGCCGGCGAAAGCGCCCAAGAAGAAATCTGCAGCCAAACCCAAGAAAGCGGGTCCAGGCGCGACTGATCTCATCGTTAAAGCCGTGACGGCCTCCAAGGAGAGAAGCGGTGTGTCTCTGGCCGCCCTGAAGAAAGCTCTCGCCGCCGGCGGATACGATGTGGAGAAGAACAACTCCCGCGTCAAGCTCGCCATCAAGAGCCTCGTGACTAAAGGCACACTGGTCCAGACTAAAGGCACCGGCGCTTCTGGTTCATTCAAACTGAACAAGAAACCAACCGAGACCAAGAAACCAGCAAAGACAGCGGCACCTAAAGCGAAGAAGCCCGCAGTGAAGAAGACAGCAGTGAAGAAGCCCGCTGCTGCCAAGAAGCCCAAGACTGTAGCAGCAAAGAAGACCGCCGCTAAAAAGTCTCCGAAGAAGGCGAAGAAACCAGCAGCCGCCGCCAAACCAGCAGCTAAGAAGACAACGAAGAGCCCCAAGAAGGCGAAGAAGCCCGCAACCCCTAAAAAAGCTGCCAAGAGCCCGAAGAAAGCCAAGACTGCAAAACCCAAGACGGCGAAGCCTAAAGCAGCTAAACCCAAGAAGGTCGCTCCTAAAAAGAAGTAAATTAATCAGATGTTAAACTACACAAACGGCTCTTTTAAGAGCCACAAACCACCTCATAAAAGAGCGACTTATCAAAGTAATGAAAGAACCAGAACCAGTTCTGTGATAGTAAAATATCGAGCGGTCATCATTTTAGCAATTTGATAATTGTCAGATTTTAGAGCTCAAACACGATCTTTCATTCTTCTACAAACATGCTATTATTCATATATACCGGGTTAAAACGAATATCACGTATTTACACAGTTTTCTTATTTTAGGTCTATTTTTTACTTCATTTAACTGAAATGCAATTTATTGTCTATTTCGAAACTTTTGTGCACCACAGCATCTGAATGTAAGGCGGGGAGAAAGAGGGGGTTGGGCTTTGCGTTTGGAGGGAAGTTGACTGATTGGTTTAAAAGTTTTACCGACTCCAACCAATAGTCGACTTGCAGACGGGTTAAATATTGAGAAGTATAGATTGGATTCATATTTCTTTCTCGTGTACAAGTAGACGAACAGTAATAGAAGAAAATGAGCGGCAGAGGCAAAACCGGCGGTAAGGCGAGAGCTAAGGCCAAGACTCGCTCCTCCAGAGCGGGACTTCAGTTCCCCGTGGGCCGCGTTCACAGGCTCCTCCGTAAAGGCAACTATGCTCAGCGCGTGGGTGCCGGCGCCCCAGTCTATCTGGCCGCCGTGCTCGAGTACCTGACCGCCGAGATCCTCGAGTTGGCCGGAAACGCCGCTCGTGACAACAAGAAGACCCGCATCATCCCCCGTCACCTGCAGCTGGCGGTGCGCAACGACGAGGAGCTGAACAAGCTTCTGGGCAGAGTGACCATCGCTCAGGGCGGCGTGCTGCCCAACATCCAGGCCGTGCTGCTGCCCAAGAAGACCGAGAAGCCCGCCAAGTCCAAGTAGACGGACGGAGATCGTCTTCTATAAACCCAAAGGCTCTTTTAAGAGCCACCCAACCCAATCGTTGAGAGAGCGACGTGTCTTGTTTAAACTGTAGATGAAAACTCACATGTTGTGTATGAGAAATAACAATAAGATATAAATAAAAATACATTTGTTTCAGCCGTATGTGTAAAGATACGATGTAACGTTAGAAATAAGGTTAAACTTTTTGTATAGTAACCAAACGGGAAAAGTTTCAAATCACACAAAATTGCACGAATTTAGAAATATTGTGTGATGTCACTGCTGTGAATGTCGCGCACGTACGTGGGAGCTGAACAAAAAAACGAAATGTCCCGCCAGTTTTACTTGAACGCATATATAGCGGCCATTGGCCCTCTATCACGAGCAGACGTCACACATCAGCCAATCACATATCTCCGTGCCCTTGACGTGCTGCGCGTGCTAGCCTTTAAAAACAGGCGCACCGAAGCGGCAGGCATTTTCTCTACGGAACGCAGAAGATTGTAGTGACCGCAGGAATGGCAAGAACCAAGCAGACCGCTCGTAAGTCCACCGGTGGCAAAGCTCCGAGGAAGCAGCTCGCCACCAAAGCCGCCCGCAAGAGCGCTCCCGCCACCGGCGGCGTGAAGAAGCCACATCGTTACAGACCGGCACGTGTGGCACTGAGAGAGATCCGCCGCTACCAGAAGTCAACGAGTTGCTCATCCGAAACTGCCTTTCCAGCGCTGGTGAGAGAGATCGCTCAGGACTTCAAGACGGATCTGCGCTTCCAGAGCTCCGCCGTCATGGCTCTGCAGGAGGCCAGCGAGGCTTATCTGGTCGGTCTGTTCGAGGACACGAACCTGCGCCATCCACGCCAAGAGGGGTGACCATCATGCCCAAAGACATTCAGATGGCCCGCCGCATCCGCGGAGAACGCGCTTAAGTCCGTCGTGTACGGCATCAACCTAACGGCTTTTGAGAGCCACCAATCCATTGAATGACACAATTTCCAGCGTTGCTCCGCACAAACACAAAGTAAGAATACAAATACAAACCAAACCGCTTTGTTAAGCACTATTTAATGAAACTTAAGCTGCTCAATCGAAACCGATGTCATGTTTTTCGGTTTAGCATCTCGTCAGCCATATGACATCCCGTACAACTGACATGAGGCGCCGTTTATTCCATTCAAATTCTTTTATCCGCGAGAAGTCATTTGACGGCTTTATATGTTCAGAATGTGACCGAACCGGATTGTTTTATATCGGTATTATCGATGTTAGCATCAAGTG
>VCII01000647.1:0-16163 GCA_006030095.1 Triplophysa siluroides
AAAACAAAGATCAAATTACCAAGAGAAGAGCTATTACGTACAGGACCTGCTGGCTCAGTGGTATGAGCACTGCTGTCGGTTCGGAAAGTACCGTGTTCAAAGCAAGCATGTAGTAGTTTTTGAAGGACTTGCAATGTTATGATGCAGCTATGATGGAAACAAAAGATAAATTACAAGAGAAGCGCCACTAACGTACAGGACCCGGTGGCTCAGGGGTATGAACGCTGCTGTCAGTTCAGGAGGTACCGTGTTCAAAGCCTGCATATAGTAGTTTGAAGTACTTGCAATGATTATGATGCAGCTATGATGAAAACAAAAGATAAAATTACCAAGAGAAGCGCTACTAACGTACAGGACCTGGTGGCTCAGGGGTATTAACACTACTGTCGGTTCAGGAAGTACCGTGTTCAAAGCCAGCATATAGTAGTTTGAAGGACTTGCAATGTTTATGATGCAGCTATGATGAAAACAAATGATAAAATTACCAAGAGAAGCGTTACTAACGTACTGGACCTGGTGGCTTAGACACTAATGTCGTACCATGTTCAAAGCCTGCATATAGTACTTTGAAGGACTTGCAATGATTATGATGCATCTATGATGAAAACAAAAGATAAAATTACCAAGAGATGCATTACTAACGTACTGGACCTTGTGGCTCAGGGGTATGAACACTGGCGTCGGTTAAGGAGGTACCGTGTTAAAGCCTGCATATGTAGTTTGAAGGACTTGCAAATGATGCACTATGCAAACAAAAATAAACCAAGAGAAGCTACTAACGTACAGGATCTGGTGGCTCAGGGGTATTAACACTACTGTCGGTTCAGGAAGTACCGTGTTCAAAGCCAGCATATATTAGTTTGAAGGACTTGCAATGGCTATGATGAAAACAAATGATAAAATTACCAAGAGAAGCGTTACTAACGTACTGGACCTGGTGGCTTAGACACTAATGTCGTACCATGTTCAAAGCCTGCATATAGTAGTTTGAAGAACTTGCAATGTTTATGATGCAGCTATGATGCAAACAAACGAAAAATTACCAAGAGAAGCGTTGCTATGGGACCTGGTGGCTCAGGGGTATGAACACTGCCGTCGGTTCAGGAGGTACCGTGTTTAAAGCCTGCATATAGTAGTTTGAAGGACTTGCAATGGCTATGATGAAAACAAATAAATAAAATTACCAAGAGAAGCGTTACTAACGTACTGGACCTGGTGGCTTAGACACTAATGTCGTACCATGTTCAAAGCCTGCATATAGTACTTTGAAGGACTTGCAATGATTATGATGCATCTATGATGAAAACAAAAGATAAAATTACCAAGAGATGCATTACTAACGTACTGGACCTGGTGGCTCAGGGGTATGAACACTGGCGTCGGTTAAGGAGGTACCGTGTTCAAAGCCTGCATATAGTAGTTTGAAGGACTTGCAATGTTTATGATGCATCTATGATGAAAACAAAAGATAAAATTACAAAGAGAAGCTTTACTAGCCTTCAGGACCTGGTGGCTCAGGGGTATTAACACTACTGTCGTTTCAGGAAGTACCGTGTTCAAAGCCTGCATATAGTAGTTTGAAGTACTTGCAATGATTATGATGCAGCTATGATGAAAACAAAAGATAAAATTACCAAGAGAAGCGCTACTAAAGTACAGGACCTGGTGGCTCAGGGGTATTAACACTACTGTCGGTTCAGGAAGTACCGTGTTCAAAGCCTGCATATAGTAGTTTGAAAGACTTGCAATGTTTATGATGCATCTATGATGAAAACAAAGATAAAATTACCAAGAGAAGCGTTACTAACGAACAGGACCTGGTGGTTTAGCGCTATTGACGGTACAGGAGGTACCGTGTTTAAAGCCAGCATATACTAGTTTGAAGGACTTGCAATGTTTATGATGCATCTATGATGAAAACAAAAGATAAAATTACAAAGAGAAGCTTTACTAGCCTTCAGGACCTGGTGGCTCAGGGGTATTAACACTACTGTCGGTTCAGGAAGTACCGTGTTCAAAGCCAGCATATAGTAGTTTGAAGGACTTGCAATGTTTATGATGAAAACAAATGATAAAATTACCAAGAGAAGCGTTACTAACGTACTGGACCTGGTGGCTTAGACACTAATGTCGTACCATGTTCAAAGCCTGCATATAGTACTTTGAAGGACTTGCAATGATTATGATGCATCTATGATGAAAACAAACGATAAAATTACCAAGAGAAGCGTTACTAACGAACATCCTGAGTAACAGGATGACCTGGTGGTTTAGCGCTATTGACGGTACAGGAGGTACCGTGTTTAAAGCCAGCATATACTAGTTTGAAGGACTTGCAATGTTAATGATGCAGCTATGATGAAAACAAAAGATAAAATTACCAAGAGATGCCTTACTAACGTACTGGACCTGGTGGCTCAGGGGTATGAACACTGGCGTCGGTTAAGGAGGTACCGTGTTCAAAGCCTGCATATAGTAGTTTGAAGGACTTGCAATGTTTATGATGCATCTATGATGAAAACAAAAGATAAAATTACAAAGAGAAGCTTTACTAGCCTTCAGGACCTGGTGGCTCAGGGGTATTAACACTACTGTCGTTTCAGGAAGTACCGTGTTCAAAGCCTGCATATAGTAGTTTTGACTTGCATGATTATGATGCAGCTATGATGAAAACAAAAGATAAAATTACCAAGAGAAGCGCTACTAACGTACAGGACCTGGTGGCTCAGGGGTATTAACACTACTGTCGGTTCAGGAAGTACCGTGTTCAAAGCCAGCATATAGTAGTTTGAAGGACTTGCAATGTTTATGATGAAAACAAATGATAAAATTACCAAGAGAAGCGTTACTAACGTACTGGACCTGGTGGCTTAGACACTAATGTCGTACCATGTTCAAAGCCTGCATATAGTACTTTGAAGGACTTGCAATGATTATGATGCATCTATGATGAAAACAAAAGATAAAATTACCAAGAGATGCATTACTAACGTACTGGACCTGGTGGCTCAGGGGTATGAACACTGGCGTCGTTAAGGAGGTACCGTGTGTTCAAAGCCTGCATATAGTAGTTTGAAGGACTTGCAATGTTTATGATGCATCTATGATGAAAACAAAAGATAAAATTACAAAGAGAAGCTTTACTAGCCTTCAGGACCTGGTGGCTCAGGGGTATTAACACTACTGTCGTTTCAGGAAGTACCGTGTTCAAAGCCTGCATATAGTAGTTTGAAGTACTTGCAATGATTATGATGCAGCTATGATGAAAACAAAAGATAAAATTACAAACAGAAGCTTTACTAGCCTTCAGGACCTGGTGGCTCAGGGGTATTAACACTACTGTCGGTTCAGGAAGTACCGTGTTCAAAGCCAGCATATAGTAGTTTGAAGGACTTGCAATGTTTATGATGCAGCTATGATGAAAACAAATGATAAAATTACCAAGAGAAGCGTTACTAACGTACTGGACCTGGTGGCTTAGACACTAATGTCGTACCATGTTCAAAGCCTGCATATAGTACTTTGAAGGACTTGCAATGATTATGATGCATCTATGATGAAAACAAACGATAAAATTACCAAGAGAAGCGTTACTAACGAACAGGACCTGGTGGTTTAGCGCTATTGACGGTACAGGAGGTACCGTGTTTAAAGCCAGCATATACTAGTTTGAAGGACTTGCAATGTTTATGATGCAGCTATGATGAAAACAAAAGATAAAATTACCAAGAGAAGCGCTACTAACGTACAGGACCTGGTGGCTCAGGGGTATTAACACTACTGTCGTTTCAGGAAGTACCGTGTTCAAAGCCAGCATATAGTAGTTTGAAGGACTTGCAATGTTTATGATGCAGCTATGATGAAAACAAATGATAAAATTACCAAGAGAAGCGTTACTAACGTACTGGACCTGGTGGCTTAGACACTAATGTCGTACCATGTTCAAAGCCTGCATATAGTAGTTTGAAGGACTTGCAATGTTTATGATGCATCTATGATGAAAACAAAAGATAAAATTACAAAGAGAAGCTTTACTAGCCTTCAGGACCTGGTGGCTCAGGGGTATTAACACTACTGTCGTTTCAGGAAGTACCGTGTTCAAAGCCTGCATATAGTAGTTTGAAAGACTTGCAATGTTTATGATGCATCTATGATGAAAACAAAGATAAAATTACCAAGAGAAGAGCTATTAACGTATAGGACCTGCTGGCTCAGTGGTATGAGCACTGCTGTCGGTTCGGAAAGTACCGTGTTCAAAGCAAGCATGTAGTAGTTTGAAGGACTTGCAATGTTTATGATGCAGCTATCAATTACTAACGTACAGGACCTGGTGGCTCAGGGGTATTAACACTACTGTTGGTTCAGGAAGTACCGTGTTCAAAGCCTGCATATAGTAGTTTGAAAGACTTGCAATGTTTATGATGCATCTATGATGAAAACAAAGATAAAATTACCAAGAGAAGAGCTATAACGTACAGGACCTGCTGGCTCAGGGTATGAGCACTGCTGTCGGTTCGGAAAGTACCGTGTTCAAAGCAGCATGTATAGTTTGAAGGACTTGCAATGTTTATGATGCAGCTATGATGGAAAGAAAAGATAAAATTACCAAGAGAAGCGCCACTAACGTACAGGACCTGGTGGCTCAGGGTTATTAACACTACTGTCGGTTCAGGAAGTACCGTGTTCAAAGCCAGCATATAGTAGTTTGAAGGACTTGCAATGTTTATGATGCAGCTATGATGAAAACAAATGATAAAATTACCAAGAGAAGCGTTACTAACGTACTGGACCTGGTGGCTTAGACACTAATGTCGTACCATGTTCAAAGCCTGCATATAGTACTTTGAAGGACTTGCAATGATTATGATGCATCTATGATGAAAACAAAAGATAAAATTACCAAGAGATGCATTACTAACGTACTGGACCTGGTGGCTCAGGGGTATGAACACTGGCGTCGGTTAGGAAGTACCGTGTTCAAAGCCTGCATATAGTAGTTTGAAAGACTTGCAATGTTTATGATGCATCTATGATGAAAACAAAGATAAAATTACCAAGAGAAGAGCTATTAACGTATAGGACCTGCTGGCTCAGTGGTATGAGCACTGCTGTCGGTTCGGAAAGTACCGTGTTCAAAGCAAGCATGTAGTAGTTTGAAGGACTTGCAATGTTTATGATGCAGCTATGATGGAAACAAAAGATAAAATTACCAAGAGATGCATTACTAACGTACAGGACCTGGTGGCTCAGGGGTATGAACGCTGCTGTCGGTTCAGGAAGTACCGTGTTCAAAGCATGCATATAGTAGTTTGAAGTACTTGCAATGATTATGATGCAGCTATGATGAAAACAAAAGATAAAATTACCGCTACTAACGTACAGGACCTGGTGGCTCAGGGGTATTAACACTACTGTTGGTTCAGGAAGTACCGTGTTCAAAGCCTGCATATAGTTTGAAAGACTTGCAATGTTTATGATGCATCTATGATGAAAACAAAGATAAAATTACCAAGAGAAGAGCTATTAACGTACAGGACCTGCTGGCTCAGTGGTATGAGCACTGCTGTCGGTTCGGAAAGTACCGTGTTCAAAGCAAGCATGTAGTAGTTTGAAGGACTTGCAATGTTTATGATGCAGCTATGATGGAAACAAAAGATAAAATTACCAAGAGAACTAGTGGACCTGGGCTCACGCTGCTGTCGGTTCAGGAAGTACCGTGTTCAAAGCATGCATATAGTAGTTTGAAGTACTTGCAATGATTATGATGCAGCTATGATGAAAACAAAAGATAAAATTACCAAGAGAAGCGCTACTAACGTACAGGACCTGGTGGCTCAGGGGTATTAACACTACTGTCGGTTCAGGAAGTACCGTGTTCAAAGCCTGCATATAGTAGTTTGAAACTTGCAATGTTTATGATGCATCTATGATGAAACAAAGATAAAATTACCAAGAGAAGAGCTATTAACGTACAGGACCTGGGCTCAGGATATGAGCACTGCTGTCGGTTGTGTTCAAAGCAGCATATAGTTTGAAGGACTTGCAATGTTTATGATGCAGCTATGATGGAAAAAAATAAAATTACCAAGAGAAGCGCCACTAACGTACAGGACCTGGTGGCTCAGGGGTATTAACACTACTGTCGTTTCAGGAAGTACCGTGTTCAAAGCCAGCATATAGTAGTTTTGAAGGACTTGCAATGTTATGATGCAGCTATGATGAAACAAATGATAAAATTACCAAGAGAAGCGCTACTACGTACAGGACCTGGTGGCTCAGGGGTATTAACACTACTGTCGTTTCAGGAAGTACCGTGTTCAAAGCCGCATATAGTAGTTTGAAGGACTTGCAATGTTTATGATGCAGCTATGATGAAAACAAGATAACCAAGAGAAGCGTTACTAACGTACTGGACCTGGTGGCTTAGACACTAATGTCGTACCATGTTCAAAGCCTGCATAGTAGTTTTTGAAGGACTTGCAATGTTTATGATGCATCTATGATGAAACAAAAGATAAAATTACAAAGAGAAGCTTTACTAGCCTTCAGGACCTGGTGGCTCAGGGGTATTAACACTACTGTCGTTCAGGAAGTACCGTTCAACCTGCATATAGTAGTTTGAAAGACTTGCAATTTTATGATGCATCTATGATGAAAAAAAAGATAAAATTACCAAGAGAAGAGCTATTAACGTATAGGACCTGCTGGCTCAGTGGTATGAGCACTGCTGTCGGTTCGGAAAGTACCGTGTTCAAAGCAAGCATGTAGTAGTTTGAAGGACTTGCAATGTTTATGATGCAGCTATGATGGAAACAAAAGATAAAATTACCAAGAGATGCATTACTAACGTACAGGACCTGGTGGCTCAGGGGTATGAACGCTGCTGTCGGTTTCAGGAAGTACCGTGTTCAAGCATGCATATAGTAGTTTGAAGTACTTGCAATGATTATGATGCAGCTATGATGAAACAAAAGATAAAATACCAAGAGAAGCGCTACTAACGTACAGGACCTGGTGGCTCAGGGGTATTAACACTACTGTTGGTTCAGGAAGTACCGTGTTCAAAGCCTGCATTATAGTAGTTTGAAAGACTTGCAATGTTTATGATGCATCTATGATGAACAAAAGATAAAATTACCAAGAGAAGCTATTAACGTACAGGACCTGCTGGCTCAGTGGTATGAGCACTGCTGTCGGTTCGGAAAGTACCGTGTTCAAAGCAAGCATGTAGTAGTTTGAAGGACTTGCAATGTTTATGATGCAGCTATGATGGAAAGAAAAGATAAAATTACCAAGAGAAGCGCCACTAACGTACAGGACCTGGTGGCTCAGGGTTATTAACACTACTGTCGGTTCAGGAAGTACCGTGTTCAAAGCCAGCATAGTAGTTTGAAGGACTTGCAATGTTTATGATGCAGCTATGATGAAAACAAATGATAAAATTACCAAGAGAAGCGTTACTAACGTACTGGACCTGGTGGCTTAGACACTAATGTCGTACCATGTTCAAAGCCTGCATAGTACTTTGAAGGACTTGCAATGATTATGATGCATCTATGATGAAAACAAAAGATAAAATTACCAAGAGATGCATTACTAACGTACTGGACCTGGTGGCTCAGGGGTATGAACACTGGCGTCGGTTAAGGAAGTACCGTGTTCAAAGCCTGCATATAGTAGTTTGAAAGACTTGCAATGTTTATGATGCATCTATGATGAAAACAAGATAAAATTACCAAGAGAAGAGCTATTAACGTATAGGACCTGCTGGCTCAGTGGTATGAGCACTGCTGTCGGTTCGGAAAGTACCGTTCAAAGCAAGCATGTAGTAGTTTGAAGGACTTGCAATGTTTATGATGCAGCTATGATGGAAACAAAAGATAAAATTACCAAGAGATGCATTACTAACGTACAGGACCTGGTGGCTCAGGGGTATGAACGCTGCTGTCGGTTCAGGAAGTACCGTGTTCAAAGCATGCATATAGTAGTTTGAAGTACTTGCAATGATTATGATGCAGCTATGATGAAAACAAAAGATAAAATTACCAAGAGAAGCGCTACTAACGTACAGGACCTGGTGGCTCAGGGGTATTAACACTACTGTTGGTTCAGGAAGTACCGTGTTCAAAGCCTGCATATAGTAGTTTGAAAGACTTGCAATGTTTATGATGCATCTATGATGAAAACAAAGATAAAATTACCAAGAGAAGAGCTATTAACGTACAGGACCTGCTGGCTCAGTGGTATGAGCACTGCTGTCGGTTCGGAAAGTACCGTGTTCAAAGCAAGCATGTAGTAGTTTGAAGGACTTGCAATGTTTATGATGCAGCTATGATGGAAACAAAAGATAAAATTACCAAGAGAAGCGCCACTAACGTACAGGACCCGGTGGCTCAGGGGTATGAACGCTGCTGTCAGTTCAGGAGGTACCGTGTTCAAAGCCTGCATATAGTAGTTTGAAGTACTTGCAATGATTATGATGCAGCTATGATGAAAACAAAAGATAAAATTACCAAGAGAAGCGCTACTAACGTACAGGACCTGGTGGCTCAGGGGTATTAACACTACTGTCGGTTCAGGAAGTACCGTGTTCAAAGCCAGCATATAGTAGTTTGAAGGACTTGCAATGTTTATGATGCAGCTATGATGAAAACAAATGATAAAATTACCAAGAGAAGCGTTACTAACGTACTGGACCTGGTGGCTTAGACACTAATGTCGTACCATGTTCAAAGCCTGCATATAGTACTTTGAAGGACTTGCAATGATTATGATGCATCTATGATGAAAACAAAAGATAAAATTACCAAGAGATGCATTACTAACGTACTGGACCTTGTGGCTCAGGGGTATGAACACTGGCGTCGGTTAAGGAGGTACCGTGTTCAAAGCCTGCATATAGTAGTTTGAAGGACTTGCAATGCTTATGATGCAGCTATGATGCAAACAAAAGATAAAATTACCAAGAGAAGAGCTACTAACGTACAGGATCTGGTGGCTCAGGGGTATTAACACTACTGTCGGTTCAGGAAGTACCGTGTTCAAAGCCAGCATATATTAGTTTGAAGGACTTGCAATGGCTATGATGAAAACAAATGATAAAATTACCAAGAGAAGCGTTACTAACGTACTGGACCTGGTGGCTTAGACACTAATGTCGTACCATGTTCAAAGCCTGCATATAGTAGTTTGAAGAACTTGCAATGTTTATGATGCAGCTATGATGCAAACAAACGATAAAATTACCAAGAGAAGCGTTGCTAACGTGCTGGACCTGGTGGCTCAGGGGTATGAACACTGCCGTCGGTTCAGGAGGTACCGTGTTTAAAGCCTGCATATAGTAGTTTGAAGGACTTGCAATGGCTATGATGAAAACAAATGATAAAATTACCAAGAGAAGCGTTACTAACGTACTGGACCTGGTGGCTTAGACACTAATGTCGTACCATGTTCAAAGCCTGCATATAGTACTTTGAAGGACTTGCAATGATTATGATGCAGCTATGATGAAAACAAACGATAAAATTACCAAGAGATGCATTACTAGCGTTCAGGACCTGGTGGCTCAGGGGTCTTAACACTATTGTCGGTTCAGGAAGTACCGTGTTCAAAGCCTGCATATAGTAGTTTGAGGGACTTGCAACAATTACGATGCAGCTATGATGAAAACAAACGATAAAATTACCAATAAAAGCATTACTAACGTACAGGACCTGGTGGCTTAGCGCTATTGACGGTACAGGAGGTACCGTGTTTAAAGCCAGCATATAGTAGTTTGAAGGACTTGCAATGTTTATGATGCAGCTATGATGAAAACAAATGATAAAATTACCAAGAGAAGCGTTACTAACGTACTGGACCTGGTGGCTTAGACACTAATGTCGTACCATGTTCAAAGCCTGCATATAGTACTTTGAAGGACTTGCAATGATTATGATGCATCTATGATGAAAACAAACGATAAAATTACCAAGAGAAGCGTTACTAACGAACAGGACCTGGTGGTTTAGCGCTATTGACGGTACAGGAGGTACCGTGTTTAAAGCCAGCATATACTAGTTTGAAGGACTTGCAATGTTTATGATGCAGCTATGATGAAAACAAAAGATAAAATTACCAAGAGATGCATTACTAACGTACTGGACCTGGTGGCTCAGGGGTATGAACACTGGCGTCGGTTAAGGAGGTACCGTGTTCAAAGCCTGCATATAGTAGTTTGAAGGACTTGCAATGTTTATGATGCATCTATGATGAAAACAAAAGATAAAATTACAAAGAGAAGCTTTACTAGCCTTCAGGACCTGGTGGCTCAGGGGTATTAACACTACTGTCGTTTCAGGAAGTACCGTGTTCAAAGCCTGCATATAGTAGTTTGAAGTACTTGCAATGATTATGATGCAGCTATGATGAAAACAAAAGATAAAATTACAAAGAGAAGCTTTACTAGCCTTCAGGACCTGGTGGCTCAGGGGTATTAACACTACTGTCGGTTCAGGAAGTACCGTGTTCAAAGCCAGCATATAGTAGTTTGAAGGACTTGCAATGTTTATGATGCAGCTATGATGAAAACAAATGATAAAATTACCAAGAGAAGCGTTACTAACGTACTGGACCTGGTGGCTTAGACACTAATGTCGTACCATGTTCAAAGCCTGCATATAGTACTTTGAAGGACTTGCAATGATTATGATGCATCTATGATGAAAACAAACGATAAAATTACCAAAGAAGCGTTACTAACGACAGGACCTGGTGGTTTAGCGCTATTGACGGTACAGGAGGTACCGTGTTTAAAGCCAGCATATACTAGTTTGAAGGACTTGCAATGTTTATGATGCAGCTATGATGAAAAAAAGATAAAATTACCAAGAGAAGCTACCGTACAGGACCTGGTGGCTCAGGGGTATTAACACTACTGTCGTTTCAGGAAGTACCGTGTTCAAAGCCAGCATATAGTAGTTTGAAGGACTTGCAATGTTTATGATGCAGCTATGATGAAAACAAATGATAAAATTACCAAGAGAAGCGTTACTAACGTACTGGACCTGGTGGCTTAGACACTAATGTCGTACCATGTTCAAAGCCTGCATATAGTAGTTTGAAGGACTTGCAATGTTTATGATGCATCTATGATGAAAACAAAAGATAAAATTACAAAGAGAAGCTTTACTACAGGACCTGGTGGCTCAGGGGTATTAACACTACTGTCGTTTCAGGAAGTACCGTGTTCAAAGCCTGCATATAGTAGTTTGAAGTACTTGCAATGATTATGATGCAGCTATGATGAAAACAAAGATAAAATTACCAAGAGAAGCGCTACTAACGTACAGGACCTGGTGGCTCAGGGTATGAACACTGCTGTCGGTTCAGGAAGTACCGTGTTCAAAGCCAGCATATAGTAGTTTGAAGGACTTGCAATGTTTATGATGCAGCTATGATGAAAACAAATGATAAAATTACCAAGAGAAGCGTTACTAACGTACTGGACCTGGTGGCTTAGACACTAATGTCGTACCATGTTCAAAGCCTGCATATAGTTTTGAAGGACTTGCAATGATTATGATGCATCTATGATGAAAACAAAAGATAAAATTACCAAGAGAAGCTTACTAACGTACTGGACCTGGTGGCTCAGGGGTATTAACACTACTGTCGGTTCAGGAAGTACCGTGTTCAAAGCCTGCATATAGTAGTTTGAAGGACTTGCAATGTTTATGATGCAGCTATGATGAAAACAAATGATAAATTACCAAGAGAAGCTTACTAACGTACTGGACCTGGTGGCTCAGACACTAATGTCGTACCATGTTCAAAGCCTGCATATAGTAGTTTGAAGGACTTGCAATGAGATGCATCTATGATGAAACAAAGATAAAATTACCAAGAGAAGCGTTACTAACGAACAGGACCTGGTGCGCTAACGGTACAGGAGTACCGTGTTTAAAGCCAGCATATACTAGTTTGAAGGACTTGCAATGTTTATGATGCAGCTATGATGAAAACAAAATAAAATTACCAAGAGAAGCGCTACTAACGTACAGGACCTGGTGGCTCAGGGGTATTAACACTACTGTCGTTTCAGGAAGTACCGTGTTCAAAGCCAGCATATAGTAGTTTGAAGGACTTGCAATGTTTATGATGCAGCTATGATGAAAACAAATGATAAAATTACCAAGAGAAGCGTTACTAACGTACTGGACCTGGTGGCTTAGACACTAATGTCGTACCATGTTCAAAGCCTGCATATAGTAGTTTGAAGGACTTGCAATGTTTATGATGCATCTATGATGAAAACAAAAGATAAAATTACAAAGAGAAGCTTTACTAGCCTTCAGGACCTGGTGGCTCAGGGGTATTAACACTACTGTCGTTTCAGGAAGTACCGTGTTCAAAGCCTGCATATAGTAGTTTGAAGTACTTGCAATGATTATGATGCAGCTATGATGAAAACAAAATAAAATTACCAAGAGAAGCTACTAACGTATGGCTCAGGATGACACTGCTGTCGGTTCAGGAGGTACCGTGTTCAAAGCCTGCATATAGTAGTTTGAAGGACTTGCAATGTTATGATGCAGCTATGATGAAACAAAAGATAAAATTACCAAGAGAGCTACTAACGTACAGGGCCCGGTGGCTCAGGGGTATGAACGCTGCTGTCGGTTCAGGAAGTACCGTGTTCAAAGCCAGCATATAGTAGTTTGAAGGACTTGCAATGTTTATGATGCAGCTATGATGAAAAAAATGATAAAATTACCAAGAGAAGTTACTAACGTACTGGACCTGGTGGCTTAGACACTAATGTCGTACCATGTTCAAAGCCTGCATATAGTACTTTGAAGGACTTGCAATGATTATGATGCATCTATGATGAAAACAAAAGATAAAATTACCAAGAGATGCATTACTAACGTACTGGACCTGGTGGCTCAGGGGTATGAACACTGGCGTCGGTTAAGGAGGTACCGTGTTCAAAGCCTGCATATAGTAGTTTGAAGGACTTGCAATGTTTATGATGCATCTATGATGAAAACAAAAGATAAAATTACAAAGAGAAGCTTTACTAGCCTTCAGGACCTGGTGGCTCAGGGGTATTAACACTACTGTCGTTTCAGGAAGTACCGTGTTCAAAGCCTGCATATAGTAGTTTGAAGTACTTGCAATGATTATGATGCAGCTATGATGAAAACAAAAGATAAAATTACCAAGAGAAGCGCTACTAACGTACAGGACCTGGTGGCTCAGGGGTATTAACACTACTGTCGGTTCAGGAAGTACCGTGTTCAAAGCCTGCATATAGTAGTTTGAAAGACTTGCAATGTTTATGATGCATCTATGATGAAAACAAAGATAAAATTACCAAGAGAAGCGTTACTAACGAACAGGACCTGGTGTTTAGCGCTATTGACGGTACAGGAGTACCGTGTTTAAAGCCAGCATATAGTAGTTTGAAGGACTTGCAATGTTATGATGCATCTATGATGAAAACAAAAGATAAAATTACAAGAGAAGCTTTACTAGCCTTCAGGACCTGGTGGCTCAGGGGTATTAACACTACTGTCGGTTCAGGAAGTACCGTGTTCAAAGCCAGCATATAGTAGTTTGAAGGACTTGCAATGTTTATGATGAAAACAAAATGATAAAATTACCAAGAGAAGCGTTACTAACGTACTGGACCTGGTGGCTTAGACACTAATGTCGTACCATGTTCAAAGCCTGCATATAGTACTTTGAAGGACTTGCAATGATTATGATGCATCTATGATGAAAACAAACGATAAAATTACCAAGAGAAGCGTTACTAACGAACATCCTGTTCGTTAGTAACAGGAGGACCTGGTGGTTTAGCGCTATTGACGGTACAGGAGGTACCGTGTTAAAGCCAGCATATAGTAGTTTGAAGGACTTGCAATGTTAATGATGCAGCTATGATGAAAACAAAAGATAAAATTACCAAGAGATGCCTTACTAACGTACTGGACCTGGTGGCTCAGGGGTATGAACACTGGCGTCGGTTAAGGAAGGACCGTGTTCAAAGCCTGCATATAGTAGTTGAAGGACTTGCAATGTTTATGATGCATCTATGATGAAAACAAAAGATAAAATTACAAAGAGAAGCTTTACTAGCCTTCAGGACCTGGTGGCTCAGGGGTATTAACACTACTGTCGTTCAGGAAGTACCGTGTTCAAAGCATATAGTAGTTGAAGACTGCATTGATTATGATGCAGCTATGATGAAAACAAAAGATAAAATTACCAAGAGAAGCGCTACTAACGTACAGGACCTGGTGGCTCAGGGTATTAACACTACTGTCGGTTCAGGAAGTACCGTGTTCAAAGCCAGCATATAGTAGTTGAAGGACTTGCAATGTTTATGATGCAGCTATGATGAAAACAAATGATAAAATTACCAAAGAAGCGTTACTAACGTACTGGACCTGGTGGCTTAGACACTAATGTGTACCATGTTCAAAGCCTGCATATAGTACTTTGAAGGACTTGCAATGATTATGATGCATCTATGATGAAAACAAAAGATAAAATTACCAAGAGATGCATACTAACGTACTGGACCTGGTGGCTCAGGGGTATGAACACGGCTCGGTTAAGGAGGTACCGTGTTCAAAGCCGCATATAGTAGTTTGAAGGACTTGCAATGTTTATGATGCATCTATGATGAAAACAAAAGATAAAATTACAAAGAGAAGCTTACTAGCCTTCAGGACCTGGTGGCTCAGGGGTATAACACTACTGTCGTTTCAGGAAGTACCGTGTTCAAAGCCTGCATATAGTAGTTTGAAGTACTTGCAATGATTATGATGCAGCTATGATGAAAACAAAAGATAAAATTACAAACAGAAGCTTTACTAGCCTCAGGACCTGGTGGCTCAGGGGTATTAACTACTGCGGTTCAGGAATACCGTGTTCAAAGCCCAGCATATAGTAGTTTGAAGGACTTGCAATGTTATGATGCGCTTGATGAACAAAGAGAAAAAGCAAAAAGTGGCTCAAAAATAAAATGTACACAAATTTACCTGATGTAAACTAACGAAACTGGCAGAACTGTCGTACCATGTTCAAAGCCTGCATATACTTTGAAGGACTTGCAATGATTATGATGCATCTATGATGAAAACAAACGATAAATTACCAAGAGAAGCTACTAACGAACAGGACCTGGTGGTTTAGCGCTATTGACGGTACAGGAGTACCGGTGTTAAAGCCAGCATATACTAGTTTGAAGGACTTGCAATGTTTATGATGCAGCTATGATGAAAACAAAAGATAAAATACCAAGAGAAGCGCCACTAACGTACAGGACCTGGTGGCTCAGGGTATTAACAGTACTGTCGTTTCAGGAAGTACCGTGTTCAAAGCCAGCATATAGTAGTTTGAAGGACTTGCAATGTTTATGATGCAGCTATGATGAAAACAAATGATAAAATTACCAAGAGAAGCGTTACTAACGTACTGGACCTGGTGGCTTAGACACTAATGTCGTACCATGTTCAAAGCCTGCATATAGTAGTTTGAAGGACTTGCAATGTTTATGATGCATCTATGATGAAAACAAAAGATAAAAATTACAAAGAGAAGCTTTACTAGCCTTCAGGACCTGGTGGCTCAGGGGTATTAACACTACTGTCGTTTCAGAAGTACGTGTGTTCAAAGCCATATAGTAGTTTGAAAGACTTGCAATGTTTATGATGCATCTATGATGAAAACAAAGATAAAATTACAAGAGAAGAGCTATTAACGTATAGGACCTGCTGGCTCAGTGGTATGAGCACTGCTGTCGGTTCGGAAAGTACCGTGTTCAAAGCAAGCATGTAGTAGTTTGGAAGGACTTGCAATGTTTCTGATGCACTAATGATGGAAAGAAAAGATAAAATTCCCAAGAGAAAGGGCCACTAACGTACCAGGACTCTGGGTGGCTTCCCGGTTATTAACTACTACTGTCTGTTCAGGCAAGTACCCGTGTTCAAAAGCCATCATATAGTAGTTTGAAAGGACTGCAATGTTTATGATGGGCATCGCTGATGAACACAAATGATCAAATTACCAAACGGAAAGCCGTTAAAGCTAACGTACTGACCTGTGGCTTAGACGACTAATTTCCTAACGATTTTCACAGCCCGATGAGCGGAAGCGGGAATAAACACAAA
>VCII01000648.1:0-79517 GCA_006030095.1 Triplophysa siluroides
GTTCATCTGACATTCCAAGCAGTAAATGGTATCAAGACTTCCATGGCTACATTACAGTCCATCAGTGAAAGGGGTCATGTGTTTTTCACTGCAGCAAAGGTGTTTCAAACCAGTCCTCTTAGGTCACAGACCTGATGCTGCTTTCATTTGTGCAGGCTTTAGAAATTGGAAGAAAGCCATTGAAAATTGTACAGCACACCAGACCTCTCAAGCCCACCAACATTATGTGACTGTGACTGTACATCAACCTTATGTACTGTGACTGTACATGTTAGCTCTGTAAGGCATGTGGCAATGCAGGGACAATCTTTAAGAGGCCATACTGAAGAAAGTGGAATCTATATCAGCTCATAAAACTTAGGGCAGAAGAGGATGATCCAGTTTTATTGAAATGGTTAACAGATCATACCACTGCGTACATAAGCCCTAAATCACAGAATGAAATCTTGAACATTATGGCCAATACAATAATCAGAGGGATTGAAAGTGAGATTAGGTCTCCAGCCCTTGTTCAGTTTTCTTTAATAGTTGATGGAACCCAGGACATTTCTGGTATTGAGCAGGAAAGTGTCTGTCTGTGCTATGTGGACCATGACCTTATGCCATATGAGGAGTTAATTGGATTGTACAATTTATCAGAGACAACAGGCCAGGGCATTGCCAAAGTGGTTACCGATGTGTTGTTGAGGCTTAATCTGCTTATGTCTGCTTTACGTGGGCAGAGTTATGATGGAGCCTCCAACATGGCAGGAAAGTACAGTGATGCGCAGCAATAGTGAGGCAGCAGCAGCCATTAGCCCTTAATGTCCATTGTGGTGCACACTGTGTCAATTTAATCACACAGGCTGGCTGCTCAGCCTCCCCAATGATCCAGGACTGCCTTTCTTGGGTCCATCAGCTAGGCATACTTTTTAACCAGTCAGGAAAATTTAAGAGAATGTTTGAAAACATATGTACCTCTGAAAATGAACCCATAATCACACTGAAACCTCTATGTCCAACCAGGTGGACTGTGCGTAATTCAGCTATAATGGCTGTGCTAGGGCAGTATGAGCGGGTACTTGGTAGTCTAGAGGAGATGGCAAAATGTGCATCTAGGACATCTTCTACTGCCAGTGGTTTATTTGAGCACTTCAGTAAAGGTAGGACTGTTTTGGGCCTAACACTTGCATCTGCTGTTGTTGGAGATCTTGAGTGCCTAAACATTTCATTGCAGAGGAAGACCCAGACTGTCTCTGGTATGCAGGCTGCAGTAGATTGTGTACGATCCTCCCTTCAGGGAAAGAGAAATTACAAGAGCTATCTTGAATTGTACGAGAAAGCTACAGCATTGGTAAACTCCATCGAATTAGTTGACCCTATTGAGACAGCAAATTCAAGACGCTTTGCTGGAAAAGCACTGGACCATTACAGGGCAGAGTTCTTCAAAGTATTGGATTGTGTGGAGGTTCAGTTTGGTGACCGTTTCAACCAAGACAGTCTAAAGTCTCTGCAAAGCTTAGCGAATGTCCTTTCGAAAGGTGTGTTAACTGATTCGATAGATAAGTATCCTGAGTTGCACAAAGGTTCTCTCGCAGTACAGTTGCCACTCTTTCGCCAGAAATGCCCATGTAGCAGCAGTAGAGATGCAGCTGATGTCCTAAGGGGAATGCCAGTGGAGGTGCGTGGGTTTTTTGACCAAGTTGAGGTCCTTGTCAGAATTTGTTTGGTGGTAACAGTGTCCTCATGTGAAGCTGAGAGAAGCTTCAGTGCATTGCGGAGACTGAAGACGTGGCTAAGGGCTACTATGGGCCAAGACAGACTTAATAGTCTGTTAGTCTGCAATGTGCACAAAGACAAGCTCTACAACCTGAACATAAACACATATGCCAGAGTTTGTGGGGCCCAGTGATACCAGGAAAAACACATTTGGTACTTTTGTTTAGTGTCCATTTATTAATGTAAGTTTGTTTTTGAATGCAGCCAATTATTTAATATTGGAGCAAGTACTATAAATGAATTATTGTATAATTTAATTTGTTCCAAAACATTATTTCTTTTTTATATATGTAGCACCCTGGTAAATTTATATATTATTTTGTGTTCTGTTATCAGAAATACAATATATCCTGAAATATGGGCCAGTTTAATTGTCCTTGGTGTGTAATACATTTTTGTATTAATGCGTGTTAATGCAGTTATAATGTGGAGGTGTTGAAATATCCTCGGTTGTGAGTAACCTTTGAACCCTTTGTCATTTTAATTTGTATTGGGTGGCTGGGTGTCAGTTTTGTTTGTTAATCCAATCAGTGCCATCTAGAGAGCAGTTGGGCAATCAATCGGGTTGTTTAGGGGGCGGGACTAAAAATATAGAGCGAGACTAAAAACGAGAGTGACAACGAAAAAGAACCGGAGAGACAGCAAAAGTTAGTTCTAAGTTCTGTACGATTTATATATTACTGGTAATCAAAGTTAAGAGCCTGGGGGGGATTTTTTCTTGTTTTTTGTCTTTTTGTAACCCTAATAAAACGGGAGATTGAGCTTTGTGTTAGAGCTGGTTAAGTGTGTCATAGAGATTCTACTGAAGTGAAACTAGCATGTGCGAACTGCTAATACATAGCCATGTGTGAACTGCTACTATATAGCCAGAAACCCACTTTGCCACCGAGTTTCTGAGTGAGTATGGACATTGTGAACTAAAATGAAATTGACATTTTTGAACAAGATATAGTTAAGCTCATTCGATTTTGTGAACTTTTGGCTAGTGTGCGTCAGACGCTGCCACCCATGTTGCTGCAATAGATGTGCTCAGGATTCGTGCTGCAGGCCGGAGGTGTCTCGTTTGCATATGGACAGACGGAGCTTCAGGACGGGTTTCCACATTGCGTATCTCACACATTGGACGGAACGATTTGAATAGACGGTCACTATAATCTTTCTGTTACCGAGGAATCGTGAGTACAGACAATATTATTTGGAAGGTTTTCAACTGAGCTCCAACAAGCGCGCCAACGTTGTGGTACCACAAAACGGAGACATAAAAGTATAGGAAAAAACCCCGGGTTATTGTTCATTGTTATTTACTTTGGAACATGAGGACATTTTAAAAGGTTATCTCACCTGGTTCTGGAAATAAATATAAAGATATTTTTCTGTTCATATTCAACCTTTTCGTTTGAAAGGTGATTGTTGTGATTTTAGTTTCATGTTTGCAATAAGAGTTATATGGGCTAAGTATATGTGCATGGAAGTTTTATGCTCACAGTGAAAAAAAAAAAAAAAACGAACACAGTAGCTATATTTAAGCTAACCAGGCCTCTCTACACTCTAGCCAGAGTCGGATGCCCGAAGTTTAGTTGCTGTGAATACATCCTGATTTTAAATTCTAGTAACCTCTCTCCAATTCATTTCCCATGCACATGATAACTCCTTAAAGTAAAAGAAGAATTGTGTAGGAGGGTTACACGCGGGGGCTCGTCCGGGATTTGTTTACTGTTGTTGTTGTTTTTTTGAGCATGTCATAAAAAAATTTAGAAAAAAATTGAAAAAAAACGGAAACCGGAAAGTCAGTGTGAAATGAGGTAGCTTAAAAGCCCTATAGCCACTTGTGTGTTTCAGCGAATCTTTTTTTTTTTTTTTTTTTTTTTTTATTTTTATTGATTTCTGTGTATGTCAAGCTAATATAACATGGAATCAGAACAGATTTCCAAATGGTGTGAAGACAAAGGTATTGATCCAAGAAGAGCACTTATGCTTAGTAGGGTTCCTCTTGGTGTTACTGATGAGACTATGTATAAGGTACTGGAAGAGGCAGAAGTTTTCGGTCCCTGTAAAATAAGAGGACGGTGTGTAGACACGTTAGTAAAAGCCAGTTAGTTTTAGTCGAAACTGTTAATGATATGACTAAGACTGACATACCTGAACAGTTACTAGCTGGAGATGAGTTTGGACCTTGGATAGTGAATGTTACTGAGACCCAGATTGTTCATGTAACTGGTAAAGGAGACTTCCAGTCCAAGTTGCTGTCATTCTTAGCAAATGAAGGGAAGACACTAGCTGATGTCACAGGCTTACTTACCTCTGTTTCTGCTCCACATGGAGAAGAGGAGTATGACGCCTGGGCGGAACAGACCACCCACATGTTGGACGAATGGCAGTGTTCTGATGTTGTCAAGAGACAGAGAGTAGCTGAGAGTCTTAAAGGGGCAGCAGCAGATATTGTCCAAGGTTTGAGAGTCACTAATCCCCAGGCCACTGCCAATGACTATCTTAAAGCCCTTGAAACAGCTTTTGGAATCACAGACAGTGCAGCTGATCATGGTAAGGTTTCGTAATACAGTCCAGCAAGAAGGTGAGAAATTATCAGCCTACTTACTCAGACTAGACAAGCTATTGCATGCAGTCCATCGTAAAGGTGGAATTGAAGTGATTGACATGAGACGCGCATTGATCAAGTTGCTAGAGGCTCCCTGGCCCATGACCTCGTAGCCCTTCGCATAAGACTCACTTACAAACTCAAGCCTCCTCCCAGTTTTACTGATTTGCTTCGGGATGTAAGAGAGAAGAGGAGATGATCCTTGAAAGACCGAGTGTAAAGAAGGCTGCGTCTTTAGCTATTGGTAGACGTGCAGAGTGTGCTACAGCCTCAGTTGTACATGTATTGCCAGAGCCTGCGCTAGTCCCTGACGTAACAGAGAAAGATCCTGCAATAGAGAGTCTAAGGAAAGAATTTCAAGGTCTCAAGACTGATGTTGCACGCCTTCTTTCTGCCTCTGTGACTGCATCAACAAGTGTGGCACAGCAAGTAGACCAGAACCCCAGCCAGAAAGTTACTGGAAACTCATATGCACGTGTGAAGGAGAGGGCTCCCAAACCTCAGTATCGTGCGGATGTCTTTTGCTACAGATGTGGTGAAGATGGTCATTTCCAGTGGGAGTGTCAAAACCCAGAAAATCTCAGAAAAGTGAACAAGCGTCTCTTGAAAGTAAGACCGCCAACGGGAAACTTTCCAGGGCTCAGTAGAGGAACGGCCTGACGCTCCGGAGAAGATACGTTCCACAAGGTGTCACACGCTACCAGAAAAGAAGGCTAACTTGCCAGAGGGTTTAGTTGGACCTAGCTCTATTGTCTCAGTACAAATTGAGGGCATTTACGCCAAAGCGTTACTTGATAGCGGGTCAAAGTTACCCTACTGTATCGCTCCTTTTATGACAAGTATCTGAAGCACCTGCCTTTGACCCCTATTGAGTGCCTGGAGATTTGGGGCCTCAGCTCAAAGGAGTATCCATATAATGGTTATATGTGCTTGAAGCTTGAGTTTACTGGAGATGTAGTGGGAGT
This sequence comes from Triplophysa siluroides, assembly GCA_006030095.1. Taxonomy (NCBI): domain Eukaryota; kingdom Metazoa; phylum Chordata; class Actinopteri; order Cypriniformes; family Nemacheilidae; genus Triplophysa; species Triplophysa siluroides. The sequence goes on from VCII01000648.1 coordinate 5,320, forward strand.
AGCTGAGACCGTAGAAACACTTGTGCTTGTGTGTCCAGATCCGGTCATGAAGGGGGGTTTTTCCGTTGTGGTCGGCACAAACACCTCTATAGTTCGAAGACTGTTCCATTCATGCAAAACACATGGAGGAGACCATTTTCTTAACACCCTGGCTGTTCATCCAGTAATAAAAGAAGCTTATGAAAAGTTTCAGGAAACTCCTGACGACACAGCTGAGGAAAAAAAAGGAACAGTCTGGTTCACACGAGACAAGCCTTTCACTCTGCCACCTGGCGGCGTTGCAACTGTTGTTGGTATTCCAAAGTTTCCTGGAGGTCTCTCTAGCCAAGCTGTTCTTATAGACCGTCCAGAGGAGGATTGTTTTCCTGAAGAGCTTCTGGTCATGCCGGTTGTTGAAAAGTCCACTGCTGTCCACTGTCGTCGCATCACAGTCACCATGAGAAATGTGTCCAGTCATAATGTGACATTAAAACGTGGAGTTCCTATTGCTCATCTATTCCCAGTAGATGTAATAAATACAGTTCTTGAAAAGGAGGGCCCTAAGCTGTCAACACCTCAATTGTCCCCGTCCTCTTTCAACTTTGGTGATTCTTCTCTGCCACCTGAATGGAAGGAGCGACTGTGTCAAAAGATGATTGCGAGAAAAGAGGTTTTCTCCTGCAGTGAGTTTGATGTGGGTTGTGCAAAGAGCACACAACACAGCATTCGGGTGACAGATGATAGACCTTTCAGAGAACGTTCTAGACGTTTACCACCAGGAGATTTGGAGGATGTGAGGAAGCATCTGAATGATCTCAAAGAGGCTGGAATCATTTCAGACTCCAGGAGCCCCTATGCTTCTCCAATAGTTGTGGTTCGCAAGAAAAACGGCACCATACGAATGTGTGTGGACTATAGGACGTTAAACAGAAGAACGATTACGGACCAGTATACAGTCCCTCGTGTGGAAGATGCTTTGTCCTGCCTGGGTGGAAGCCAGTGGTTCAGTGTGCTTGACCTCAGAAGCGGCTATTATCATCCCTTTAGCTGCTGTTGATAAAGAGAAGACAGCCTTCACTTGCCCAGCAGGGTTTTATCATTTTTGCCAGGGGATTTGTGGGGCCCCCATTTATGGAAAGGACTGTTGGTGATATGAACCTACTGGAAGTGCTGGTGTATCTGGATGACGTATCGTTTTTGGAAGAACATTAGAGGAACACGAACAGCGCCTTCTTAAAGTCCTTGACAGATTGAAGGAGGAAGGATTAAAGATATCTTTGGATAAATGTCAGTTCTGCTGCCCCTCTGTTACATACCTTGGTCACATTGTGTCTAGAAATGGCATTGCCACAGACCCTGCAAAGATTGAGGCTGTGAGATCATGGCCACGCCCAGAAAACATCACTGCTCTTCTGACGATTGAGCCTGACTCCAGAAATATCGGCAATGTGCTCGTAGTTACAGATCATTACACGAGATATGCTCAAGCTTTTGCAACTAAGGATCAAAAGGCCTCGACTGTCGCTAAGGTGCTATGGGAACAGTACTTTGTCCACTATGGTTTGCCAAGAAGGATGCACTCAGATCAGGGCAGGGATTTCGAGAGTCGCCTTATCCATGAACTGTTGAGCATGCTTGGCATAAAGAAATCCAGGACCACTCCCTACCACCCTCAGGGTGACCCACAGCCTGAGCGTTTTAACAGAACTCTTCTCGACATGCTTGGGACTTTGGAAACACAAGACAAAAGTAAATGGAGTAAACACCTCAGCCATCTTGTACATGCGTACAATTGCACAGGGAATGAGTCAACAGGCTATTCTCCATATTTTCTAATGTTTGGACGAGAAGCCAGGCTGCCAGTAGACGTGACATTCGGGGTCTCAAGTGATGGCACCTCCACAAAATCCTACTTGAGGTATGTCAGAGACATGAAACATGAGCTTCAAGCTGCCTATCAGTTGGCTGGGAGGATGGCAGAGAAAACAAATGAAGGTAACAAGCAACGCTATGATCAGAGAGTTTGTTTCTGTCCATTAGATTCAGGGGACAGAGTCTTGATCCGAAACCTGGTTTACAAGGGAAGCACAAGCTTGCTGATCGATGGAAAGATACTCCTTACATAGTGGAGAGTCAACTGCCTGGTTTGCCCGTGTTCAAACTGAAGCCAGAGAGTGGACATGGCTCTGAAAAGATACTGCAAGCAATCACATTCTGCCCGTTCGGACGGGAAGTGCAGCTGCGGCCTCAGATGAACAAGGAGCCTTCGAAACGAAGGAGAGCCAGCAGGCGGCTCAAAGAAAAAAGAAAAGAGAACTATGATACTATTTGCTTACCAGCGCCTGAACAGGATGATAAGAGGGAGGTAGCATCTGATTCCGAAGATGAGATGGGGGTATGGCATGACTATTATGTACCACGAGAGTTGCTAGGACCCGAACCTCAAACATTGATCACTGTGAGCCTTTTAATCTGGATTTGGACCTGGCTGGTTTGACAAGTAACACAGAAATGGATGAGACAGCTGAAGAACCTGCTGCAGTGGAGGATAATGACCATTTGGTACAAAATGTGATTGCAGAAATGGTGAAACGACAAGAACACTGACATACAGACGTCAGACGAAATAGCTGAGAGACTAAACAGTATAACAGAAAGCCCTGACAAGACAAATCGACCTCAGAGACTAAAGAAAGCTCCAACCAGACTAACTTATGACTCTCTAGGGACCCCAATGTCAGTAGCCGTTGCTACACATAGTGCTACCGTAGTTGAGATTGATGACAAGAAAGATTCTTTAGTCCTATCTCCTATTAAGAGATATAAAAGTTATTTTTACAAGTGGATAGGTTAAGGGGAATGTTAATAATCTTCCTAACACGACCCGTTAAGAAAATTTGTTTATTTTCTTGAATGTGCTTTACGGTGTTAGACATGTCATGAGGGCATGACCATTTTTTTGTGGGGGGAGAATGTAGCACCCTGGTAAATTTATATATTATTTTGTGTTCTGTTATCAGAAATACATATATCCTGAAATATGGGCCAGTTTAATTGTCCTTGGTATGTAATACATTTTTGTATTAATGCGTGTTAATGCAGTTATAATGTGGAGGTGTTGAAATATCCTCGGTTGTGAGTAACCTTTGAACCCTTTGTCATTTTAATTTGTATTGGGTGGCTGGGTGTCAGTTTTGTTTGTTATCCAATCAGTGCCATCTAGAGAGCAGTTGCATCAATCGGGTTTTAGGGGGCGGGACTAAAAATATAGAGCGAGACTAAAAACGAGAGTGACAACGAAAAAGAACCGGAGAGACAGCAAAAGTTAGTTCTAAGTTCTGTACGATTTATATATTATTGGTAATCAAAGTTAAGAGCCTGGGGGGGATTTTTTCTTGTTTTTTGTCTTTTTGTAACCCTAATAAAACGGGAGATTGAGCTTTGTGTTAGAGCTGGTTAAGTGTGTCATAGAGATTCTACTGAAGTGAAACTAGCATGTGCGAACTGCTAATACATATGTGCGAACTGCTACTATATAGCCAGAAACCCACTTTGCCACCGAGTTTCTGAGTGAGTATGGACATTGTGAACTAAAATGAAATTGACATTTTTGAACAAGATATAGTTAAGCTCATTCGATTTTGTGAACTTTTGGCTAGTGTGCGTCAGACGCTGCCACCCATGTTTGCTGCAATAGATGTGCTCAGGATTCGTGCTGCAGGCCGGAGGTGTCTCGTTTGCATATGGACAGACGGAGCTTCAGGACGGGTTTCCACATTGCGTATCTCACCATTGGACGGAACGGTTTGAATAGACGGTCACTATAAATCTTTCTGTTACCGAGGAATCGTGAGTACAGACAATATTATTTGGAAGGTTTTCAACTGAGCTCCAACAAGCGCGCCAACGTTGGTTCCACAAAGATAAAAGTATAGAAAAAACCCCGGGTATTGTTCATTGTTATTTACTTTGGAACATGAGGACATTTTAAAAGGTTAACTCACCTGGTTCTGGAAATAAATATAAAGATATTTTTCTGTTCATATTCAACCTTTGTGTCTGATATTTAAGTGTGTGCGTTTGAAAGGTGATTGTTGTGATTTTAGTTTCATGTTTGCAAATAAGAGTTATAGGGGCTAAGTATATGTGCATGGGAGTTTTATGCTCACAGAAAAAAAAAAAAAAAAAAAAAAAAAAAAACGAACACAGTATAGCTATATTTAAGCTAACCAGGCCTCTCTACACTCTAGCCAGAGTCGGATGCCCGAAGTTTAGTTGCTGTGAATACATCCTGATTTTAAATTCTAGTAACCTCTCTCCAATTCATTTCCCATGCACATGATAACTCCTTAAAGTAAAAGAAGAATTGTGTAGAGGGTTACATATAGTTTTCACAATAACAGTCATTGTGTTTAAATTGCATTGTATGTTGATGGGTTGATTGTAAACAATTTAAAAAACATTGCAATAAATAGTTTTAAAGAAAAATCGGCCTTTTTTATTGAACAGGAGAGAAACTTAGAAAATAACCATAATGAGGCAGTCTAAATGATACTGTGATAGTAGCAAGGCTTTCCTCTGTGTTCACATATCTTTATAAGAACAATATTGACACTGTTTTTTAGTGTCCCCTTCAGAAATTTCTCTTGAAGAAATATTATGTGTATTGTCCCCCCTACTGTTAAATGAAATGTACGCCCTTGACTGTGCATAGAATCACATCTTTGTCTATGGCTATACATAGGCAGTAGGTGAATAAATTGCAGGAAAACAGACAGAACATGTTTAAATGACAAATAAAATAGTTCAATCTTCAATCTATTTCATATATTCTTCAAATCAGCCTATGTCCTGTCCTTTCTGTTTTGCCCACTGCCCTTGACCGGTCCTCTTCACACCTGCCTGTTTTGTGTGCTAGTAAATAAAATGTTAGTTCATATCTGCCATTTGAATCATTTTTACACCAGATACTTAAAAGATACTTAAAAAAAATTATAACATATTTATAATACATTTTTGTGTTATATTAAACTGCCCCTCTCAAAATGATTTGCAGCATCCGGGTTACATGGTGTGTTTATTAGTTTTGAGCGGTTGTTATTTGAAAATAACAACCCTTGGAATATCACGAGACTGGCCAATCACAATTAAGCCAATTCAAATGAGCCGTGTAAAGAAAATAAGAAAGTGCAGATACTGGCAGCGGTGGTGAAAACATTGTTTATTTTAGTGCCCAGCCGGGGGCTTTTCAACATGGTTAAAATAGTCTGCATATCCATACACACTAGTTGTCACTTACGCAGGAATTTATTTTCTAACTTTTCGATACGATACTTGAAAATATACGATCTTCGATAAATACCATTTTCGATACCACGGAGAAAAAATGCACAACTTAAGGGGGTAAATTTTTTTTTAAATTATTAATTTAAAGATAAATATAACAGTGTCTAAACATGACAATGAGGTATCTTTTACATAACAAAATGTCTTGAGTCTTGATGCACTTGTTTCAAAAGTGTGCAAAGTAAAAATAAGTGAAAAAATACTACTTCCAAACATGTATTAATCTAGTTTTAAAGTTAATTAAACTAACATTTACTAATACATGTCTAAATTAAATCCAAAGTTCTATCTGTTAATATTTTTTTTCTGGGGACCAGAGCATTGTATTGTTTTTATTACATACTTGTCATCAAAGATAAAATATACTGTAGCAATGCATTGCTCCTCGTTCTAAATGCTGGTTAATACATAACATTATTTGAATGACGATTTTAATGCCGATTCACATATCACCGATCCACACACGCAAACGTGCGCATATCACACGCGAAAACAATGCTCACTGAATCGACATGAAGACAAATTACAGAATTTAAGTAATCATTTTTTTGAATTAAGTTTAATTAGCACAAGTTAATTTACTTTGACCACAGTTAAAGTATTTAAAGATTCACAGTTAAAGATTCCTCAGTCGGACTATATTAACTTTAAGAATTACGGTGAAAAAAACGAGACAACACTCCTATCAGCAACAATACTAGGCCATCTGGGGTTAAATGTTTCAGTATGTAATTAAGACAGTTACCAATCTCTTAAAATGTTTTATTATAGTCCGGTGTCTGTCTTTCGGGTTGCTTGCTATATTGTAGTTTGTTAGCGCCTTTTTGTTAGCACTGCTCTGTAGCAACTCTTGCATATTGGCTTGTTTAATGTCCTTCGGCTTTCCATGTTCATTTGCTTCATATCCCAAAATATTTCCAGATAGCACTCCTGCTGTGTGTTCTTTATCAAGCCAAAGCCCCTTGCCGGGGCGCGGCATTTATATTCACGCGCCAATATTTTATATTCCCCTTCACTTTTGCGAATAAGACGAGAGCGACAATGGAGACTGAGGACACGTGTGGTGCGGTCGTTGTTTGGTGTTTTCAAAACAGCTCCTTTGGAGATAAGTGAAAGTGACAGCCTCGGCTAGAATCGGTGTATCGATACTTTCGGAAATTAGTATTGGTACCGTTTTCAGATATTATCAGTATCTGATCTTATCGAAATATCGATATTTTTTGACAACACTACAACACACATATACAATACAAAATAAACCCATCATAATTCAACAACATCACCACACTCAATCAATCACAATTACACAACAGACATTAATTCCTACAAGTCTTTTATCATGATCGGCTTACTGCTCGCTACGCTCTCCAAGGGATGCCATATTATCTTTTCGTCATCATCAAAGTGCATCACATTCACCTTCCAAGTGATACAACTAAAATCTACATTAAAAACACGATGTAGTACTTCAAGCATTCTCATCGCAGGTGCGACATCCTTTGCACCCGTCCACCTTATTAGACTCAGTCACCTGAACCACGGTGTCCCAAAAGGGACAATTTCAACACCAAATGTTTCATTGAGTTCCGTTTACACAAATCCTACTGGCATATGCAAAGTACATCAACATTTACGACACACAAATTAAATTAAACCACAAAAATCATACATGCATTTTCAATATTTCACACCATCATCATTCCATAATTGAATTCAACGTTGGAAAAAACCAAACACTCTAAATGGTCCCCCTTACTAGGGATGGGTACCGAAACCCGTAACTAAAAGATACTCCGGTTGCTAAATTATGAAAAGACTCGGAGTATCGATAAGCCCGCCCTTATCGGTTCTGCTTTCGGTACTGGAGAACAACGCGACACGCGCAGACTGCTCCCGCAGCGCGTCTACCCAAACATGGCGTCGCTCAAACTAAACAGATGAGCGGTATTTACATTTTCCACGAGCGCGCGGCAGCCTGTGTTTGAATGCTTTGAAACTCTTGTCCGTCTCCGTTTCGCGTTACCAAACAGCGCGTTCCGCAAAACTAAACTACGGATTCGCCTTTTTTAACATCACAAACACGCACGGCTTATCTCTCTTCAAGCAGAGTCATGCTCGCTAGTCTCCATGCGCGCGTCTTCCCAAACAGATGAGACATGGCGCGCACTCTATTCTATTCGCGAGGGTCTAATTTCAATTGGATTAAATGATGTTTGATCATCACATTTTCTACTCGTTTATGTAATGATAATAAATCAGCCAAACAATAGGCCTATTTGATAACACCGAGAGAGTTTAAATAATTTGTCGCTTTACTTACATACATAGGACAAACATAAAAAAGATGTCCATTAAAATATACATTTAAATATACAAAATATTCGTTGCAGGTAGCTATGATGAACCAACCCACTTTTGATACTGCTGGTTTGATTTCACATTGCAGAAAATAAAACAGTGTTATTCTATTCATAAATTCTATATTTTTCTAAAAAAAATATCCAAAAGCACCGATAGGAAAACCGTTAAAGTACCGGACCGATAGCAGTATCGATAAGAGTAGTAGTACCGTTAAAATCTTAACGATACCCATCCCTATCCCTTACACTCCCACCAATCATGACATAAATACATCTTCATTAATACGTACATTATTATTTTAATTTTAAGGGCCGTTTAATCCCCTCATGTAAGAAACCATGAAATCACATTAACATGATTGAATTGGTAGATGCATGCCATATGTAAACATTGTCATCTTATACTGCACTGCATTTTTCGCTTTCAAGTAGGAGCACTAACTTTTGAACTGGTCTTTCTATAATCGAAGATTTAAATTGAGAACACGACTTTCCCCCTTAATCCCGTTCACTAGGCCTCCCCATTAATTTCAATTCTCCTCACTCGTACTTTTACTCTTTGCACTTATCCATCACTGTCCACAGTTGTTTCTACTACTTGTCCAACTGCCACTGATTTCTGATCATAACTACATCGTCCACTTCAGAGAAGATCTCTCTTCTTCTCGACTCCAAAAGCAAAACTGCATGACCATGTTTTGAATACGGCGCCAATGCTTAGTCCCATACACATCCTCTTCTTCACAAACTTTTAGATTTAATTTGAATCGGATGATTATGTATTAAAGGCTCAAGGGAAGTAGGATCGTTTATATTCCCACATACTGTTAGAGGACGACTGTTAAATAGACATGGCTTTATAAATAAACGTCCTGAGAGAAGCATCGTCAAGTCTTCACAAGCTCTCAGCCCAAGGTAACATTCAAAACACTTTGGATGGTACGTATCTGATGCTCCCAAACACCGCCAGTTTGACTTGCGAATGGAGAGTTAAGCACAAACTCAAACTATTTCTCAGCCAAGAAAGTCTGCAAAGTCTGGTTATCAAGTCGGTTAAATGCTTCCTTTAGCTCATTACTGGCTCCGACAAAATTTCTACGCTTATCACAAGAGTTGACACACAGCTCCTCTTAGGCTAATAAAGCAGCGCAAGGCATTGATAAAGGAGTCTGTGGAAAGATCTTCCAGCATTTCCAAGTGGACTGCTCGAGAATAAAGGCAAGTGAATATCAGACCTTACCACTTGTACTCTTTGCGATTCCTCTTTACAATAAATGGTCCGAAACAATCCATTCCACAGTATGTAAATGGATCAGATGCTTCAACTCGCTCTTTGGGAAGCTCTGCCATATGCTGTTCTTCAAATGGAACGCCTAACTTTCCTACATTGCACACAACTGTTTATCAGCTTGTCAACCAGCTTGCTACAAGCTAATGATCCAAAAACCATTTGCTCTGAGTTCCATCTGAGTTTGGCTTCTCTCTTGATGGAATATCTGGGAATGGTAATGTCGCAAGATGAGCAGAGTAATATGACTATCCTTTGGCAGAATAGACGGGTGTCTAAATTCGTCACATTGGGATGAATGTTTAAGTCTTCCCCGGACACAAAGTATACCATCTCTCAGGATTGGGTCAAGGTTAAAAAGAGGATTAGAATGAGGAAGACTTCCTTCAGCTTCAAGCACCTTTATCTCATGATCGAATGCCTGCTGTTGAACAAGCTTTATTACTGCCTTAGCAGCCTTCCCACGCTCTTCGGCAGTTACAACATCAGGACTCTTCCTTTTAGACCCCAGCCTCTAAATCCTTGCACCTACCCTTAAAAGGGCTGTCCAAGAGGAAAACCTTGAAAGACAATTGAGAATTTCTACACAGTTTGGACTTGATTCCTCGTAGACTTCTTCCTTCCACAAGAATCCAGGACCTGTTAGCCAATTTGTTGACAAGATATCAGACGCACAAAGTCCCCTAGAGGCATAATCAGCTGGATTTTTTGTTGTATCGACTTCGTGCCACTGATTTGGATTGGTATTATCAACTGGACTCGGTTTGCCACAAACAACATGGAAACTTTGCGCTACATTATTGATGTATGCTTGAGAATCGGTCCAAAATAATTCTTCTTCAATCTCAATGTGAAACTCTGATCTCAGCAGAACACTCATCATCTGACTGCGGTCACAACAGCTGAAAGTTCCAAACAGGAATACTTGTGATCTTAATGGAGCAATGGACTACAATGGACTTACTTTCATCGTTCTTGTACCTCAGGTAAGAATAAGTTGCATATTCTGTACCACTAGCGTCTGAAAAATTATGCAATTCTATTCTCACAATCTTGCCAAAGTCTTTTGGATGATAACACCTTCTTTCAATCTTTGAAGACCCACCTTCCATTCCTCCCACTGTGGGTATAACTCCTCAGGAAGAAATTCATCCCAACCAGTACCTCTACGGCACAACTCCTGCGGAATGCACTTTCCACTTAAAATGAACAGAGCCAAAAAAACCCCAAGGGATCATATAGAGAAGCTATGACTGACAGAATGCCACGGCATGTATCAGGCTTATCCTGCAGATCTATATTGAAGATAAAACTCTCACTTCTGATTTGCCAACGAATGCCCAAGACATATTCCACTAGAGCAGAGTCTGGGTTAAGATCAAAATGTTCTACACTTGTTGCTCTTTCAGATGGAATTACGCATCAAAGAACCTCGCTCTTATTTGAATTGAACTTATGAAGTCGCAGGCCACCCTTCTTACATAATTCTTGAGCCTCAACTATCAAATCAGACGCTTCTTTGAATGTAGGAACGCTCACAAGCCCGTCATCCACATTAAAATCCTTCTCTACAAATGGAGCTGTAGTAGTATAATGTGTCTTAAGGCAGATATTTAAGGCCAAAATTTAATGAATCATTCATTGGAGTTTTGGGTTCCTCGCCACAGCATGGCAGTGTTGGCTTGCTCACCGGGAGACTGCGTTTATTATTTATGACTGCATTTATTTATTAGATATTATCTATTAGAATCATCTTGCTTGTTCTATAAACACCATGCACTGTGCTGTGTTTTACCTTTGTGTTTTCTTATTTGGTCCTGTAAAGCTGCTTTGGAACAATGCACATTGTGAAAAGCGCTATATAAATAAATAAACTTGAAACTTAAAAAAGATGAACTACCATCTGATAGGCTCCTGATCGAGATCTCCATTTCCCCACCATAAGAACCTCAGATAACTGCGATGTTCAGGCGTAACGAGAAACTGATGCAACATCCTTTCAATATCGCATATAATAGCCACTGACTCCGACTACTGAAACGACAGAGAACTCCCACCAAGGAATTAATCAAATCAGGTCCTTTCAGCAGAGTTTCATTTAAAGAGACAACACAAAATTTTGCTGAACAGTCAAAAACAACTCTTAACTTGTCAGGTTTCTTTGGGTGATATACCCCATGATGATGAATGTACCACACGGTATTTCCAGTAGATGCTTCTGGAGCTAACTCTGAATCTCCATTAAGGATCACTTCCTCCATAAAAGCCTTGTAATGATCATAAAACTGGCGGTTTGCTCTCAGCCTTCTCTCCAGATACTGCAAGCAAATAAAGGCCAGCTTCTTATTATTTGGTAAAGTAGAAGGACTGCAGCCTTTAAATGGAAGAGGCATTTCAAGATGACCATCGTCCTGATGAATGCCCTCTGTAAGGATCTGTATAAAACGCACATCTTCTTCTGAGACATATTTGCCTTCAGAATTCCTTTCACTGAACTGAACTGAGTCTGACTCCAGAACTCTCAAAATATCTGCAGCTGATGGAACTGGCATTTCTCTAACTGCGACTCTATGCACAAATCTTTGACCTCACGGCATATCTAGGATAGTAGTGGCTATCTAGGATAGTAGTGGTTGTTACAGGGAGGATGAGGGATGTTATTTTTAAAATGGAAAGTAAAAGGTTGGAATGTTTGCATTGTTTATACCCATGCACTCAACACATTATTGTTTCTTCATTTCTCTTTTAATGTCAGTTCTTAGGAATGGTGCCCTGACACACATCACCAAGGATGAGATGTAAAAGTCGATACAAAACTGGCTCAGGCTGAGCCGAGATAGACTTGTGGAGGCAGAGCTGGTAAGTAAAGGTAAGCTGATTCGCTTAATAGGACTAGTTGTTGATCAGACCTGGGTGTGTGTCATCTGGCAGAAGCAGTGGGCAGCTATCACTGCAGCTCAAAGGCTCCACAGTCGTTACCCGCCAGCCCTGAGAATCGTGCTCAGTTCCCCCGGATCCGTACCGTATGTAATGCATGTTATATCTGTGCTTCCGGCTTTGCTACTGATCGGACGCATTTACTAGCGCTCCGTGCTTTGCGCTTCTGCTTTATGCTTTATCTATTTAAACACCAGCAGTTCAGTACAGTGCTCAGACTAAACAATTAGGCACTTAAACCAAATATGGGAAATACTTCAAGCAACAAGGATTTCTTTTAGGATAGTGGTCTACCGTCTTACTGCCAACAATTGAAACTCTTCAGGATAACTCCGCTGCCCTCTAAAACTGGTGTGAAAATGCCTTCTTTTGGATCAACAACCACCTGCTGCTCAAACTGCCACAAACTTCTACAAGTTACTTGCAGTTCTCGAAACAAAGCTACTCACAATATTGCCGTCCCTGCAAGAACACACAGCTGATACTCGCCGTGGACCCCCTCAGCATATAGCCGGTAAGTTCTGTGAACCCAGCACTTCTCATCAGATTATAGTGAGCTCAGACAAACCTGTACAGATGCAAACAAAGGTAGCTGAGGACACAAACCGTTGGCAAAAAAAGGGCGCAAGACCTAAAGATGCTCGTAATATCAGACTGTCAAGAGTTTCACAAATTGCTGCATTAGCTTCATCTACCCCAGATATGGCTAAGACTTGACAAGACAATGTTGGTACTCTGCCACCTCTTGTACATCTTTGAAAATAGATTTGAGGCACTAATGAATATGGGTGAAGAATCCCCAAACATGGTCAGGGAAAAATCAAAAGTGGACACTGCAGTTGGCAGACGCTCTGTGTCAAACAGGCAACCGCACTCTGCTCGGAAACCAGCCGAGCCAAATACTCTGATAGTGGGGGACTCTATTATCAGAAACCTTCGTAGCAGGGCTATACTTACATACTATTTCCCTCAAGCAATGATTGCTGATGTAAGCAAGGAACTGCCAAACATCCTGACACAACATAAGTCTGTAAATCGGATTGTCGTACATGTGGGGAAAAATGATACTTGAAAAGAGCAAGTCAGAGCTCCTAAAAAGGGATTTTAATGAACTCTTTGAAATGCTTGGAAAGCTAAAAGTACAGGCCTTCATCATTGGACCTCTCCCAGCTCGGGGAACGAATATGTTCTCTCGGCTACTCAGTCTGAACATATGGCTGCAAAAAACCTGCAACATGAGAGGACTGAACTTCATTGACAACTTTAATCTCTTTTGGAGTCAAAGACAACTTTTTACAACAGATGGCCTCCACCCAAACAAACTTGGTTCAAGAGTGCTAAAGGACAACATCCTATTCTCCCTCCTTCACCCATCAGCAGAGTGTGCCACTCCACTCCTAAATGGGCACACATACACCTGGCCATAGTGACCCACCTCAGCAGTTTGATGGACTTTTGGAAAACACCAATCAGGCTGTACCCTGCCCAGTGACATCACATCAGTTGGACGATGACGAAGACTCAACACCCAAGGACGTTTCTGTGGATAACAACCGGGAGAGCCAAAACAACATACTTCAGTCTTCAGAAACACCAGACTCGCAGCCCCTCTCACTACACAGCCTCTCCCTCTCTACTACATCTCTTTTGAGCTTCTCAGAGAAAATGGAGGAACTAGTATTCGCTGGAACAAAACTCTCCCACTCTATTGTCGCGAGTCCACAGGTTTCAAATAAAAAGCGACGGGCCCCACAACCACCAAAGTCTCTGGGTCAACCTGGCCAACCCGTTCCCTCTGAAAGAGCTCTCCGGCCTCTGCCACAACGCCAGGGATCACACAACCCCCATCTACTGAGATGGACTAACAGGACTGCAAAGAGCACTTGTAACTGATATGAATTGGGTCCCTGCTATGATAACAGCAACAATCTCAAATATTTACTGAACAAGTGGGAACCCAGTATTCCTTTAGTTTTCCCTATATCTGTCCTGATAAGTGAACGCAAACTAAGGCCCTTTCCAGTCTTATGGCAAAGCTATCTAATCTTATACCTTTTAGACGTCACTCTGAGAATGACAGGGGTAAAAAACTAAAAACAGTTACTATTCAATTAGCACTTTTAAACATCCGTTCACTAAAAAACAAATCCTTTTTGGTCAATGACCTCATCGCCAGTAACAAACTGGACTTCATGTTTCTAAATGAAATTTGTTTAGATGATAGTTGTAGTGCTACAATCCTCAATGAATCTGCCCCCCCAAACTTTACTTTTATAAATGTTTGCAGAGCTATTAGGAGAGTGGAGGAATAGCTGCTCTTTTAAAGATCTCTTTGACTGCAAGCAAGTTTTACTTGGTGACTACCTGTCCTTTGAATACTTGAGTATTGCTTTAAAAGGTGCACCACGCATTCTGTTTACAATTATTTACAGGCCTCCCAAATACTCCCCAGTCTTTGTTGATGATTTTTCAGAACTGCTATCAGCTATTTCCTCAGAATTTGACTGCTTTGTTAATGCTGGAGATTTTAATATTCATGTAGACAAGACAGAAAACAACACTGCAAATGAACTTTTAAATGTTTTAAACACTTTTGATCTGATCCAGCATGTGCACGGTCCCACACACAATCGTGGACACACTCTGGATCTGCTCATTAGCAAAGGTCTAAACATTTCATCCACTATTATTAGAGATGTGGCGCTGTCTGATCATTTCTGTATTTTCTTTGATATTTCAATCAGTCCTGCCACTGAAAATAGACCCGTCTCTATATAAAAAGATTCATAAATGAGAATACCAGTGAGCTATTTATGAATGCTATGTCTTTCACCAAGTATATCTGCAGACTCTATGGATGCTCTCCTCGATAGCTTTAATGCAAAAGTTAAAATGCTATCGACGCCATTGCTCCAGTAAAGGTCAAGGTGATAACTGGCAGGCGTAAAGCACCCTGGAGAAACACACCAGCAGTACAAAGCATGAAAAGAACATGCAAAAAAGCTGAGCGTATGTGGCGAAAAACCATACTTGAAGTTCACTATAACATCTATAAAGACAGTCTGCATGCCTTCAATGTTGACTTAGGCAAAGCTAGACAGAACTTTTTCTCTAACATTACAAACTGCAACATAAATAACACTCGCACTCTTTTTGCAACTGTAGAGAGACTAACAAATCCCCCTAGTCAAGTTCCGAGGGAAATGCTGTCTGATGACAAATGCAATGAGTTTGCAACTTTTTTCCTTCAAAAGATCAGTAATATCAGAATGGAATCAGCAAAGCTCCATGCGGCAGTCAGGTCAGTCTGACTCCAGTACATCAGAAAATAGTAACTTTGTCTGAATTTCAGACAATTGATCTCAAAACCCTGGAGGAAATGGTACAGCATCTTAAGGCGTCAACTTGCAGCCTTGACACACTTCCACATCCTTTTTCAAAGAGTGTTTAACTGTTTGGAAGCAGATCTCCTAAAAATAGTTAATACCTCACTGCTCTCAGGAACTTTCCCAGAGTCCCTAAAAAATGCAGTTGTCAAACCTCTTCTAAAAAAGGGCAATCTAGACAAAACCTTACTATCTAACTACAGACCAATATCAAATCTTCCTTTTATAGGGAAGATCATTGAAAAGGGTTTTTTCAATCAGCTGACCAAATTCTTAAACTCAAATGGCTACCTGGACAATTATCAGTCTGGTTTCCGTCAGCATCATAGCACAGAGACAGTACTCATAAAGATAATGAATGATATTCGATTGAATTCTGATTCAGGCAAAATATCAGTTCTGGTTTTACTAGATCTCAGTGCTGCATTTGACACGGTAGATCACACCATACTCCTACATAGGCTGGAAAACTGGGTAGGGCTTTCTGGGTTGGACTTAAATGGTTTGGTCATACCTTAAAGGGAGAGGTTACCATGTGAACATAGGCAACCATAAATCTGACTGGACACCCATGACTTGTGGTGCTCACTTGCACTCCCACTTGGCCAAATAATGAAAAAGTACCAAATTGCCTACCACAGCTAGGCAGACGACACTCAGATCTACCTAGCCCTCTCACCCGATGACTACAGGCCTATTGACTCTCTTTGCCAATGCATTGATGAAATTAACAGCTGGATGTGTCAAAACTTCCTTCAGTTAAATAAAAACAAAACTGAAGTCATTGTTTTTGGTAACAAGGATGAAACTAACAAGGTAAACACATACCTTGACTTAAGAGGTCTAAAGACATAAAGCAAGGTAAAAAATCTTGGGGTCATTTTGGAGTCTGACCTTAGTTTCAGCAGTCATGTCATAGCAATAAGCAAATCAGCCTACTACCATCTCAGAAACATAGCCAGAATCAGATGTTTTGTCTCAAGCCAAGATTTAGAGAAACTAGTCCATGCTTTCATCACCAGCAGGGTGGATTACTGTAATGGACCTTACAGGTCTCCCAAAAAGACCATCAGACAGCTGCAGCTCATACAGAACGCTGCTGCCAGGATTCTGACCAGAACCAAAAAATCTGAGCATATCACTCCAATCCTCAGGTCCTTACACTGGTTACCAGTCACTTTTAGAATCAACTTCAAAGTATTATTAATTGTCTATAAATCACTTAATGGTCAAGGACCTAAATACATCTCAGATATGCTCATTGAATATAAACCAAACAGACTTCTCAGATCATCAGGATCAAATCAGTTAGAGATAACAAGGGTTCACTCAAAACATGGCGAGTCAGCGTTTAGTCATTACGCCACCCGTAGCTGGAATCTGCTTCCAGAAGACAGACGTTCACCAACAGTAGCTACTTTTAAATCCAGATTAAAAACACACTTGTTTAGCTGTGCATTCACAACCTGAGCACTGTGCTGGTTTACATCAACTGCACTTTTATTTCTAATTTATTTTTATTCTGCTCTTATTCTTTTTATATATACACTCAAATGTTTAATCAATTTTATTGCTGTTTTATTGTTTCTTAAAATCTGAAGTATTTGTGATCTTAAATCATTTGCATTTTAAAGATACGTCTTATTTCTTTCTGTCAATCATTTTATGTTAAGCACTTTGAATTGCTCTGTGTATGAAATGTGCTATATAAATAAACTTGCCTTGCCTTGCACTGTAAACCCCAATAAGTTCATAGTACTCTAAACTTTTGCAGAAACTGATTACATAATAACTTTTGAGGTAACTAACTTAATTTTTTTAAGTTTGATTTTTTTTAAAGTTACACTCCAATCAAACTTAAATATTAAAAATTTTATTTTAAAAAATTTTAAGTGCACCGTGCTTAAAAATATTGTTTAACACTCGCACATTTTTAGTTTCTCCATACTTAATTATTTTGATCCAATGGTACTTATTTAAATAGAAATCTACTAACTCAAAAAATATACTTGTGTATAACCCACAAGCTAATGAAATTTAAAGTTAACTACAAAAAAATACTTCAGCTGTATATTTTCTTTTTTCTTTTATTCAGTCTTTACAATTTTTTATAAAAAAACATGTCAGAACATCGACAGCATTCATTCTTGTAAAACTGTGTTCTAGCTCAGAGGCATCTGTGCCATGATGCGCTAAGTGACTCAAGTCACATACTGGTTTCACCACCTACCCAATAGCTGTAAGTGTGTTAACCAGTGAAATAACCTGGTGAAGTATTTAGTTGGAATGAACACTTACATAGACAGCAAAATTAAACACCTCTGCTCTTGCTACAAATATAACTAACATTTAGTTAAACTAATTTAGTGTATGGTTGTGCGTTTGTGTTTGTGTGTGTGTGTGTGTGTACATATGTATCTCTACATATCAAACAGGAACAAGACAATCAGAAACTGAGCATCTTAAAGTGCTTAATATAAAACTTTCTTAAAGCAGCATTAGTAACAGCCATGACCATCAAAGTGCAAATGGAAATAAAAAAAATAAAAATAAAAACAAAATATAAAAAAAGGCACAAGACATAATCTGCCAAATGTAAACGGTTTCAAATGCTTTGACTACCATGGTGTTCAACAACATACTATAAAGTTACCATACTGGGAACCCCAAAAACACATCAACATGCAGACAAGAAAATACATGTGTATTTTCTTGTAAACACAACTTAAGTTATCCTACTATTTCCATTAACAGGTCATTTGAGACTCAGTAGGCAGGGTTTAAGTGGTTTACCATCATCAAGACCCATTAGGATTTTCTGGATGAATGTAAAAGTGTGAATGAGTTTCTTGGGATAGTCCAAATGCAATGCATACATCAACCCAAGCAACAATGCAAATGCATCAGCCAAGTTAGGGATATCACTCATCATAACATCGTCTTCCACAACAATAGAAATACTTGCAGGACTGAAATTAACTGGATCTGCAGTGTCCTCTGTGACTGCTGTGACAAGAGCAACAGGAGTGTCAATGATGCCTGGCTCATCTGACTCCTCCACCTGAAAGACACAGAGGGTGCAACTGTTAGGTTAAAATCAGTGTGAACCGGAAGTTGCAAACGACTTTTCTCCAGTGTTGTGACGTATTTCCCAGTGAAACTGAGTATTGAACAGAGGGTTTTACTCCAGCGCTCCTCCTCTCCATCTCTCGCTCATAGCAGACTAACGGCTTGGGGGAGTTGTTTCCCAACCCAAGCCGTCAAACCTACATCATCAGAGAAGGAATGGCATTCCTTCTCTGATGAAGTAACTTTTCCGATTTTGATTAAAGATTACCACGGCAAACAATTTTTTTGTGTATTAACTTGCACGGATTAATTTTTCACCACAAGACTAGTAATATGCGCTAACAAAGTAAATAGGGTTAATTTTGTAGGACTTTAACTTGAAGAATCAACAACTGCATGTACACTCACTGGCCACCTCATCAGGTGCACGTGTAACCCAATTCAATCCAGTAGAACAGCTCTCCTTTAAATTCTGTTTATGAATTTTATACATTTTCAGTTTTTGTTGATATAGTCAGAAAGGTGATAATTCTACTTTATATTTATTACTGAGGTTGTAATACGTGGTGGTGGCATTGTGCTTATATGCACATACTGTATATCCATGTGCACACTAAGTACTGTCCATTTACCATTACAATGACACCTACACACAGGGTTTACTAAGGGGTAACTAGATATAGTTAAGTGGCTGCTAGAGATACTAATAGTTCTGTGAATATACTGAATACTTACATTCCAAGTTTTAAAGAACTGTGGGTCCTCCTCACGCAGGTATACCGGGAGGGCACGAAGGGCTAAAGTACGCTTCATATTGACATCGTGCACTTCCTGGAAGAACAAGCAAAAATTATTATAACAGATTTTCATTTGTGCTGACCACATTTCATGGCATTTGGCAAAGTGTTAGACAGACAATGACACCCTGAGGCCCTGCTGTCCAGTGGGACCTGAAGCTCAAAGTTCATCTTTAACTCACCTGGAGTTCATAAATCTTTAAGATGTCACGCAGCGCCTCTGATATCTTTCTGGTTCGTGCTGCCTTCTGTCTATACAAGGCCATCAGTCTAGGTGTATGTTGGTCAAGCACAGCATAGAACTGGTTCCGTAGGTTGACGTTTGTGATGCGTTGGAACTCAGCACAAAGCTACAAAACCAAAAACAAACAAAAATAATTATATAATAACAAATAATCCTTAGAAGAACAATAGGGCTTTGCGCCTTTTCAGGGCTTGGGCCCTAAAAAGACTAATACTCGATTTTCAACAGAAAACACATTTGTGATGCAACATGTTCCGTTAAAATACATTGTTGAGCAACATGGTCACATGCAAAGTGATAGTTCTTACCCACAGTGAATAGTGGCATTTGCTGTTCCATTTGAATGTGATACATATTCAAAATTTGGCATAGATATCTGTGTGAAAAGTGGCAGAAAAGAGAAGTGAGTGTGTTTTACCTGTGATTCAATCCGTAAAGCCGGCCATTTCCCCAAGAAGTCCTTCACCTGTGGGTTTTCCTGAATTATCTCCTGGCGACGAAGGGCAAAGGTCTTCTGCATTAGCATTTCTATCAAGCGTAGGTTTTGCTGACTCTTCTGAACTTCGTCCATAATCTGCAGTCTCATTTCTTCCAAACTGGTCTGACTTTCTCCCTTGGGCAAGTTTGGAAGGAAGTTCACTTCAGCTCGTCTGGCTCTTTTTATGTTGGAGTGTGGATGCTCTTTGTCAGGGTTATTTTTGCTCCTTTTACCTGCGTTGACAGACACCTCCAAACATCCAGATCTTGACAGCTTGCCACGATAATCCCCCATCTTAAATTTCAGTCTCATTTTCCATCCATACCATCCACTCACACTTCCAGGCTCTTTAAGACAAGGATGAGCTGTAACAAGAGCTTCAGCTGCCATACCCATCATTGTCATACCCATCATTGTCACTTGGGTAAGGTTTGAAGTTGTACATCAATGCAGCCATGTTCTCCAAGATGTTGTGCTTTTGGGATCTGGTTAATTTCAGTGTCTTTGCAGAAGTTGCAAAGGCACATTTTCCCTCTTCAAGCACATGCTCCACTTCATAAGAAAAAGTTGGCACGGGGAAGATGTCAGGCCAGGACTTCTGACGCTGGCTTATAGGCACAAGAGGAAGGATGTCTGTATCAGAAGATGCACATGAGCTGGTATCACTTTCTGATCTGATAATTTTCAATGTCACCTTCTTTGGTAACTCTTGAATATCAACTAGACAGCTGAGTTGTCCACCAAAGTCAGGATCCTCATAATGCAAGGTAAACTCAAAGTCCAGTCTTGGCTTGGCTTTTTCTCGCAGTATGTTGATTAGTTCTTTCACCGACTCTGGTCGCTCAGTCAAAGTTACGTTTATAGCAACATCTGTGGTAACATAAACACGCAGCAGAAATGTTGGGGTTGCTGCCATCTTCTGAGGGACAAATCTATGTATGAAGATTGACATGGAAAAATAAGCAGATTTAGTAGTGCATACAAAAATGTAACAGCTAATTATCACCCACACATACTGGAAGTTTACCCTTGTGTTAAAATATGATTTAAGATCTACTATGTAGCATTTTTTTAAATCACAAGATGCAAATGTACTTTCAGTGCAACAGTATGAATCGTTTTGGCGTCAACAGCAATTTCCTTCTACACTGTATGCAGAGAGGGGTGAGTTGTCATTGAGCTCTGATACACTGTGGACAGTTACATTGCCTGGCTAAAGTTCATATGATCTCAGGTGTTCAATGTACTGTGATTTGTGTCCTTGGCAAAGAAAAGTGACATCATTGTTAACAATGAGGATCTGCTGAATTTTGCTAAACTGAGGCAGTCCCCCCTCCTGCCCCACAGATACAAACATCCCAACATCATAATCAGTACCATCAATAATGATTTTTGATGTGCTGTAAATCAGGTTGCTGTCTGTTTTTTGCTTAATGTGTTCTTTTGCAACCTCAGGAAGCTCTGAAACCAAGACAGAGGAGACATTTGATGTCTGCTGATGTGGTTTAAAGAATGATGGTGCACTGAGATAGTAGGCCATCATGTGCTGATGCCTAGTCGCTAGTGTTTTCAAAACATTCTTAAAGTTTTGTGTGTCATGTACTACACGCTTGAAAAAGCGGTGTTTGCCCTCAAACCGCATAGTCCACAAATGGACAAGAGGCCCAAAACACTGTATGAGATCTGTGTAGTGTTCAACATAATGATGTTTAGGGAGCAGTGCGAACTCTGGGAAAACCTCCTGAAGCATGTGTCTGTGATCCTGTATCTTAGTCTGCAAATACTGGATAGATGCGTCATCAAAAGTTGGGGACAAAACAAGCTCCACAACATCTTTCAAATCCATCAATACAGTCCAAGCACCATCTCCCTCAGGGACTGTATTACCAATCATCAATGGGAGTAGTCTCACCAATGTGCTATTTTCGTGGCCATTGCCACCAATGGTCCTCTTTGCAGCAAAGTTCTTTGAAATAGGTCGTGGTTTATCAATCTTGTCTGTGTGTTGGTACGGGAATGACACAATTTTCCAGTTCAAATACTCAAGAGTAAAATATTTGAGCCGAATCATCTCCTTAATACATAGGGCCAACTCAACAGGTACAATACCCTCAAAAAGATCATGCAGGACATCAGGTGGGAAACCAGTGATGGTATGAAAATACTGCAACTTCTCTCACAAGATACAGTCCCCTTTGACACCACACTGGCTTTGACCACCCTCTTGTGTAACATCCTGCACATCACAGTCATGACTGGCTTTAGTCCTTGGACTAAATTCACCATCTCTGACTTCGAGAGACTTAATTTGGTCTCGTGTAGCCTTGCAGAATCTACAAATATATCCTGCTTTAAAGGATTGCATAAAGCCTGCCAATGAGTGGGCTGCCAGATTATCAGACACAACACATAAAACAGTGCCACGGACTGACTGACCAAGGCACTCAATGAATACGCCATCTTCTTCAAGAATGCGAAGGTCTCGTAGCAAAGGACCAAGTACTCCTTGATAGCCACAACTCTTAAGATCAGGTACCTTGCATAGTGCTGCTAGCTGAATCACATGCAGCGCTGATCGGTATTTAACTGGCAAATCAGCAACCACCCAGTACACTGAACAGAGTTTATGGATTTTCCTTGAAGTGCCTAGTGGATTTGCAATTTCAAGGTCATCAATGTACAAAATCAGTGGCAGTGACAGCTCTGAAGAAGACAACAAATTATTCTCTTGGAAATATGAGCCATCTTGATGGCTCATGTAATGGCCTTTTTCTGAGCTCTTGGTTTCATTGATTCTGTCAAGGATGTCAGTATGTTTGAACATTTTCTGGATCATCTGAAGTATAGGGACATAAACCACTGTGCATCCAGGCTTTAATACATACTGCTCTGGCATTACCACAGGGTAGTTTTTCTCAATAAATGTTTTTCTTCGTTTAGTTGAGGACAACTCCTCACCTTTAGCTGTGGCACTGACAAAAATATTTGTGTCCATAACAGCATTCACCAAATCATTCACAATTGCTTCAGTAGGAGAGACATGATGCCTCCGTAGTATCTCTTGTATAGTATCTTTGACAAGAGGTTGAGACAGGGAAAATATCTGAGTCAGGTGATCAACTATTTCCTGAGATGCCATGTCAGAAACATGAAGAACAGTTTGCATCTTCAAGAACAAGGAGGACAAATTATGGTGTAACTGGGTCCTTAACTGGCTGGTGTCACAGTAACTGTCAGACTCAGGAAAAGCAGATGTGCCTGCATGGTGACACGGAGCAGGATCCTCGTCCTCAAGGACAGCAGTGTTTATGACTGGTGCACTATCATTCTCTGTTGATACAATGTCATCACAAAAGTTTAAACTGCCTTCATGTGTCCTACTTTTGTGTGCATTAAATGATGAATAGACATTTGTGCGGTAGTTGCAGTCCTTAAATGGGCATGGTATATTCTCATGGTTTTTTAAATGTCCCCTTAAATGACTGAACAGTGTCACCTCTGAGAAAGGCTGTTTGAAGTCACACAATGGACAGTTAAAAAGTGTATGTCTTACTTGTGCTCTTTCACCTGCACCAGTTCTGCATGCGTCTTTGTGGACACGTGATAAATTAATTTTCAATGCATTAAATTATGGAAATGAACAAATACAAGAGTTGTGGAGACATGGCAAAGGGCTAACTCTTGAATACTGACTATGCTGTAAATGGTAGTGCCTAAATAAATGGGCCCGGGTGTCTGAGGTGACAGCACTCAACTTGCACTTCCACTCCATTGAATCATTTGACCACTAAAATTCCTTATGCTTCAGACTCACTACTTATAAACTTAACATAGTTAATGTTCCTGCATGTGAATGTGTGATTACCACAGAAAGGTCAGACTTGTTCAATATTTGGAGTAAGTTGGTCCTGTGGGCACAAATAAAACAATCAATATGAAACCAGTCAAATTATGCAATCAACCTCTTTACAAATTAATGATACAAAATTACAAGTGTTAATGTAACTTACCGATAAAGTTGCTCTCTGGTGACAATGTAGGTCTGCTGCACATGCACACAAAACAGACAGCAAGATATTTAATTTTTAAGAGACTTTTAATTGATTTACTCAAGGACAGCAAAAGCAAAAATAGTTGGCAACGACTGGGTTTTATAGATACCATTACAACTCACTTTGCAAAAAACGATCAAAGTCTTCAGTGTCCACGCATTCACTGCTGACTGCCTAAAATAACTGATCTAGAACAAGAGTGCAAATAACAATATTATCAGATTTCAAAATACAGGTGGGTTCTTATCTGCTTTATGCTTTGATATTATGAAATCACACAGAATGTGTCTGCTTCCGCTCTTTATAAACATTTAAATGAATTGTCTGACAACACAGAAACCATGTTGTTCAACTTTAGAGGGTGGCTAGAGTTACTCAGGTGATGTCACTATTAAGCTTCAACAGTAGTTGGCTCTCAAGGTTCTTGCTGTGAAGCTGTGATCGTTTAGCAGTGAACAGGAGTCCTGCATGACTGAAAAGTCTCTCACAGGCTGCAGATGCAGGAAGACCTGTGTTGAGTTTGAGTGACAGCTTCTTGATGTGAGGAAAGGAGTGGAGTAGATCCATACCTGCAGGGGACATACATGAAAGGTACCTCTCCAGCTCTCCTACTTGTGATTTTCCCAACTCCATGGATGCAAAGAAGTCGTCTTCATCAGAGAGGCTGCTGTTTGTGCTGGTGATATCATCCAAGTCGGTGTCGAGGTGATTTCTGATGTAATCAAAGCCTATGGAAAGAGAAATCGTTTTTCAAAATAATTAGGTCTGCACATTATTCTTACCCTTCTACTGTATAGGCTGTCAAGCTGCTGGTGTTATTCCAGAGAGCATGACATTTTGCAAAAGCAGACCGAGAGAGCTTCTTGTAGGTTTCGTTTGCAGCTCCTCCTGCAGCAGTGGCATCAACTGTGGATATAAGATTGAGGAGATGGCATGCACACTTTTGGTGCCTTGGAAGTTGGTACTCAAGGCCTGTGTTGTCATCCAGAATAGCAGACACATCTTGATACTCCACCTCTGACTCACTCTGATCTTCTGTTGCATCATCAAGGGTGGAGTCACTTTCCTCTTGCTCATTGGTGGCTTCCTCCTCTATCTCCTCACCATATAATCGAAAGGCCTTTAGGAAATTTGAGCCACTGTCTGTTGTCGTCCTGGTCACTTTTTCCCTGATGTGGTATTCTGAATGTATTTCCTCTAATGCAGCAGCAAGGACGTCAAACGTGTGCGAGCCTTTGAGAACCTGTGATATAAATGACCTTACTGCCAGTTAGTGTAGCGGGTTGATACATTTGCGCATGAGATTTTGGGTTTGGACACTCATTTTACAATTAAATAAAAACATGTCTGGATTTAGGTTGCAATTTGGTTTATTTTCATCCTATGAGTCCAAATAAATGCAACTTCAACTAATTCTAAAGTGCTTCTTTTATAAAGAATGCTGCTATCTCACATAACGCAGTAAAGCAGTCCCTTTATAGAGTAAAAAAAGATTGTCGATTCAGCAACACAGCCATAGACAGCACCTGGTAACGTGGCACGTAAGTCACCTCCTAGTTCGGGGAACACAACTAGAGAAGGTATACCTGTAGTTAAGGTGTACCTTTAGAGTCTTCGTAGTGCGTTAAAAGACAACCTTATCGGAAAAAACACAGCCCTGAACTTATTTTATATAGTCTACTAATAATAATTCTTAATATAACATTAAACTTCAAATACTAGGCCTACTCACCCTCCTGTCATTAATGCATCTCTTGCTGTACGACATAGGAAGTTTTTTTAATGATAACGTTTTTAACATAATATATATATAATTATGTGATAGTTCACCCAAAATACTAAATTCTTATTAATTTACTTACCCTCTTATCATTTCAAACCTGTACGACTTTTTTTGTACAGAACACAAAAAATGTTTGCTATTTTGAAGAATGTTGGGAACCATTATTCATTGACTTGACATTGGTTTTTGTCCACACACTGGAAGTGAATGGGTATGGCCATTGTTTGGTTACTAACATCCTTCAAAATATCTTCTTTTGTGTTCTGTATAAGAAAGAAAGTCATACAGTTTTCAAATGATAAGAGTGTGAGTAAATGATTATTATTATTTACTTAAAATGTGTTAAAACTTAAAAAGAAATATCACTTTCTGTGGTACAGCAAGAGATTATGGCTGCATTAGCAAGAACAGGTACACAATAATTTAAATCAAACAAAATCCAGCAACAATTTGCAGCCCAGCCTTTGCATAGCCACAGTCTTTACTCTTTTGCATAATGGTAATCCACAAAAACCAGATAACAGAACCTTTGGCAAAGACATACAAATCTTTCTGAATATTAAAAACACAAAAAGTAATAATTAATTCAACATCAATATACAATATCCTGATCAGTTTTGACTTAACATAACTTTTCCAAATAAGCACAAAGAACATACACTTGTATCTGAAGGGAAATTAACTTGTTTTGAGTAGATGGATAATTTACAGTTTATATTTACTGTATATTTACTGTTTATCACTGTTAAGATAAATCCCCATCTAAAAAAATGCTCGTGTGTTTTTAACCCATGGCTGGGTCAATATTGGACTGAACACATGGTTGGGTTATTTCAACCCAAATGTTTGCTTGTTCTCACGGTTGGGTAACAACAACTCCGCATTTGGGTTAATATAACCCAACCATGTGTTCTGTGCAACATTGATCCAGCCATGGGTTAAAAACACACCAGCATTTTTTTTTGCAAAAACATTGTATAGTGTTAATATGTACGCAAAGTAGGAAGAGTAAAAGTTATGCAGTGTTGTGTTAATGAGATAACAGGCACAATCACTGATGAAAATGTGAACAGGTACAGAAAAAAACAACCACAACTGACTAAGAGTCAACTGCAACATATCTGGTAGACACATACAATCTGTCAAAATCTCACCATGCAGAGGAGGAATAAACAACTCCACAAACACTATTTCTGCCATACACATCTCTGTTTATTAGGCACATTAGTTATACCAAGAAATGTTTGTTAATTATGGATGATAGCGTAATCATCAAATATTATGTGGTAGCCTCATTCCATGATCCTATCCATTTTTGCTATCTAATTATGTATGTGATGTTTTATTTTGTTTTGTTTTTATTATATTAGGCCTGTAAAACTATTGCTTAAAGTCCAGCTGTGTTGTGGTTAGCATATTCCAAATGATTTTTTCACATTATGCACATATACGATTTAAACTACTGCATCCTTTAGACTAAATGACATCAAGAATCAATGAACACTTCTTAACGATGGTTCAAGACAAATGAAAAACTTTATACCACAATGCATGCTGGGTACCATAAAACAAAGCTCATCCATGGTTCCCAGCATGTACTGCGCATTAACATATTTTGCAGATAAACTGTCTTGCTTTTATTTGCTTTTATATTTGCTGTTTTTATTGGGACTTTCGCAGCTTATTTTGTGATGTTGACTGATTTGTTTATTCACACAGCTTGTTCATTGTCAGTTCTGTCACAAATAAAAGGCAAAAGTCTTAAGCACATTATAGAATTTTCATACCAAATGTTTGAAGCAAGTTATTTATATTTTGCTGTAGTGTGTCCTTAGGAAATTTAAGTTTACATTCCAAGCAATCCTTTTGTCATTATTTGTGATAATCCAGTGAGATTTTTGTACGTGTACCGGGAGTCTGAAAACAATAGATATGCTCCACACAGAGATGTGGTCTTGTCATCATCTGGTCTGTTTATTACATTAAGAAGGAGAAAAGAATGAGACAGACTAAACCCAGAAAACCTGTGGCAATGTCTCAAAGACACTTGAAGGAGCACCTGCAAACCTGCAAACAGTACAATGAAGTTTTGGGCACTTTTTTCTGTAATCTGTAAAGTGGGGATGCTTAATAATAAAAATGTCATAAATCAATAGTATTTATCAATTACCTTCTATTAACTAAATCAAATCAATATTTCCAGTGACTGCCTTGATTTGCAGTGACTGACAAATAGATCAATATTTATGAATGTTCTTTGAACACACTTCAATTTTTTAATTAAATTCCTTCATTGCATTAATTATTTATTATATTTTATTACAGATGAACTACCTTCGATCCCTTGGGGGCTTAAATCCTGGTGCTGCGGTCCGCAAAATGTTGCGCAAGATTGCCCTAAATGAGGTCTTGGGGGCCTACAGTCTGAAAGGAAAGAAAAATAAACAGGCCTTCCAAGACCTACAAATATGCAACTTAGTAATAGGCAAGTTTTGTCCTTACTTGTGTCATTTTAGGGTCATTAAAAAGTTTTGTTTTACTGTGTGAACATAAAGGGAGTATTTATCTGATCAGAGATTGTCATTCTATTTTACAGGAGCAACACAAAAAAACTTTAAGCAGCTGAGGGCAACTGATGTGGAGGATGAAATTTCTCTTGTTTTAAAATATGCCCCACACAGGCATTTGAAATGGTAAACAATGTCATTTTTTAATTATCGGTATGATTCAATCAACTCTCTAACTTTTTATAAGACGGGCCAATAGGTTTAGAAAAGATTTGTAACCTAATAGCGGCATCTAGTGTGATGTTAAAGACGTTTTTTATAAAAGTTTAGTCAGTTTCCGTTTTAGGTTCAGTTTAGATTTTTTTAGTAAAACATATTGTAACAAACATTGTATAAACGAAGTAACTTTGTATAGAACTCTTCATGTTATTGCCAAATAATTTATCGTCTTCCATATTGTACGTTCGCTTTGAGTAGGAAAAGCCTCTGCTAAATGCCTATACTGTAAATTAATTGCAGGCAGTATTAACGATCAACATTATTCATTGGAGACACATTTCACATAATAAGTATTCACTTCAACTATAGTGTTTAAGATCCGTCTTATTCATTTCCTTTTTGTTTTGTTTTCAGATGATGCTGAAGTGAAGATAGTGGACTTGATGATGCTTCTGTATTTTAATTAATTGTAGCCTATATATATCTCATTATACATTTAATAAATAGTAATTATAATGTTTGTATACAATTTCATATTACCAATTAGTTTAACGTCTTAAAGTTATTATTTTCTTTCCAGTTGTTTTATTTGAATGTTGTTTAAGGTTTTTCATGTAGTTTATATTATATTTCTCATTCTACATTTAATAAATAGTAATTAAACTTTTATTTTACAATTAAATTTTACCAATTAGTTTAACGTTTTAAAGTTATTATTATGTTCTTTGTATTAGTTTATTTGTATGTTGTTAAGGTTGTTTAGCACTTTAATTTAATAAATGTTGATTTATTTAACCCAGTTGTCTTTAAGCAATAAACAAGCTATAACACATGATTTCAGACTTATTTGCGTTTATTGCAAACCCACGGGGTTGGTGTCACGTGTTGCCCCCAAATTGAAGAGGTTTGTCGTTTCTCAATTGAATTATGGACATTGGTTCCACACATTTAGTTTGAGTTCAAACTGTCCTACGCATTTATGTTATTTCATTATAATACTATTGAGTTAATCAGATGTATTTTCAAAAAGTAACGTGTACATAGTATTTTTAAGTTCTCCTAACATAATTCAATTATGTTAGCCTAACATAACTATTTTAATTTAGATATATGCTGCGATCATGTTAGTTTTGTGCAATTGAATTAGGTTATTCTAACATAATTTTTATAATTTTACTAAAATTAGATTTTATTGGGTTGTCGTATAATGTTTTATTTCAAAAACACAAAACACGTTCAATAAAGCCTTTATTTAATCAATTTAACAATGCATCATTTTAATGACATGTCTAAAGAACATTGTGCTTTCAAAAACTTAGCATAAATCATTCTATTTCATAAAATTACTGCTCTCATAAACCTTAAAACTGTACCCAAGAAAACCAGGACCTTAACCTGTTATTTCAAGAAAAAACATTTCGTTTCAAAAATATTTACATGTAGAATAATTAAAAAATCAACTTGCAGTCTCTGCTGAAGATCATAGCTTGAACATTTTTTTATTGTTTAGTGCTAAATGTAAAAATAATCTTTGCATACAGTATCTGATCCTTACCCAAACTATAAACAATGTATTTATTATGCTATTTCATCCATATGTCATATAATCAGCTCTCTAATCAATCAACTTTTGAGCCAAATCAAAAAAGGGCCACCTTCAGACAAAAAGGGATTAAGAAACAAGAGTCTTAAAAGGGGAACAGTCTGAGATTACGGTTTACACTCTGCAGTGCTTGCGTGAGAGGACTGCTGGAATTTTTCTGGGATCTCAGGAGTCATTCAAAGGTGGTCCATCTCACTGGTGGAGCTTAGATTTGAAATGTTGGGCCTTGATAGAGAGTTCCCCTCCATCCAACTCCATTAAGAGTTTTTGAAGAATTTCAAAAGTAAAACGCAACTTTTTGGGGTACTGCAGGTTAAGAGCATAAATTAGACCGAACAACATTGACGTTGCAAAAGCCACACTGTCGAGATCATGAAGCACTGCCACACCCTCTAGCACAATGCCCACATCATGGGCTTCATTGTCAGCACTGTCCTTTTTCACGAAGATGCCCATGGTGGTCTTTTCAATGGCACTCTGTAAAAGATCTTCTTCCATGTCCTAAAGATTGAAGACAAGAGGAATATGTAGTTAACACATGAACAAGAAATATATGAAAGGTAGTTTTTTTGTATCTTACTAGGCAACTCATTTTTACAAAATGTGTGCTTGTGATGACCTTAATCTACTAGCCTGTCCTATTAAAAGCCATAATCGAATATTACTTAAAGAAAGGGCCATCAAATTATTTCGATTTTCCAAAAAAAAAAAAAAATGGAGTTGGTTTTAAAACCCAAAACATCTGTGTTGACATCACATATTCCAGTGAAAAGATTAGAACATAAGTATCTGTTAAATTTATAATTCAGAAGTTTTACATAACTAATATTGCATATAGGAATTTATAGTTGCTTTAATACGTGACCTGTGTTTCTCTCTTCTTTATCTTAAATGTGTACTTTCACTGTGAGTGTGTGTGTGTGCGTGTGTCGATGTGTGTAGTCTATGTCGATGTGTGTAGTGTGTGTACATATTGTGTGTGTGTAGCGTTTGTATGTCTGTCTTTTGTGTTCTCACCTTTTCCTTGTTTTTACAGGTATATGACTTTAATTGTTTTACGTGTAGTCAATATGTCTCATGTACAGCTGCTTTGTAACAGTGAAAATTGTAAAAAGCGCTATATAAATAAAGTTGAGTTAAATTTGACACCATCTGTAAAATATTCACCAGCGGTGCCCAATCCTGCTCCTGGAGATCTACTGGACTGGAGATATCTTATCCTAAGATCTTAATTAGCAAAGAACAGGTGGGTTTGATTAGGGTTGGAGCTAAGCATGAGAACTGTGACTTGCTTAATAATGTGGAACAACCTCTTAAATTAGGGTTTGCATTTGCCTAAGAGCTGGCAAACTATTGAACAAACCAGTTATCTAAATGAATCAGAGGATTGGTGATGTTGACATTGATATTGAGCGACCATATATGACTACACTATAGTGTAGTGTTTGTGTTTGACAAAAAGGGGCAGCGAAATGCAGGAACAATTATGTCATGAAATTGCAAATAAAGCTTATGACACAGCACTTCTTAATTGAATGCTTTACATGACTATTATATAAAAACAACTAGAATCTTAGAAAGGTTTGTTCAATAGTATTCCAGGTCTTAGGCAACTGGAAACCCTAATTAAAGAGGTAGTTCCACATAATTAAGCAAGTCACAGTTTTCATGGAATATGGTAAGGAAGATATTTTCTTAAAAAGGGATAGCTCACACCAGAATTCAAATTGAATGTCCTCTGAAATCTGTTTAAATGAATTCTAAGCGCATTCCACGTTTCTAAATGTGCAGGGGCAGTTTGAATATACACATGGAAAACGACTAGTATGTCCAAAATGTCTGTGTTTTAACCTATAATGCTGCAGAACAGTTTTAACCTACTTTGTACAAAAACTGAACAGGCTTTGCACTTCCACATGTACAGCAAATGTCACTGAAAAGAGAGAAAGAGGAGAAATTAGTCATAATAGACAAAATTATTAATTGTTGTTATGTATGTCTAATTAATTACAGTACTCTTAAAAATAAAAGTAAATGTTGTGTCATTTTACTATTACTTGACATACGTTTTGGAAGGAAAAAAATCTGTTTTTCCTTAAATATACATCTTAAAATATGTTCATCCTATAATTAGCATTTTCTTTTAAAAACACTAGCATACCATAAAATAGCATTTATTGTGACAGTACTTTACATGAATTATGCTATCCATCTCAAAGTAAAAACCCTGTAACCTGCGTTGCAAAATTTCATTAACAGTAACTTGGATGTGAAATCTTAATGGCTGTGAGAGAGCTTTTAGGAGGTAACGTTAAAGGGCGAGTGCTCGTTTCTCCTGTAGGGGTTCGATCTTTAGCTGGCTGGCAGGAGCTGCCACTGGCGGGTCACGTGACCCGACACTTCACAGCTAAACATAGCCAGAAAAAGCGCTGGCTTTCAAGCGTTCCCACAGCTCTTATAAATAAAAATGTTGTACTCTGTATTTGTCCCTATGGATGTCTTCTTGTGCATGAACAACATTTTGTGTGGAGTTTAAGCCTTTTAAAGCGCTCAAAATACAATGAGAACAACTGGCAGGTGGCAGTTTGCACTGTCAGCTAAACAGAGTCTGAAGATGCGCAGACTTTCACGCGTTATCGCAGCTCTTCTGTATAGAAATTATAATATTTTTTATTCTTCGTTTGTCCCTATGGATGTCTTCTTGTGCATGAATAACATTTTGTGTGACCGATTGCATGGGAATACAAATGCTTGAATGCACTGTAACTTTGGATACGTCTGCCAAATGAATAAAGGTAAATTAAACAATCTGCTTTATATGTTTATGTAAATGGATGAATATATTACCACTATTTCTTTTTTTGTCAAAAAATAGAACTAAACTATAAAAAACATAAGCCTATATTAATTGCAGCTACAAATATAATCAATAAATGCCCCTCTACTCTGTTAGATGAAGACCCAAACCAGAAGATGACATGGCTAACAGATAATGTAAGTTTGGTAATGATATTATGTTCGCTTTGCATGCCACTACATACAGTTAATTTAATATTTCGTCAGAAGTACGCTCATATTCTCCTATCTTAATTAATGTATATTGTATAATGTAGCTTTCCTGTAGCTCAGTGGCATGAGCATTGCGTTAACAACGTAAGGTTGTGGGTTCCATCCCAGGGGATTGCAAATACCTATGTTAAATGTATAGGATAAAGCAATGTAAGTCGCTTTGGATAAAAGCGTCTGCTAAATGCATAAATGATTTATATTAAAACTGTGAATTTATTCTTAAGGGAGTGAACTGTCGTCTAGCCCAACTGGCAGCAAAAACACAAAATGTAAGAAATTGACTATTTAAGGACACTTACTTAATTTTGTCTTATGACAAAGAACTTATAGCACAATTTCTTTTTGAAAAATACATGCACTTCATATCATACACAGGTTGTTGCCTTGTATACAGATGTGTACATTTTGTGGTACAGGGAGTGGATGGAATACAAAGCCATTACAAGGTCACATGTTCAAAATCTTGAGGTACACTTGACTTTATAATATAAAAAAATTATGTCAAGAATACAGGAGTTTCATACTGCATTGTCTGGCATTTATATAATTTACATTTAGAATGCTGAAAAGATCCTGCTCCCCAGAATCGTCGGGGGGAACACACCAGAATCTGGAACCCACTTCATACTCTGGGTAACGTTTACACTTATATCAACCATATGAAAATAAGAATTGCTATCAGATTGTCTTGTGTCACATTGTCTTGATATCCTGACCCCTTGGTCAATAATTTTACAGGTTTTCGATGTTCCAGTAAAAGAGATCCGGATTTATGATTCATTGAGGATCTATACTTCAATTGAAAAAAATGACATGGAGATTTTGAAGTAACTCATTTAATTCTATTACTTTAATTTACTCTTTAATAAAAAAATATGACAATACATTAGACATTAAAAACTTTATCTTGAATATTACAAAAATGTGGAAGATATGCATAACTTGTGTACACTGTTTTAACATAAAATCTATTTATAGAGAGGCCTTTCCAGAACACGGGTCACTAGAAGGATGGACTGTTTGCTATCCACAACAATGGATGCAGCGAGACGGTGTGAATTGTGGTGTATTTGTTTGCACTGTAAGGTTTATTTTCCATTTAAGTATTCAATTGTAAGTGCATTATTTTTCTTTTTAAAAATGTACATGTCAAATCTTTCAAAAGGCGGCAGAAATGGAAGCAGGAAACATGAAAATGGCCACAGAAGTGCTGCAGCCTCGTCAACTTGTGCACCTTCGTGTTCATCATGCCACAAGCATGTTAACAGATGTGGCAATAGAGGTAAGATAAAGGGGAAATAAAGAGCTTCAATAGAATTCAGACTAAAACACTAGTTTACATGGACAGGACTTTCCAACTGCAATTGGAGAAAGAGTGGAAAGTGAAGTTGAAAACAACATCTGCATGGCCAAGGACATACAAGCCTGTGTTTATCAAAACACACACTCTTAAAAATGATGTGTTAAAAACGAACACAACATATGTGTAAAAGGAATTGTAACACATGTTGTGTTACTACAGACACATGATGTGTAAATATTGAGCTCAACTGTTTACACAATTACTGTGTTAAACACATTTAGTAGCCTATGTTTAAACATAATTATATAAAAGGAATATTTTCTGCTGCAAATACTCAACGGGCGATGTCAACTTTAACGACCGGATTTATTTATCATGTTGCAAATGTGAATAAAGCATTTTAACTCGCTGTGGAAAAACAACTGTTGGGACTGCGGGAATGTTCTTGCTGCGCCTGCGCAGTGGCGTTCTTTTCCAACCGACGCTCAGCCAGCCGTCAGAAATGCATCTGTCTGCCTCAGGTGAGTGAATATGATTAAACGTGTAAAATAATAAATATTTCTCCACCAAACATTAGAAAGATTTGTGTTAATTGTCCAGGAAACATAATTTGTTTGTTTTAACCGTTGTTATGCCGTTTCCATGTTCCGTAGCCGAATATGTTTTGTGTGTTTAACATTAATGTTAGCGTCAATAGGCCAGCGAGCTCTTACGCTTCGCAAAGCTGTTTAGGTAACGTTATTTATTTATTTATTGGGTATGATACTTAAAGGTTATGCATGGCACCTTATGTTTGAACTCCTAACATTCCTTTTACCATAAACTATGCAGTGGTTAAAACGACGTTCTGCTGTGTGGTTTAAAAAAGCGCGCGACTTGGTTTGTGCTAACTTAACGTTAACTTTCTTGTTACTGACTATTTAAAATGTATTGATAACGCGATTACCGTTTACGTTTTCTCATGATTAAATTATGACTTGTATGATTATGGCATTATAATATGGTGTTATATCTTTTATCTAGGTAATGGAAGACCATGATCAAATCACGTTTACTCTAACAATTTTACACCGAGTTCTCGCGACTGTCTTCATAGACGGGAAGGAAACATGGAGAAAACTATTCACAGTTGGAAGTGTTGGAGAACTGATTAACTCAGCCAAAACTGACCTATCTCAACAAGTATCTATTGATCGCATACTGAGATTTGACGCAGATTTTCAAGAATTTATTGACATCGATGTTAATTCAGAAGTGAAGGAGCTTGACAAATTCCAAATATATTATACTGCTAGTGCTACTGCTAGTACCTCACAGGATCCATTTGAAGGGAGATTTGAGTCATTACTGGTGAGTTTATAATTATCCAATTTATAATTGTCAAAGTAAACATTTTAATTGTATTTTTTTTCTTCTTAGTCTCATTCAACAGATGTAAGCCGGACTGTCACCACAACTGGTCTGCTGACACTGCTCATGGAAAAGGCCCCGACAATCTTGAGAGAACATGAAGACACAAAGACACTGTCAATTTCTTCGAGAAAGTTACTTGTTAAAGTGGCTGTGAGTGACCTCGTAGAAAATCATGGATTGTAAGTATATAATTGTTTAACAGCTTTGCGCTAGGGCTGCTCGATTATGGAAAAAATCTGAATCACAATTATTTTGATCAGTATTAAAATCACGATTATGTAACACGATTATTTCACATGATTCTGGGAACGTGTTGCATTTATTAAAAAGACACCTTTCAAGGTGCTGTGTCTTATCTGTCTCTTAAAATGGGTTGGACAAGGCATGCGTCGAAACTACACTCTCGTGTTTAGGAGTCGGGACATGACGGAATTGTCACTTGCACAATCGGGGACTCATTTGCAAATCAAGACATTTGAGATTTCTACAGTGAAAACAAAACTTGCCTATTGTGCGCGCTCTCGGACACACGGTCTCTCTCGCACACGGTCTCTCGGACACACGGTCTCTCTCGCACACTGTCGAGCGTGCTCTCGGACACACGGTCTCTCTCGCTCTCGGACACATGATCTCTCGCACAAAGCTAAACTCTGCCGGACAGTGGCCTGGAAGGGCCGAGTTTTGCCCATCACTGGTCTAGACAAGTATTAATGTATTAATCAAAGTGGGAACTTTTTTAGTGTGTGTGTGGGTGTCAATGTTTGTATTATAACAGTTTCTGCATGTTTATGCTTTTATTGCCCTTTTTTTTTTTAGCTATCCATCTGGTACAGAAAAGCTGGCACTAGCAAAGGAGATTGTGTCACTGTTCCCTTCATTAAAGATTCAAGTCCCATTTGGTGAAAATGAAGGACATGTAAGGATGTTTTTACATTATTCGTTTAGGAGTATGAAATTATTTGGTAGTGCGTATACAAACTGCAAAAGCATACTTGAGTCCAACTTTTTATTTTTACATTTCTCATGTCAGGAGCATTTTTTTGATGGCCCATCACACAATGGATTTATAGAAATGAGACTACGGAACATCAGACGGAAACTTCAACAGAGCCAGCGGACCTACAATTTGAAACGACGTCTCTCTACAGAGCAACCATCTCTGCCGATTACTGATGAAACAGTGCCCAGTGAGTGGTTGACCCTGATAAAGAGGATGCGACCCTCACCAGAGAACTCATCGTCAATAAAGACTGCAATTGACCAAACCTTCAGTTACCGAAGAAGATGGATAACAACGAAATCGCCAACTGTTGGAGAAATCTTCAAGGAATATCCCAGATTTCTGGACATGCCAGCATTGGTAATACATGTTAAACTAAGCTGCAGAAAACTTTACACAAATGTTGTGTTTCATAATTTGTTAATATTAATAATTTCTTTGTTTCTGTTTTATGGCTTTACTGCAGGTGGACATTGAATTTTCCAAGATGACAGATGGGAAAGAAGACATGTTTATCAAGAAATGGGAGGGGACGATTATTCCAAAACTCAAGGAAATATCCTTAGAGAGAAAAACTGACATCAGACACTTGTTGGAGAAAGCTAACAATCAGCAGGATGGTACGATTTTCTGGCATGTGCACAGATTTCTAAATGTGGTTTATGTGAAAATGACATGTAAATTTTAACATTCAATTCATGGTTTAAAGGTAATCATTTCAAACTAAATTTTGTTTTTAATGTTTTGCATGTGACCTGCATCTTTACTCCATCAAGATGAGCTGTGTTACACTATGTTAAGGATCCTCATTCATCTTCTTCCACCCACGGCATCTGGGAGAAGCGTCGCCGGCAGTAAATGCTGTGTCAATTCTGCTCTCTCATACTTGTTGGAAGTGGTGCCGGTATGCATTGTGTTAACTTTTTATAAAGTTGCAATGTTGCATGCAACAACATTTTCTGATGCTTTTCATTGTTTCATTTCTATAGGCTGGTACCATTGTGACATCTTTGCTTCGAGAAGGCATGAACGGTTCTCTAAAGTCATCGCAGCCACAGCTGGTTTCCATCGGCTCTCCAGGACATGAAGCCCAGTATGTAATTGTGGCAAAGAATGATTCTTTTGCTTTTCCACTTGATGTTGAAAACCTCACTTGTGCTGTAGACAAACTTTTCAAATTCTACTGGCTGTGTAATCTTCAATATCCATGCCAACTATCTTCAGTTTTCTCATTTTTTGAGTTTGTATATGACCTTCCTTTGACCCAGTCCACTTGCAAACGATCAAAGGTTATGGAATTGATTGCCAAATTGCAGTCTCGTGCCTAATTGAAACAGACCATGTATACCTGTCCAAAGTGTTTGCAAAATATTTTTGTTGAGACAAAGCAGTTGATTTGGCATTTAAGGGAAGTACATGCACTCTCTGATAGCCAAAACCTAACATTAATCTGTAGTCAAAATGGTTGCCCCAGAACATATCATAGTTTTAATTCATTTTCTAAACATCTTAGCAGAGCTCACTCTAATTCAAGCCCTACCATAGAGTCAGGACACACTGAAAAAACAGATGTATTCTGTCATATTGATGAAAGCAGAACAAATAATCTTGGAGAGAATGTTGAAATGACTGAACAGAGGAAATTCATCAGAGCAGTTTAAATCTAACAGACTATGCTGCTGCTTTTGCTGCTCGCATGTATGCTTCTGCTAATGTAACTTATACTGATGTCCAAAAAAGTATAACCTGCACAAAGGAAATCATAGATCGTTCCTTAGGTCATTTACAAGAAAAGACTAATACTTTACTGAAGAACTTGGCTGTACCTCTTGACAGCGCTGAAGTTCAAACACTTATGAAAGATTTTGACAGTACTAGGAATATGTTTAGTGACATAGATACACCATTTAAACTAACTAAATACTTTTCTGACAAATTTTCCTTTGAGAAGCCAACAGAAGTGTTTCTTGGTCACAGATTAGATTGTGTTAGAAAAAATGGGAAAAAAAGCCAAGTGTTAGTGCCGGTCACTTGTCAGTACATCTCAATAATTAACACAATTAAATTTCTATTTAGCTGTGACAAAATGCAAAAAATGTATAAACAGTCTTCTGGTTTACAGGGTAAAATGCAAGATTATTGTGATGGTGCACAATATGCTGGACATCCTCTGTACCAAAACCATTCCAATGCATTACAAATTCAATTATACTTTGATGATTTGGAAACAACAAATCCTCTTGGATCGAAAACAAAGATTCATAAAATGGGGGCTGTTTATTTTGCATTAAGAAATGTGCCATCAGAGAACAATTCTGTACTTTCCAATATCCATTTATGCCTTCTATTTAATTCTATTGATAGAGACATTTATGGTTTTGACAAAATTCTGGAACCACTCTTAACAGATATCAAAGAAATTGAGCAGAATGGTATAGAGGTCAAAATAGGTGATGAATGCCAATTACTTTATGGGACTGTGTGTCTGTTGACTGCAGACAATCTTGCCTGTCACTCCCTCTGTGGCTATGTGGAAAGTTTCTCTGCAAACAGATTTTGTCAGTTTTGTTTAATTGACAAACCAACTTCGCAGTATATTTTTGATGAAGATAACACTGAGAGGCGTACAAGGGAAAACTATGCATGCCATGTACAGCTGAATGATGCAAGTGCAACTGGTGTCAAAGTTAACTCCTGCCTAAATAGTCTACAGTATTTCCATGTAACTGAAAATATTGGCGTGGACATCATGCATGATGTGTTAGAGGGAGTTGCACCTCTTGAGGTCAAATTGATGCTCCGACATTTCATTTATGAGGAGAAAAGTTTTTCTTTGGAACAACTAAATGAAAGAATAGCAGGGTTTGGCTATGGATATGAAAATCAAAAAAATAAACCCAGTGTAATTGTTAATCTGAAGACGTCTGAGAATGCTATTAGGCAAACTGCATCACAGATGTGGTGTTTACTGTTAGTGTTGCCTTTTCTGATGGGTGATTTAATTGATCCTAACAGCCCACATTGGCATCTTTACCTGTTGTTGAGGGAAATTTGTGACATAATTTTTGCACCTGTTGTGACAAAAGGGCTTGCTGTCTATCTTAAACAACTGATAATAGATCACCACACACACTTCAAATTTCTTTATCCTGACAGGAATCTAATTCCTAAACACCATTTTATGACACATTACCCGAGTATTATGACTTTATTTGGACCTCTTTCCAAGTTGTGGTGCATGAGGTTTGAAGCGAAACATAACCCTCTTAAGCGACAGGCCCAAGTAGTGTGCAACTTCAAAAATATTTCAAAGACTCTGGCTCATAAACATCAGATTCAACAAATGTACCACTGGAAATTGAGTTCACCACTCAATTTTGAAATGACTGTACCCAATGCTTTCCCAGTTATGATTGCATCTTTGTACAAGGGCGACAAATTGCTTGACAAACTGAAGACAGACTCTCATTTTGAGACTCTCACTTACACCAGTTCAATTCATGTGACCAATAATATCAATTTCTTGGGGACATCATACAGGACTGGATGCATTCTGTCTTTAAAAGCAGATGAAAGGGGAGAACCTTTATTTGGTGAAGTTATACACATAATCCCCAAAAATGAGAGTGAATATGCACTTATGTTCCTGAGAGTTTTAAAAGTACAATATTTTGATGAGCACCTGTTTTCTTTTAATGTCATGAAAACCAAAGAGTTTGATGTGGCAAAGCTGCCTGGCGACTTAATGGACTATAGACCATTAGATATTGTATCATTTTGTGATCAGCAATATATCACTCCTAGATACAAAATTTTGTTTTAAATAAGTTAGTGTTACTAGCTTAATTAGTTAGACATGTTTGGTTAATGATGAATTGATTTGATTTTGATGAGCAGAAAATATGAACTGTGTGTGGGGTTATTTCTTTGACTACACTTTTCAAGTTAATGTGTATATTTCGTTTGTTGTTATATTTGAGATCAAGCTGAGAAAGTTTGGTCTTATGTTGGAAATGTCAGACTTTGTTTTATGTGACATTGTATTTTACAGTATCTAACAGATATGAGTTTATGAGATATGTTTATGAGATAACAGGTATGAGTTTATGAGATATGTTTATGAGATAACAGATATGAGATGTTTTATAATATTTGATGTATGTTTTTTTTTTTTTTAAGTGTTTGATGAATTTGTTGTATGATTAATGTTTTTAAAATGCTTATTTTTCTATCAACAGTATTTTTAACAGTATTAATTCCATGTTAAAACCAAAAGAATTGCTAAATAAACAGTATTTGAACCGTATTCAATGCTTCAGTGCGATTTCATGATAACTACATATTGTATTCTGATCTAGCTTTTTCAATAATCTTTTATAATAAAATAATAAGTAATAAATACGTAACACACAGTTGTGTTAGATGTATACAAAAATTACACATTAATGTGTTCACCAAAATAACACATTTGTCTGTGTGTTTTCATAACACATATTCTGTGTTGTCTTTAACACAATATGTGTTGTCCCTGAGCACACTCAGAGCATGTGTTGAAAACGACACATGTTGTGTTGTTTTCAACACATTTGTTTTAAGAGTGCAGGAAAAAAGTAAGTCTAATTTAAATAAATAACAATGTAGTTGCAAATGGATGACGAGGCTTTAATTTTACAGTATTTTTTGATTTTAGAACCCTTCATCCACACATCCGTCAAATACAGTGGATTCAATGTGATGTGTGCAACAAATGGTTGCACACAGACTGTGCTGGAGTAGATCCTGCAGCAATTCTACCTGACACACCCTTCACCTGTGGATGTAACCAAAAACATCCGTATTCTTATCAAAGGTAAGCATCATAAAAATTTCTCATAACAAATCATACCATAATAAACTTTTTATGCATATGTCTATTTTACAGTACGGTCGATGCTTTGAAAGAGGGACTTCTGGTTGACACTGTGGTAAAGGCTGAAGAAATTGTGGTAATTTAACATTTTAACTTAGTGGCAAACAAACATCTTTGTATGAGTCAATTTTATTTTATCAATACTAACTTCTATAGGTAAGAACAATTATTGAGAAACAACTAGAAATATTGTGCTGTTAAAGGACTTATTGTTTTAATTTTTTAGAAACTGCATCAGGACCTCACATCTGGTGCATTACGTTCACAGAGAATGTTTTCTCTTTAAACATCCTAATTATGCGCCCAAACTAAGAAACCAGTGCAACCTACTGATCTCAGTATTTAATGAAAAACAGGTAAATAATATTTCTTTCAAGATCCATTTATGTCCAATAATGTTTTTTACATTTTTGGGATACGGGTGCTTTAACGAGGAGGCTAAAGACTGCAGGTCTGTCACTAGAGCTGTTGGTCAGGGAGTGAGGTTTACTGTAACAGCGAACTCATGGCCTCTTTACACATATTCTTATATTAGTTTATGAAGTACGAATTTGCAAAATCATAAAGATTCAGTTCACCCTGTAATAATTTGCGTACATTCGAGTGGTCCAAAATCTGTACAAATGTATTTGATGCACACAGAGAAAGATGTTTTGAAGAATGCTTGTAACCAAACAGTTCTAGGACCCCATTGACTACCATAGTAGGAAAATGACATTATTCTTTTTTTGTTCTGTTTAAACACAAAAGAAGAAATTTAGAACAATGTTGGACAGTAAACAGTTCTTGGTGCACTTTTGACTACCAATGTAATTTTTCCTACTATAGTAGTCAATGGGGTCCAATAATTTTTGGGTTGCAAGCATTCTTCCAAATATCTTTCTCTGTGTTCAACCAAAAAAATAATACAGGTTTGGAGTAATTCATGTGAAATTAAATTTTTTGCGAGAACTATCCCTTTAACCTGGCACAACAAACTTGAGGAATCATGTACCATTTATTATACACAACCCTATGTTCCTAAATCACGACTAAAAAGCTCTATCTATTCTTCTTAAACTTTTACTCAGAAACTTTAAATTAAAGTCACTGAGTGCAGTTATGACACGTCAGATGAGATCTGGCCCTCCCAGTTGACACTGCTTTCTCCCATGATTTATTCATCATTGGAGTTTGGGTTCCTGCCACAGCAGGGCAGTGTTGCCTAGCACCGGGACTCCAGGCGACTGCATTTATTAGATAATTATTTAATAGAATAATCTTGCTTGTTCTATACACAACATGCACTGTCCTGTGCTTTACCTTTCTGTGTTTTGCTTCTTTTCAGGAACAATGCACATTGTGAAAAGCGCTATATAAATGAAACTGAATTGAACTAATCAATAAACCATGTTTATAATACTTTTACAGCAGAGATTGGTGATATCCAACAATCACGATGAATCACTAAAATATCTTCCATGTGCTTTGTTATAGACTGAGGGAATTATTAACACTGTTTATAGTGTTTTGGATTTGAACAAAACTGATCTGTCAAGTCCTTCTTACGCTATGGAAGTCATGACCCCTGAGGTATAAAACATATAAAACAATTCAAGAATACAAGAAATGATACAACAGCTAATGATAGAAATTGTAAATATATCATGTGAATTATGTTTTGCAACATAAACATTTAAAAATGCACAAGGCACAATGTTCCTTAAATTGTGTTAAGATTAAAAAAATTGTTTTTCACTTTTTTACAGATAACCATTCTAATTCTCAGGAAGACAGAGGGGTTCCACAGATTCCGAGCTGAGAAAACATTTCTCGAGATAAAGGAATGTTTAAAAGTATAAAAGTACTGCAGTACTAAAATGCAGTAGGCTACAAATAGGCTAGTAAAAAATACTGTTGTAGTTTGTTCGTCTTCTTTAAGGCATATAACTGAAATTTGATAATAAAGACATGTGTAATATACTCTTTTCATTTACAGCATTGTGCTTGGTCTCAACAGGATATGTTACTGCATTAGATATATATTTTAAAGCAATGTGCAAGTTTCAAACACCTGCCAGTTGTTCTGACAACATTTGATCACCACATTTTGTGGGCTTTATGCATAAAAAGACATCCATACAAACAAATTCTGAATTAAATATATAATGTGGTGACATACTTACATTATTATTTAAAAAAATATGTTTAATCAATCAGTTCAAAACAAAAACATTATTTTCTAACGATTTAGAAATAACTAGTACACACACATATTTTAAGTTTTTATTTATTTATTAACTTCCTCCGATCAATTATATTTAAAGAGCTGTGGGGACGCGTGAAAGTCTCCGCATCTTCAGACTCTGTTTAGCTGACAGTGCAAACTGCCACCTGCCAGTTGTTCTCATTGTATTTTGAGCGCTTTAAAACGCTTGAAATCCACACAAAATGTTATTCGTGGAGATGGTGGTCTAGTGGGTTAAACCACTGAACTGGTAAATCAAAAGGTTGCTGGTTCGATCCCAGCAGCCACCACCAGTGTATCCTTGAGCAAGACACTTTACTCCACGTTGCTCCAGGG
Organism: Triplophysa siluroides; assembly: GCA_006030095.1. Lineage (NCBI taxonomy): Eukaryota > Metazoa > Chordata > Actinopteri > Cypriniformes > Nemacheilidae > Triplophysa > Triplophysa siluroides. Next base: position 49,625 of record VCII01000648.1, read on the forward strand.
GGATTGTCCCTGTAATAAGTGCACTGTAAGTCGCTTTGGATAAAAGCGTCTGCCAAATGCCTAAATGTAAATGTAAATGTAATGTATTCATGCACAAGAAGACATCCATAGGAAAAAATACAGAGTACAACATTTTTATTTATAAGAGCTGTGGGAACGCTTGAAAGCCAGCGCTTTTTCTGGCTATGTTTAGCTGTGAAGTGCCGGGTCACGTTACCCGCCAGTGCCAGGAGTGTCGGGTCACGTGACCCGCCAGTGGCAGAGTGTCGGGTCATGTGACCCGCCAGTGGCAGCTCCTGCCAGCCAGCTAAAGATCGAACCCCCTCTCCGTTTAGTTGAACTAAAAACCATACCGTATGTTTAACTTTGTTTATTTGTCGGTAAATCAGTCAACTTCACACCGTTCCTCTAGACAGACATTGACGGCGCTTTTTCCCATTACTGTGATATGATAATGGCGCCGACATATTGTGGAAGACGGTCCTAAAAACACAGCAGTGATTTTGGAAGCTTGGGTTTCCTTTTTTTTGTTAATACTTAACGTTAGGTTGTCTAATTCACTTGCTGTACACTACCAGGCCCTGATATAAGAACGTATACAATACGCATTCTTTCCAATCTTACCTCAGCAAAAAACGTTAACACTTTTAGTCAAGCTATTAACTAACGTTAGCCTAATATTATTCGCCTGACGAATAAATAACATTTGTGACTGATTTAATCACGTCGTATACGTGTGATAAACTACGAGTAATATTTACGTTGACTTACCTCAAAAAAAGAATTCAACGAAATAGACCGTCGACATGATTTATCTTTAAACACTATAGGTTGCATGAACTCTAACAATGACTGCATTTTAAGTATATGTCATAAGATATTTACTTAAATTCTTACCTTTTAACGAGCTTTTGAAACAAATCAGTCAGTCCCCTCAAGTGTGCTCCCCCAGACCAACGGTCCTAGTATTCAAAGCGCATGCGCTGATGCTCTTGTGCAGGTTGCTCCCGCGCAAACGATTAGAGAAACTGCAAGTTGCCGCCGGTGAACTTTCGGACCGAAAGTGGCTTACTTCCGGTCTTATAATATGTGAAGATGTTTTTTTTTTAAATAAAGTGGTATGTCAGCAATGTGTTTTTACAATGCTGCGTGCGTACCTCATTAAGCCAACACATGACTAGTATGAGGAAAATCAATATGTCTTGAAAAAAGCTAAATTGAGTATGTGGGCAGTTTTATCATGTTCTAAATTTTAACCTTAAAGGTGTAGTGATTTGTAGTAAATGTAATGTAACATGGTAAATTTAAGTATTAAATAAAAACGGAAAAACAAGCAATCGTGTTTTGTTATTATATTGTTAACAATATGTTATATACTGTATAAATATATTTTTTCATTGCACACATGTGTTTTCAGTCGATATTCAACAATACACTGATGCAATAAATCATATTTATGTAGGCCTACTTAAAAAAATTAATTAGTTTAATTGTACGCAATTTAATTTTGTTGAAAAGAAAATATAAAGTAATTGTGTGACATGAACTAATTTTAATCAAGTAAATCAAACAACAGAAAAAATCATTTTACATGAACACCATTTGTTGGAAATCTGAATCAATTTGAACATATTCTTGCAAAGTGATCGTATCATGTTTTGATGACTGTGTTGAATTTCATTTAGACTTTACACAATACAATTATGTTTGCATTTCAAACATAAAATTATTAAGTAGGTTGTAAGTGTATTGTTTTAATAAATCATTAAAACTGCTTTTCCTTTTTTTCAGTGTACAAAGGTAGGGGGACGTTTCCCCTAACCTACAGGGAACGTTCTATTAACGTTAAGAAAACTTTCCTGGAAAACCAACAGGGAACGTTAGAATATCTGTTCCGGGAACGTTCTGGGAACCATGCGCTAACGTTCCCAGAACCTTCTGGGAAACAAAAATTGTTTGCTGGGGTGACCCAGATAGCAAGGTGATATTGATTAAATGTTGAAATTTCACCAGAATCATCATTTTGGTTGAGGTTGAATATTCAATGCTTAATATTGTTGAATCAATGTTGATAATTGTCGATTTATATTTATTGAAAAGACAAACGTTGAATCAATGTCTATAACTAATTGTTTAATCAATGTTCAAAAGATAAACATTGAATCAAAGTTGATTTTTGGTCAGCTTAATTTCCCCGGGTCTTAACACTTTAATGCGAATCAATATGCTGACAAAAACTGACAGCATAAGTTCTGCCAAAGCAAATTTGCCAACTGTAGATAAAAAATAAATTTTGTTTTACCCTTTATCAGAGCACCTGTGTAATTTACTTATTTTTATATAATTTAAAACGATCAATAGGTCATTATATATATTAATTGATTGCATGTTAAAGTAAAAAAATCACCCAACTAGTAGGTGTGTACATTGTGATCAGCTGGAATTAGTGCAGCACGTGCTTATGGAATATGGGAGCTATGAGAAAAGAGAGGAAATTATCACAGAAGTAAAACTAAATTAATATTACATATTACTTTACAAGTATAAATGGACACAATTGTGTGGATTTCACATATTCCATTATTCTGAATTATAAATAAAATAAACAATTTATTTTATTTAAAATAATTTAAATAGTTTACTATAATTGTCAAAAATACAACTTTAATAGAGACAATTTAGATTTGTATCCCCTTCCTGTCGAGTGCGTGATAATGCAGTCCTGTAGGTGGCGGTAATAAACCTTCAAGCTGGTTGCTGCCAACGGTCAAACAAATCAAAGCGCGAAAAAGCAGACGTTGGGCGCGAAAGCCTGAGGAGCAGCGCAGGGACAGCGGGTCTTTTTTAGAGGCAAGTAAAACATCCACTTATAAGTTTAATATATTTTTATTTGTTTCTGATGCTAAAGATATTACGTGTTACAAATAATGTTGCGGTACTTGCTGTTTGCGCGATTAACTGTAACTTTCTGAGGCTTAAGATATTTATAAGTTGTTTGTCCCTAAATGCTCGGTTTAAACGTTCCCGGTTACTTTTACCTGAAAAGGGAACAATATATTACCTCCATGTTACCGTATTGAACAATATATTACCTCCGTGTTACCGTATTTGTCGAGGCGAGAGAGAGTCCGTGAACTGGACGAAAAAGCCTACCTTGTTTGAGCCTACACAGAACACATAATTACCGACGGTAGGTGTTTTGGGGAAAATGGTTCTTAATTATAAGTAACGTTAAAATAATTGAATTGGGCCGTTGAATTCTTATAAAATAATGCGCACGCCGAGGTCAACGAGTATAGAATACCGGGGGGCGAAACTCTGGTGCCTTTTGGGAAACAGCCGCTGTGTGGCGCTTCGATAGCGCGGCCGCCATTTTGGAAAATGCCAGCTGGACAATAGCACAGACATACAGAATAGAGCAATAGAAACATTCTCCAATTAAGTCATCTGTCAATTTTATGAGACATACAGTTAATATTATATTGTCTTATATGTGTTTTAAGTTATCAGTTCTGGAATCCAACCATTTACCCTACTTTATTAATTTATTTTCATTGTATGCAACTTTTACACATTTATTACTATTATTAGTTAATATTATTCCAATAGGTCTGAAATTAATATTGTATGATTTACGTTCCTTCAAACACTACAAACATTATGATCTTATAGGACCATGCTGAAAAATAATAATTTAATGGATTCAATGGTATTAATGTTAAATCCATAAACACACATACAAAATACATTTTATAATGGTTTTAATGGAAAGGGCTAATCGTTCATAATGGTAACCATTAGAATTTCTGTGATGGTTTCTATCGTCTTTTTTAGAAAGGATGCATTGCTGAAAAACAATAGAAACCCAATTCTAATGGTTTCAATTAAAATACAATGAACCATTAGCTTTTTCCATAAAAATGTGAGAATTTGACTGATTAATTAGCAAATTTGTCCTATGGGGGTGACGGCAAAAATGTAGGAAAAAACAATGAAGAACAATATTTCTTATACGTGTTTTATATTGTCGAGGCAGTATAAAAGTTTATAAAAGTTGAGTTTGTTGGAGAAGCAGTTTGTTGCAGCTTAAGAATCAACAGAAACTCGTAAGTGTAATTGATTAATCGTGTCTTATTGAGTCTAGCGCAGTTCCGTTGCTTTGTTGCTTTGTTTACAAGCGCTTCGTCACGTGCTTTGAGTTGCGTTGGCTCGCGTGTGATTGGGAGATATTGGAAGGCGTTGTCCTGCTGAATTCAATTGCGTGATTCAGAAGGGTATTTAAGTGGGATTAACCATCGCGTGCAGCCCTCATCGCGTGAAGACCGAAGAGAGTAAAGACCATCGACTCTACCTGTGCGACTCCACCGAGCAAGGACACCGACAAGGCACTTAAGTATTACTGGTTTGCACTTATTTATTTATTCTGTTCTTGTTATTTGTCTTTCTTATTCCCCGTTTTTCACTATGTGTTTTCAAATCCCTACTGTCACTACAACTCGTAAATCACCGGTATCACGTAGAAGGCCACGCAAGGCTAATGTTAATAATCTGCGCACTCTTTCAGCATCCAAAACCACCTCAATCACACTTCCCATTGGTTTATGGAACTGCCAATCTGCTGTTAACAAAGCAGATTTCATCACAGCTATTGCTAAACATTCTGGTCTTTCTCTTTTAGCACTTACTGAAACCTGGATCAAACCAGAGAACACTGTCACACACCGGCTGCCCTCTCCAATAATTACACATTCTCCCACAGGCCACGCATATCAGGGAGGGGGGGAGGAACCGGTCTACTCATTCCTAACGACTGGAAATTTAAACAGTTACCACCCTCATGTGACAACATCTCATTCGAGTCTCATGCTGTTACTGTCATCTACCCTGTTAAAATTCATGTTGCAGTCATCTATCGTCCCCCAGGTAAGCTTGGACTTTTCTTGGAGGAGTTTGATGCGCTTCTGTCATCCTTCCCCGAGGATGGTACTCCTCTGGTGGTACTTGGCGACTTCAATATCCACCTGGAAAAACCGCAGGCTGCCGACTTCAACAACCTGACGGCGTCGTTTGACCTCAAGCGAGTGTCCACATCAGCAACCCATAAAATCTGGTAACCAACTCGATCTTATCTACACACGCTACTGCTCCACTCATAACCCCCAGATTACCCCGCTGCACATTTCGGATCATTTCCCTAATCACTTTGATCTCGACTAACCTCTCCAGACACTAAACATCCTTCCCCACTGGTCACATTCCCGGCGCAACCTACGATCACTCTCTCCCTCCCGCTTATCCTCTGCGGTCTCTGCCACGCTCTCCCTCTGCCCAGCTCTCTCTATTGGATGCCAACAGCGCCACATACACTCTTTGCTCCACACTAACCTCCTGCCTAGACAGCTTATGCCCTCTTACATCCAGGCCATCTCGTGCATCCCCTTCTGCCCCCTGGTTATCTGATGTTCTCCCGAGCATCGTGCTACGCTCAGGTCTGCTGAGAGAAAGTGGCGCAAATCTACTGAACCTACTGACCTCTTGCTCTATCAGTCTCTCCTTTCTTCTTTCTCTGCTGATGTCTCCTCTGCGAAAACCCTGTACTACCAAGCTAAAATCAACAACTCTCCTGACCCTCGTACTCTCTTTAAAACCTTCTCTGCTCTTCTTTGCCCACCTGCCCCCTCACCTCCATCTGAACTAACAGCTGATGATTTTGCAGCTTTCTTTGTTAAGAAAACGACCACCATCAGCAGTCAATCTCTCTGCGCCACTGCCTCTTGATCACGCACAACCCCTAGACACATGCTCGCTCCCCTCCTTCTCTCTACTTTCTGAAGACGACGTTTCCAAGGTCATTTCTTCTAACCACCCGACTACCTGCCCACTCGATCCCATCCCCACTCATCTCCTCCAGGCCATCTCTCCATCGGTTGTTCCCACTCTGACCCACATTATCAACTTGTCTCTTACCACTGGTACATTTCCCACACTCTTCAAAGAGGCGCGCATTACACCACTACTGAAGAAACCCACTCTTAATCCTACCCTGTTAGAAAACTACAGACCGGTATCTCTCCTCCCATTCATTGCAAAAACTCTTGAACGTGTTGTATGTAACCAACTCTCATCCTATCTCACACAGAACAACCTCCTGGACAGCAACCAGTCTGGTTTCAAGAGCGGTCATTCCACTGAGACAGCGCTGCTCTCTGTCATTGAAGCACTGAGACTGGAAAGAGCTACCTCAAATTCATCAGTTCTTATCCTGCTGGATCTATCCGCTGCCTTTGACACTGTCAACCATCACATCCTCCTGTCGACCCTCAAGGCTATGGGTGTCTCTGGAATGGTCCTAGAATGGTTCAGGTCTTACCTCTCAGGTAGGTCATTTAGAGTATCGTGGAGAGGTGAGGTCTCCGAGTCCCAACATCTTGACACAGGGGTGCCTCAGGGCTCAGTGCTTGGTCCGTTGCTATTTTCTGTATACATGACATCCCTAGGCTCTGTCATTCGGAAACATGGCTTTTCCTATCACTGCTACGCGGATGATACACACAACTCCACCTGTCTTTTCACCCAGACGATCCGACAGTTTCTGCACGCATTTCAGCATGCCTAGCCGACATCTCGCTCTGGATGAAGGACCATCACCTGCAGCTGAACCTTGCAAAAACAGAACTGCTTGTAATCCCGGCTGACACAAAAGACTCATCACAACTTCTCTATTCAACTGGGCTCATCAACCATCACACCCTCCAGAAAGGCCAGAAACCTGGGAGTGGTCATCGATGATCAGCTTAACTTCACAGATCAGGTTGCCAGCACCGCAAGGTCCTGTAGATTCATCCTCTACAATATTCGAAAAATTAGACCCTTCCTATCAGAGCATGCTACGCAAGTCCTTGTCCAGGCCCTTGTTCTGTCCAGACTGGACTACTGCAATGCGCTAATGGCTGGACTCCCTGCTTGCACAACCAAACCTCTACAGATGATCCAGAATGCAGCGGCAAAGTGGTCTTCAACGAACCGAAGAGAGCACACGTCACTCCTCTCTTCTTAAAGTTACATTGGCTCCCTATTGCGGCTCGCATCAAATTCAAATCCCTCCTCCTAGCCTACAAGTCCACCACTGGTTTGGCTCCCCCTTATCTTCTTTCGCTAATGCAGACGTATGTACCCACCAGATCTCTGCGCTCTGCAAACGAACGACGTCTTGTGGTGCCATCACAAAAAGGTAAAAAATCGATCTCACGAACCTTCACTGGATCGGTACCACTTTTGTGGAACGATCTGCCCGCGGCAACAAGATCTGCAGATTCTGTAGCCATCTTTAAGAATCGTCTGAAAAACATCTCTTCCGTCAACACCTTACCGATTAGTCCTGACTTCTATCTCTTTTCTACAAAAAAAAATAATAATAAAAAAAAAAAAAAAAAAAAAAAAAAAAAAAAAAAAAAATTAAAAAAAAAAATTAACCTAACTTAGCACTGTATACTGTGGTAGGCTTTATGAAGCCAGTTTTATTGATTGCACTTTTGCTTTTTGTTGTACTTGCGTTGTCCGAATTGCTTCAATTGTTTACCCCATCTGTAAGTCGCTTTGGATAAAAGCGTCTGCCAAATGACTAAATGTAAATGTAAATGTATATTATAAACATAAATATTAATAATATTAACAGTTTGTATCCTACATTTTGATATGTCACACTGTAGGACACAATTTATTCATGAACCTCCCTTTGATTGTTCAACAATGCCAGTTTTTCTGAAGCATGTCCTTAATTTGTTGGTATTAATAAGTAAGGGATAATGTAATTGCAGAAATAAGCCCTAACGCGAAGCGGAGGGTCTTGTATCACACTGAAGGGGCTTATTTCGTGATAGCAGCTGGCTGCCTGTACATTATCCCTTACTGCTGTGATGGCTGATATTGCGATCACAGCAGCAAAAGGCTATTGGACTGCCGAGTCGCTTTCACTCCAAAATGGCGGAAACGCAGGGCAGCTACTGGGTGAAAGTGTTGCAATGGAACGTTCTATTGAGTTTGGTATTCTATACTCTTTGATGCGGTCATGACGCGCAGGTGATTTACCATAAAACAAATTTACCATGTTTTTACGACAGAAATGTAATCGTTTAAGCATGATAAATGCCAGTCAGTTCGCCAAAGACATGGTACACCTCTACTTTATTATTTTCATAAGCCGATTCATGCATGGAAGGCTTTATTTGTTCAGTACATTCAACCAACCATATGCTCCGTTAAAGCTCAAAACCGAACGCCATTGGCTTATGCTTTAGTCACTCCTTAAAGACATGGAGAGAGGGAGATATTTTGGCTACCCTGTTTGTTACTGTTGTCATGGAAATTATTCATATGGCTTGGCTTGTACATCATGGCACTTAATTGCCCTTAATTCATATTTTACTCATTTAAATAAGTGTTGTTTAAAAAAAGACAATGCATTTATGTAGCCTGTTTGATTTAAAAAGTTAATAATAATATACAAATAAGATGAGAAAATGTATCTTCATTCTTAGAATTACAAATAACATGACAAAGTTATATTTTCATTGTTAGAGATTTTTTCTGCCATAGGACACATTGATTCGCCAACTACCCAATTAAAAAAATCTTATATCAGACACAGATTCTTAACCATCGGTTTTGATCTTTTATTGTTAGGATTTTTTTATTGATCAGGTAGGATATTGAAAAATTAAATTAATATCTCTGTGTGGTTTCTAAAAGCTGTATAAAACCAATGCCATTTTTCTAAATGTAAATGATTTATTATGCTGTTGTTGTTATTACTATGATTATTTTTGTACATGTACTAATTAAAAACTCATCAGAAACTCGGAAATACCAGAATCCCAGGTAGTATATACAAATTTACATTCATTTCCAGATGAGAGTCCTCAAATATCTAATGAGTCAGATGACTGTGATGGCACTGATACTCCGGATACACGTGATTTTCTTATACGGAGTTTGAGATATTGGGCCACAACTTACTCAGTGTCACTTGTTGCATTAACAGCACTTTTGAGTATACTGAGGGTTTTTCATCCCCAACTTCCCAAAGAGATGCAAGAACGGTGCTTAGGACTCAGGTTGATGTTCCTACCACCAAAATGGAGGGAGGGGAATACAACCACTTTGGCTTGGCAAAGGGACTGCTTTCCCGTTTAAAATGTTTGACCTTGCCAACAGATCTCTATACATTAAAGCTTCAGTTCAATATTGATGGGCTTCCTCTTTTTAAAAGCTCCAAAGTTCAATTTTGGCCTATTCTTGCTTTAGTGAATTGTGATTACACTAGGTCCCCATTCATTGTTGGTCTGTTTTGCGGGATCAGCAAGCCAAAAAGCGTGTTTGAGTATTTGAGCACTTTTGTTAAAGATTTGACACATTTGCTGAGTAATGGCATCGTTTACGGTAGTAGAAAGTTTGAAGTTATTGTTTCTTCATTTGTGTGTGATGCACCTGCTCGAGCCTTTGTGAAACAAACTAAGGCTCACAATAGTTATTCTGGGTGCGACAAATGCTGCCAAGTAGGGGAGTGGAAAAACAAGATGACATACCCTGAAACAAATGTCAAACCACGAACTGATGCTGACTTTGATGCAATGATTGATGATGAACATCACTTGGGACAGATGGCTTCTCCTTTGAGTGGCATAGTAAAAATGGTCTAAATGTTCCCAATAGACTATATGCATGTTTGCTGTTTAGGTGTGACTAGGAAGCTACTGAATTTGTGGACAAGAGGACGTTCGCTGGCCAATCGATTGTCCAGTCAAACCATAAGTGAAATTTCCACAAAACTGATGATGCTCCGTGCTCACACACCGGTTGAGTTTAATCGTAAGCCCAGGCCACTGACAGAAAAGGATCGCTGGAAAGCCCCGGAGCTACGCTCATTTATGTTGTATACAGGGCCCATTGTACTCAGGGACAGCATTCCAAGTGAGCTGTATGATAATTTCATGTTGTTTTCTGTTGGCATGTGTTTGCTTCCTCACTCCTGGCATCTCTGATGGCATGGTTGACTTGGCTTGTAAAATACTTGTCGCATTTGTAAGGCATTTTGGCGAGCTATATGGCACCAATGAAATTGTATTCAATATACACCAAGTAATACACCCAGGGTACCCGCGGGGTCTTAAAAGCATTGAAAAAGTCTTAAATTTGATAATCTAAAATTAAGGCCTTAATAGCCTTGAATTTGGTATACAAAGTCTTGGATTTCGTTACAAAGGTCTTATTTTTTTTTTTTTTAACTTTTCCTAGGATTAAGTTCATACCGTAACAAAATGAACTGTTACTAGTGTAGGCTAATTAAAAATTCACGTCATAGCAGTAAGCGCGAAAGCTCGCGCACCCGTTACTATGGTTACTAGGCAAGTGACGTAAATTACAGAACAAGATAGTAGCTAGCCTAGTTTGTCGGCTAAAATGGGAAAGTGTCGGTTTAATCCGCTGTGGACAAGGAATCCGAATTACGTTTGGGTCAAGCCTGTGCCAGGAAATGAACGCGAGGCCTATTGCTGTTGGTGCAGGAAATCTTTTAAGCTAGCGACAATGGGTGTTACGGCCCTGGACTCCCATATGAAGGGTGCCAAACACACCGCATGTAGCACTGATCGCCAGCACCAACCACCTATTGGCCCGTTCTTCTGTGCACCGCGGATCACTTCGGTTACTGAAACAGCTCTGACTATCAATAATGAAGACATTTCTACAATAGAAATGCCACCACAGCCAAGGAACATTCTATCGTACTGTGTCCAGTCACGATACTTCGGCTCGCAGTTCATGGGTCATGCAACGGCGGTGGACTTGCTCAAACATTTCAAAGTAAGTTTTTATTCTGAGTTTTTTTATTTATAAATAATATATGATATAGTAAAGTAACATAACACGACCAAGTGAGCTGTTCTATAATATCACGATTGCAAATGTTACATTGAATGTATAGTTTAATAAACAAGTAGCCTAGCTAATATGTAGTCTTTTACAATTTAGACGCAATATCGTTTTGTTCTATTTCAACGACGAAAATAGTTACAAAAGAAAAGCAACACTAAGGTGCTGTGTTTTGTTATTGAATGATTCAGCATTTTGAACAAATCGTTTTAATGAATGACTCAATGATTCATTTATTAAGACGGTCACTTGCTGCCACCTAGTTTATTGTTTAAAGGCATCATTGTTTTTTTTATATTATTTGTTTAAACATCAATCTCATCAAAATTATTTATTACAGTTGCAATTTTGCAGTGTAAATGACTTAATTTGATTGATAACGGCAGCCTTATTATTAAAACTGAATTTGATCAAATGTAAGAATTTGACAGGAAAATCACAATTATGCAGATTTAAGTATGTAAAGTCTGATGAGAATATTGCTTCAAAATAAATTTGATTTATTTATGACAGACATTATTTAAAAAGTAGAAACATATTATGTCATTAAAAATGTATTGTAACATTATTATAAAAACTTCCTTATGTGTGATTTAAATGGAAGTAGCTTACAAATAAATAATTTTTAACCTTTAATATTAGAATGATGTACCATCTGGGGTTCCTTATGGTTTACTTTACAGTGAGAGATTTTTTCTTGTTATGTACTGTACTTGATAGGCCCCAACTTAATTAATATGATATCAAATTGTTTTAATTATTGGTTTTATTGTTTATTTTTTTACTTGAAGGAAATGTCTTGAAGCAAAATGTTTTCTTGTCAGAATGCACCAGAATGCTTCATTTACATGTTTAAATCATAAAAATTGTCTCATGGGGGATAATTCCCCAGACCCCCCTACAACAAATTACTTCGTTAACATGTCACCATTTTCACCAGTTGTGAGTTTGCATGTCTGAACCTGTATCTCACCACTCAGACAGAACCCTTTAACCTTGAGGCCCCAACCTCCATCACGCTAGCTATTATGTAGGGTATATAATGTCTTTGTTTAAAATTTGCTTTTCATGTCTTTTAGGAGTGTGTATGTGACCTTGACTTGAGGAAGATGGTCTCTGTGTCTATGGATGGACCCAGTGTTAATTGGCGTTTTTTGGAGATGCTGCAGCAGGAGCATGCTGTAGTGTTCAACACCAAGTTCAAATCTATTTGTTTATTACAAATCAAATGTGTTACGCTGTTGGTATTAAATATAACTGATAATTTAAATAAAATGTTTTATTTAATTCAAGTAGCCTACTTGTACATAATTATTTTCTAGGGTTCAAAATTTATACAGATTTGACATTTTCCCCTCATACTTCTGTCAGAATGGGTACGAAGTTGGCATTGAATTTCATTTAAAATGGTATTAAAAAGGTCTTAAAAAGCCTTGAATTTCATTTGGAGGATCCTGGGGGTACCCTGACACCTTGCTGATGAGTATAAGCTTTTTGGGCCTCTAGATAATGTGTCTGGTTTCCCTTTTGGAATTATTTAGGCCAAATTAAGCGTCTTTTGCGTAAGCCACATTTACCATTGCAGCAGGTAGTGAGAAGAATATCTGAAATCCCATGTGTGCAGATGCCATTTAAAGACTGCTTTTTACATGGCCTACATTTTGATGGCCCATTACCTCCTCCGTTCAGCTTAGCTGAACAATATAGAAAAGTTACCACCTATAGATATGCATTATCCACAGATGAAGGAGATAACTGCATACAAATTGGAAATGAAATTGCTGTTGTTAAGAATATAGTTAAGGTTGAAGAAGAACAAATATATGTAATATATAAAAACTTCAGACATAAAGAATCATACTTTTCATATCCATGCATGTCTTCATTCATAGGGTGTTACAAGGTCTGGCAGTTGAAAGACAATCTTTGTGCAAGCAGATTGGTGCACATTCAAAATAAATGTGTCCTCTACCCTGATAAAAATGGCTTCATTGCCATGTCTATGCTTCATATAAAGTGAGATTTCTTGTTGCTGTCCTGTTAGTTATAACATGTTGGACAGTAGCATTGTGTACATGTTGAAAGTTTCTTGGATTTTATCGTATATATTTTCTTTGCTTTTCCTTATATTTTGATCCTATATATAATATCTTTGCTTCATTTTCTCAAGGTATACAAATGGAGAACAAGAAGCGGCAATGGTGCATTGTTCAGTTCAAAAATGGTGGCACTGAAATAGTCCCCCAAAATTGGCTGCATGGTGACAAATTATCATGGCCACCATTTACTAGCAAAGACCGGTCAAAAATTCATGCAGCAGTAAAAAATTACCTCCAGCCAGGTGATGGATGGATTTTTTATGAGCCAGTAAGACGTTTAATAAGTCGAGGTAAGTAAACAACTGCTGAAGCAGTATTTTAGTTACAGTAGTTGAGTAGGGCAAAGTAAGTGAAACAGTTCTGCATACTAGTATTTTTACTATATTTTTATATGCGGTTATTGGGATGAGTGTTGGATCATTGATAGGACACTGCTCTTTGTTTGTAGTTGTAGCATGTGTTGCAGTATAACTGTCAGAAATATCAATAGCAGCAGTCATGCAGAATTTAATTACTTGGGAGTTTAAGTACTTGTAGTACTTTTGTAAGTTTAACATTAGGGTTTCAGAAGGGCACAGTATGAATGTGTTTTTCCCCAATGATTTCAGATACTTATGAAGAAGCCCAAAGAAGCTTGCAAAAATACTTAAAAGACAACTGTGACACAACGGATATGCAGTCGGACGAAGAGTGTGATGGTCGACCTAGACGAAAGTTTAAGTAATATTATATTAATCTTCAATTAAAAATAATACATTTTAAGTTTGACTTAATTAATACTGCATATAGGAATTTATTGTCTGTTTAATATTTTACCTGTTTCTCTCTTTCTATCAGTAAATGCTTCTCAGTGATAACCACTGTGCGTGCGTCTGTGTGTTAGTACGTGTGCATGTTGTGTGTGTGGAGTGTTTTGTATGTGGGTGTGTTTGAATCAGTGTGTGTGTGTGTTTTGTCTGTCTGGTGTGTTTTTACCTTTTTGTTTTTACTTGTATAACTTTAAATGTTTTGCTTATCGTCATTATGTTTCATGTACAGCTGCTTTGTAATAATGAAAATTGTAAAAGCGCTATATAAATAAAAATGGACTTAAAAAATTAAAAAATTAATTTTGCACAATCATGCTTTCTCATACTTTGTTTCAGACCAAACCCCTTGTATAGTCAGACTCAGGATGTTGACTCAGAAGAGGAAGGCACTGAGGTTAAAAAGAAAAAAATTGCACAGGCTCCGAGGATTGTGATGCCAGGTATCTCGTTTGTTTAATTTATTTTTCCTTTACTGAATATTCTTTAGTGTTTAGTTGTACAATCTGAAAAGGATTTAGGCTATAGTTGACTGTTGACCAGTAAGTAAGTCCTTCCTTTGCAACAGAAGGATCAGGAATTGTTGGTGCAGCCACCTCCAGCAGTGGAATTGGAAAGTCCTCAAAAAAGGTTAGGCATAATTTAATTTAAATAAGTTTTTAAATTGGGAAAATTGCTTTTTTCTGCCATCATTTCAGATTTTCATTGAACATACATAACTTTTTAAAGTATTAAAATTAACCAATTGCAATAAAACTAAACCATTGCAATATATTGTGCAGCACTACTTACAAGTGCCATTTACTTTCATTTGTGCTTATGCTGTTTTTTTGGTCTTGTTGCTAATATGGCATTACAAATTGCAAAAACCACATGCAGGTGTAAAGGCTGACTTATTGTAATGATTTATTTAAAAAAAACTAATGACCAAAAATTGAGATTCAGGGTTTCCATCGGACAACGACAATATCATTTATATCAAATTGATGTCAATTGTACTCAGACAAGTGAATGATAATTTGTCCAAAGGACAACCACATGTCGGTGCTTAATGTTTAACGCTAAGCCAAGTAATCCGTTTTTTTATTTTCACATGTCATGCTTTTTCCTGTAATTTTTAAGCTCAGGGACTCTCTGCTGTTGGTGCCCAGTGTGGCCCGCTTCATTCTGATATCAAAGCTGCCCTCAGCCTGGAGATAGATGCGCATCACCATGAGCCAAGTCTTCATCAACTTTTACCTGCTGGTAAGATACTTAACACAAATATCTTAACAAATAATTTCATAATTACATTTAAAGCTGTTCATACAGGGTGCAATTATTGCTTGTGCGGTAAGGTTGGGTATCATATTACATTTTTTGGTTCCGATTCTGGTTCCATTTAATATTTTTACCATTTATCTTCATTAAATGTAGTATGACAGGAGAGTAATGTTAAGTAATGCTTGTCCTTCCATAATGTGTATTTGCTAGTGTTGATATTTTACAGACCAACATTCTGCTTTTTAAGTTGAAATAAGGTAGCTGGCTAAATAAGCCCTTAAGGGCTCAGGCACTTGGTCATCGCCCTAATTTGAAGACTATAAGCTGATGATTTCGATCCTGGACACGTGACTTCCTGTTTGCCGAGAGCGCGTGGTTTGAGACGGAGCTCCGTCTAACATTTCTTTAAATATCTTTTATTCCTGTTATATCTTAAGATTTATGTTCTAAAGTGATAATTCACCGTGGGTACAAATTATCCTTAAGTGTACCCCATACCAAAATCGTAAAAAACGCACAGATAAATTAGTTTCACACGATCACTCGCTATTAGCCCTAAAGCTGTTAGCATTACCAGCCTGTACTTACTAAATATTGCACTTACTGCTTAACTCACTGTTACATCACTAATGGCGAATGTTTCAGACGTGTGTTTACCTCTGAGTGCAGATGATGAATCTTTCTTCGCACTTCAGTCGGAGCTGGAGGTTCTGGAGAAGCAGATCCAGGATCTACTCGAGAGGCAGACACTGCTGCGAGAACGTAAAACGGCGCTGGAAACATCCCGGGCTGATGCTCGCAAAGCAGCGGCAAGTTTTCGACGTGATTGTAATACTCCTACCACTTCTACTCCGCGTGTTTCTCTGCACAGAGCCCAGGCTTCGAGAACACGACGGGCCCAATTGAACTTCACTCCTGCACCGGCACACCCACGGCGTAAGGCGCAATCCAGGACCGGGGCGATAACCTCTCCTCCACCGCCGCCACCGGTCTTTGAGATCCCGACTAGGAACCGCTTTTCCGCCCTCTGCGAGACGGAATGCAACGCTGTGGTCGTCGGAGACTCAATCGTCCGGAACGTACGCGCTTCCTTCAATCAGGTAAGGCTCGCACTCACTGTTTCCCTGGCGCCCGTGTTCTCGATGTCTCTGCGCAGGTAACTGCGATTCTGAAAGACGACGCTAGCATCGGAGCTGTCGTACTGCACGCGGGGGTCAACGATGTCAGGATGCGGCAGTCGGAGGTCCTGAAGCGCGATTTTCAGGAGTCTGGTCGATACTGTACGCAACGCATCGCCCCACGGCGAGGATCATCGTATCAGGGCCGCTTCCAACTTACCGACGAGGGAATGAAAAGTTCAGTAGACTATTTACGCTCAATCAATGGTTAATGTCATGGTGTACTGAACAGAAGCTGCTCTTTGTAAATAATTTTGATCTGTTCTGGGAGCGACCTAGGCTTTTCCGCCCCGACGGCCTGCACCCCAGCAGCATTGGAGCGGAAGTCCTGTCTGACAACATCTCAAAGACGCTCCACAGCATTTGACTAGTAAGTACAAGCGTTAACCATAGTCTGTGTTCCTCTCACTCAACTGTTAAAAATGTTACAACATCCAAATACATAGAGACTGTGTCTGTCCCCCGAATAATACAACAACAAAAATGTATGTAAAAGTCAGAGAAAAACATTATTGTGATTAAACCTAAAGACAATATATTTGTGAGCAAAACCAACTCCTAAAGTTCGGGCTACTTAATATTAGATCACTAAACTCAAAGGCAGTTATTGTAAATGAAATGATCACAGACAACAGCTTTGATATACTCTGCCTTACTGAAACCTGGCTTAAACCAAATGATTATTTGGTATAAATGAGTCTACTCCACCAAGCTACGGTTATATGCATGAGCCACCCGGCCGGCTGGTCGAGGTGGTGGTGTAGCAACAATCTTTAGAGACTTTCTTACCGTAACTCAGAGAACAGAGCATAAATTTAAATCATTTGAAGTGCTTGTGTTGAACATAATTGTTCCAAACAAAAGTAAAAAACCATTGCTTTCTCTACACTGGCTACTGTGTATAGACCCCCCTGGGCCTTACACTATTTTCTGAAGGAGTTCGCGGACTTCTTATCGGACCTATTGGTTAACGTTGATAAAGTACTGATTGTTGGAGATTTTAATATCCATGTAGATAGTGCTAACGATGCTTTAGCAGTGGCGTTTAAAGAGCTTCTACACTCTTTTGGTGTAACACAAAACATCAACAGACCCACTCATAGACTTAATCATACTCTAGACTTGATTATATCTCACGGAGCCGATCTAACCAATATCGATATTATACCTCAAAGCGACGATGTCACTGATCATCATCTTATAACATGTACACTGCGCACTGCAGAAATCAGTCGTATAGCTCGTTATCGACATGGTAGAACAATCACCTCATCTACTAAAGATAGTTTCGTTAAGAATCTGCCAGATCTGACTCCCTTAATAACTTTGTCAATTAATACAGAATCGCTCGATGACATGACCAGCAACATGGGAACTTTTTCTCTAATACATTAGAAGCGGTCGCGCCTATGAAGTCAAAAAAGATTAACGAGAAGATCAAAGCACCATGGTACAATAGCACCACTCGCGGCCTAAAAAGAGAAACGCGTAAACTGGAACGCAAATGGAAACAAACCCATTTAGAGGTCTTTAAAATTGCGTGGATAGAGAGTGCAAACTGTTATAAAAAGGGCACTAAAAGCCTCAAAAACCGAGCACCTCCGTAACCTCATAGAAACTAATAAAAACAATCCAAGGTTTTTATTTAGTACAATTGCTAAACTAACAAACAAACAGACTTCTCCTGACCTGGCTATTCCGCCACACCTTGGTAGCAATGAATTCATGACATTTTTTACAGAAAAAATCGAAAAATACGAGAGACGACGTAGTTAAAATCCAACCTCCAAGTGTGTCTGATGAATTAGTACCAACCATCACCCAAAAAGAAAGCTAGAGTGTTTTTTCACCTATAAAACAGGAAGATTTAATTAAACTTATTGCAACATCCAAACCGACAACATGCTTATTAGATCCCATTCCAACTAAATTACTAAAAGAGTTACTACCTGTTGCAATTGAGCCCATTTATAACATTATCAACTCGTCAATTAATCTAGGCCATGTCCCAGGACCCTTTAAACTGGCTGTGATTAAGCCTCTTATCAAAAAAACAAACTTAGACCCCAGTGAACTTGGAAGCTATAGACCGATTTCAATCTCCCGTACTTGTCTAAAATACTAGAAAAAGTAGTGTCCACTCAGTTGTGCTCTTTCCTACAAAATAATGACATGCACGAAAAATTTCAGTCTGGCTTTAGACCGCATCATAGCACCGAAACTGCGCTCGTTAAAATTACAAACGATCTACTTATGGCATCTGATAAAGGTAACATCTCACTCCTAGTCCTGCTTGACCTTAGTGCTGCGTTCGATACTGTAGACCATAAAATACTTTGATCGTTTACAAAATTATACCGGTATTCAGGGACAGGCACTAAAATGGTTCCGATCTTACTTATCTGACAGGTATCAATATGTCCATTTAAATGGGGAATCGTCTAATCTAACGCAAGTAACTATGGATTACCTCAGGGATCGGTTTTAGGACCCTTGCTTTTCTCCATATACATGCTGCCCCTGGGCAACATTATTAGAAAACATGGAATTAGCTTCCACTGTTATGCAGATGATACTCAGCTATATATCTCTTCAAGACCAGATGATTCCTTCAAGCTATCCAAACTGGCAGAGTGCATCAAAGATATGAAACATTGGATGACTAGTATTTCCTTCTTTTAAACTCTAACAAAACAGAAATATTACTTATAGCACCAAAGACTCGTAAACAGAATATATCAGATTATAACCTACAAATCGAAGGCTGCACTGTTACTCTCCGACAAATACAGTTTAAAGACCTAGGCGTTATATATTAGACAGCAACCTGTCATTTAAAAATCATATCTCAAATGTCACAAAAAGCCTTCTTCCACCTTCGAAATGTTGCCAAATTACGAAATGTTTTATGTGCTGCTGACGCAGAAACTCTTATTCATGCATTTGTGACCTCAAGACTTGACTACTGTAATGCTCTTCTTAGTGGTTTCCTGCATCTTCAATAAACAAACTACAGTTAGTCCAAAATGCAGCCGCCAGAGTCCTAACCAGGTCAAGAAAATACGATCATATTACCCCAATTTTATCATCTCTTCACTGGTTGCCATTAGGTATCGTATTGATTTTAAAATTCTTTTAATTACTTATAAAGCCTTAAAGGGTTTAGCCCCTACTTACTTAACTGAGCTTCTATCACATTACAACCCATCACGCTCTCTAAGATCGCAAAACTCAGGACTTTTGATAACACCTAGAATAACTAAATCTACAAAAGGGGGTCGAGCTTTCTCATACGTAGCACCTAAACTCTGGAATAGCCTTCCCGATACTATTCGAGGGTCAGACACACTCTCCCAATTTAAATCTAGATTAAAGACACATCTTTTCACCCAAGCTTTCACTAATGCATAGTAAATGAACAGCAGCTACGCTAATTATTTTCTTTCTGCCTTCGCCTCGGGATGCCCATCTCGAGGTAGGGAAAGCTCTGCCAGGCCCAGATGGACGTCATATGCCCATCCCGACTTAGAGACTATGCCAGCTGCGGACTGACTGACCATCCCAGCTCCATCTAAGGCAACTCCATTTCCACCCAAGAGAAAGGCGACCATCCCAGCTCAGACCATTCTATCCCCAACCGAGAGCAAGATGGAATACTTGTCACATTAATGCTAAAAGTTACAATGCTTGGTATTAAATGCTAAACTACATCACATGTCAGCAGTTTGAAGTTATAGCTGAGTTCAGTGGCCCTGATTGGGGGTTGCTGGGCTGATGTTCGTAGGGGGTGGGGGGGGGGGGCTCGTTGGTTGTGGTTGGGGGGATTCTATTTGTTGGGGCTGTGTGGGTCTGGATGGTCTTGCTTTGTGGTCGATGTCAGACAGCAGAGGAATAATGTTCCAATATGCCATTACTATTTTCTCTGGTTGTTCCTCTGTTTTTCTGGTGTCGATCACGGAGTGGGACCGGGCTGGACGTGCATGGTTTCGGCGAGTGGGATTGCCTGGGTCGCGGGCGGTGGGCTCTCCCCCCCTTCCTCGGGGATGTTGCTCGGTGACTTGGTCGGGGTCACTGAGAGCAGCTATGACACGTCAGAGGGGATCTGGCCCTCCCGGCTGAGCCTGGTTTCTCCCGAGGTTTTTTTCTCCATCAATCAATAAGGGAGTTTTGGTTCCTCGCCACAGCAGGGCAGTGTTGGCTTGCTCACCGGGAGACTGCATCTATTTATCTATTTATTTATTTATTAGATATTATCTATTAGAATGATCTTGCTTGTTCTATAAACACTATGCACTGTGCTGTGTTTTACCTCTGTGTTTTCTTATTTTGCTTCTGTAAAGCTGCTTTGGAACAATGCACATTGTGAAAAGCGCTATATAAATAAACTTGAATTGAATTGAATTGAAGTATTACAAACACATCTAAAACATTTTAATTGATAGCTGAGCACACTGTTTCTTATGACATGAAAGTTACAAAGTTGGGCACTCCTGTCTGGTACCTGTACCATCACAGGACACATGTGTGTGTTAAAGATCCATCACTGTGCTTAAGTAGAAAGAATAAACATATTTTTTTAAACAGTGCTTATGTTCTTTATGTAAACATATATAGATGACAAGCTATTCAATCACTACAAGCACTGGTGTTTTGGGGTTATTTTGCCAAAATCTGTTGTTTTATGTATGCATCCTGGAATTCCCACAAAAGCCCAGCCATTGACTTTGAGAACTTTTATGTTAAAGACATTTTGAACATGGGCGGGGTGACGGATTTGACTCATTTATTTAAATAATAAAACGTATTTGTGTTCCAGTAAAAGAGCCAGGCAGTGCCATCTCCAGTAATGCAAACCATAAGACAACTTGGAATGACAGAAGGGGGATTTATTTTTTTTTATTGATACCTCAAGAGCATTATAGCCTTAGAGAGACAACCTCCAAATGTATTTTACAGTCATTATTACCAATCTTTTACACAGATTTATCAGTCTGTAACATTGAAAGTAATGCTGCTGCCATGCAACCACGTAGAGGATATGGTAAGCATGTATTTCATATTTAATACACTCTTCTTACTATGGCTTTTTACTGCAGCAGGTTATAGCTGAAAAAACACTTGTATTTTAATGATCTGTTTTTGTTTTCTGCTATTATTATTGTGCAGCACTTTAGTCAACTGCTTCATAGACTAATTACAGTTGACTAAACAAATATTAAGATTTTTATTAATTTGAATTATTTATTAAAATAATTTACCCCATCTCACTTTATGTGTTCTTTCAGCAGATGAGCAAGTTGATTACAGGCCCTTCAATGAGATGCGTCCAACTGGAAGAAATGGTATGTCTATCAGTGTAATAAGATGTACAGTGTTACAAAGCAGTAAAAAAACTAAAACGTTTGATATTTTTTTAAAGTTTTACATATACGCGAGTCGGCACCATTGTCAAAAAAAATCCACGTTTACATGGATCTGCAAAAACAGGTCAAAAATGCTGTATTAAAGCCCTTTCACAATGATTGCAAAAAAGCTAATTTAATATGACACTAGCCCCTTTCACACATACAGTACTGGCAAATTGCAGTTAACAGATCATGTGTAAAATGGACCTTTCCGGTGTTCCTGTCAACAGCTCTATGTGGTTTTTTTTTCAGAAGCACCTTCACACAGCATGGGAGAATACAATATGTACAATGGTAATAATTCATTGCAAAGACAATGTTGAATGCAAATAGATGCAACATCTTCTGAAACCTGTATTTCTTGTATTTAGATTCACTGTATGAAAGTCAGTGTGCCTTTGATGGTAAGTTTAACCAAGGATGTATTTAGCCTCAGTTTTTATTATGCATATAGTTTTCTGGCAGTAGGAGAGGTGAAGTGTTAAACATTGTGTAACCCTAACAATAAGGCTTGTTTTTACCCATTATGCAAGCCATTAACCCTGCTTTACACTTAAATATATATTGGCAAATTTGAAATAGAAAAACTGTGAAGCAACCAAAGCACTTACGCTGTATTGACCACTTGCATGTTTAGAAAACTCCAAGGGACTTTTTCCTTTATCCTAACACTGTTTGCTTCACAGGTACCTGCTCAACACTGATTGCAATGTTTTTCACCCTTCATTTTTTTGTATTTTGTAGGCCCATTAGAGGGGCATTTTCAACCTTCCCTCACACATGGTAAGAATACATTTCTGCCAGTTGGTAATTTTGACATGAGTTATAGTTTACTTAATGTTTTTTTTTATTAAAGGTCAGAGAATGCAATCGGATTCCAGACAAATAATTAAAGGCAAGAAATTAAGGATTTTAATCTGCAGTTTTAATCTACAGTTAGTGTTTCTCAGCTTCTGATTTTACGCTTCAATTCCATATTGTTTTAGATTTCTCCCTATCCACCTTTCTCTTATCCCTTATGACACTGCGCAAATTATGGGACTAAGAAAATAAGCATTTTTTACATATTCTGCCTAGATATTGTTTATAAGAAAATGTAAGAAATGCAAGAAATATCGTGTGAGGCATGTAGTCAGGATGCTAAATATTCCAATGCTTTTTCTGACAACATTAAATGATACCTGTAAATCATGTTTAATGTCTTGTTTCTTCAATAGAGTGAGCACATTTAGTGTAGTGACGTTAAATGTTTATATTTTAAAGTTCATCTTCTGAAAACCGTACAGTCACTCACCCGAACAGTTTGTCTTTAGATATGTGTATGAAGCGCTCTTCTTAAATTAAACCTGAATCTGATATATTTGTCATTGTTTTAAATAGGGAGACATCTAAAACATTCTGGGATGGGTTTGAGGACAGGAGTTGATAGTTGTTGGCATATTGTTCTGTTTTTTTAATATTGCTTTTGCTTTCATATTGTTTTGTTTTTTTGTATTGCTTTTGCTTTCAAGACATAGCATATTCTAAACTGACCGAGACTCTGGAACTAGTGTCTGAAGTAAAGAACTTCGTCTAGAGGTCCAGGGTTTCATGAGAAGGCAGCTACCAATCACTCCTGCGTTACCTCTGTCACTCCCATTGAAAAGCATGCCAGAGTTTGAAGAGGCTGAGCGGATTCTTCAGAGTGAAGATGCCAGACGTGTTATGGTACTGTAAATTGTCTTAAATTTTTTCTCAAAAGCATATTTTTAATTCAACACACAATTACTAGCCTTTTTTCTAGCAGAAATATGTTTCTGTGTAGCCACATGGCATTTTTTGTCAAATTCCATATTCTGTCCAAATATGTGTTTAACAACCTCTTAGGTTGGTCGGTTTGCTATTGTGGGAGGAGCATCAGTTGAGGCCCGTATCAGAAGAATGCTGGCCTGTACGTTATCCAATGAGCTTGCCTCTCAGATGAACTGGGCTGGGAAAAAAGTCAAAGATGAGCAGAAACAAAAAACTGCTTTTAAAGACACCAGACTCAAGATGTGCATGTTTGGTAAGTTACTGTGTTTGATTTCAGTTTTGGCCATTAACATGTCTCCTGAATATTATTAGATCT
The DNA here is from genome assembly GCA_006030095.1 of Triplophysa siluroides. Taxonomy (NCBI): domain Eukaryota; kingdom Metazoa; phylum Chordata; class Actinopteri; order Cypriniformes; family Nemacheilidae; genus Triplophysa; species Triplophysa siluroides. The sequence continues at coordinate 73,412 of VCII01000648.1, forward strand.
CAAAATCTGGTGGATTGAAATGATGATTGATTTACGATCTCTACAAGGTACTTTTGTCAAAGTAAAAATATCAGTGTCCAGCAGTAATAAAGAATTTAGATCTATAGTTTTAACAGACTAGATGATGACAAGACCACATCTCTGTGTGGAGCATATCCATTGTTGTCAAACTCACTGGATTATCACAAACAATGACAAAAGGGATGCTCGGAAATGTAAACTTACATTTGTGTCTTACTTACACTCAAACGGCTAATAAACTCAGCTAATGCTTCAAAGGCTAATATTTGGACACATTTTTAAGTCCAATATAAAGTTAAAAAACATTTCATTTTTTTATTAGAAAATTGGTTGATTTTATGGAATCAATTAATTCGATTTTTGATTAAGTATTTGATCACCAAATTTGACTGATCATTGAAAATGCGTGTCCAAACTTGAACAGATTTTTTTTACTTCCTAATGTCAGTTTAACTTTAAAATAAACATGATAAAATTTTAAGTTGCAATTATTGTTTGTACATGTAACATTACACAAATATTGTGCAGTTGTAAATTATTGCATGTTTTTTTTCAGATGCGCTACAACAGCAAATGAGGGCAAAGAAAAACGAGGCCTCTGAGTACACGTTTACTGTGACCGTCCAAAAATGGCTCCGCTATGCCCCTGAACGGCTTGGGGGCATTGCTCGAAATGAAAACCCCTGAGTTCACTTGTTTGTGTTTACTGAAACAAAGTACTGTGGTTGCAGTCTGTATTAGTATGTTTTTTTCTTTACCATGTTGGTAAGTTCTATATGTTTACATTTTGTTGTGGTTTATGGCAAACTAGATACATACAGTATAAATCTAAGAATATTTTGGTCACAGGAAAATATTTTAATATTAATATACATAAATATGTGTAATTTCAAGGTTGTTGTATTTGGAGTTTGTGACTTTTTAGTTAAAATATGTTATGTCAGGCATGCATTGCCATTTCTGTATAAATTTGATATGTACAACACTTTTTATGAGTAGTGCCGAAGTCCTTCCTTATTCCTAATTATATACTGACTTTCTAAGATGCCTCAAAGTAATTACCTTTGACTTGGAGACCTTGATAGAAATGTAGTTCAGTAAAAAGTATGATATTTGTCTTATAAATGTAGTGAAGTTAGTATCAAGTTTCCAGGAAAAAATAACATCAAAGTAGAGATACTCAAGTACACTTTTTAAGTAAATACTTCAGTACTGTCTACCTCTGCCAACATCCTCTCATATTTAATGAATATACAACATACTGTCCATGATTTACTGGAGTAGAATCTTACTGATAAAGTAAGATTGATTTAAATATTTTTTCAATCATAATTCAATGTTTAAAGAGTGATTGAAATTAAATTGAACTAGTATTGATTTTATGCCCACCTTGATCTATTTTTCATCATTGAAATAACGTTATTCTAGGGTACAAACATGATTAAAAGTCAATGATACAATTTCAACATTGATTCAATGATAATTTGGTTGATGCATCAACATTGATTTAATGTTGATTCAGTGTTGGTCTGCTATCTGGGGACCTTTACTATTTTTATTTTAGCAAGGCTTTCCTTGTTTACTCTTCATGATTATTAAGGATTTGCTCTTAATGCCCGTTTTAATTATACTACGTTGTTTTATAACATGATGAAAATGTTTAATACATATTGATATTCAGAAAAATCCGTTAAAAATATAGCATATTTGACACACTCTTATAATAATGAATTTGAAAATCAGGAAGACACTATAGGCACATACAGTAAAGAAATAAAAAAGAAAACTCTGTAAATTGGTAAAGATAATAAAATTTTCTTCGGGAATTAGGACTTTGTCAATGCTGGTATGTTAAATTTGTATGCACTGAAATTAGCTTTATGTATCAGATTCCTATAAAGAGAAGACTCAAGAGAGATAGAGACGAGCAAATAACCAAAACAAAATGAATTGGTTTGCTACAATAGAACAGTCACTGAATGAAAATATATATCAGAGTTAGGCTCTGCACAGCCAAATCAAACACATGCTCAGAATGAGAGACAGGTAGAGAATCAAAACAGCAGAACAATCAACCTAGGAAGCTATGATTAGAGAAAGGCCGAAACGTCCACAAATACACAGAGAAACCGCACAAATCATTTAAAGAAACTACTATAGTCCAGTGGCGTAGCCAGAATTTTATTTTTGAGGGGGCCTGTCTGTAAATGAGGGGGCCATTATGGATACGTATAGGTTTCTATACATGTAGATATTAGGTACTAAAATGATACACCTGTATTATACAGCTCATTTTACCGTTTTAGCAAACCTAAACATAGCCTAGCGGCTCTTAACCTGGTCCTACTAGAAACATGGTATTAGCACCTATTGTATTATTGCCCCTGTATGACATTTCACTTTATTGCTCCCTGAACTCTCTGTAAGTCGCTTTGAATAAAAGCTTCTGCTAAATAAACATATAACAACAACGAGACAACAGTGTGGCAAACTTCATGCGGCACTGCGCAGACTGATCAGCGGATGACATTTAAAGTACAGCGAGAGAGCAATTAGAAAGCACCGCTTCCTCTTTCCGGCATGACAACCTCAAGTCTGTCACAAAATGCACTCCCATGTATCCTTGTGGACTCGTGCTAGTGCCCTATAGGTCTGCACTTCCTGCGTCACCAGTGTGGACTCAGAGGAGGTCCACAAGACCTTAGTGTGACATTTGGGACAGGGCCTTAGAGGAGTGACTGTTAAGGAAGAGGAAAAAGTGAGAGGAAGATGAAGAGGGAAGAGAGAAGTGAGAGTAAGGCCCTGTGGGTGCAAATTTTTGGACAGAATTGAGGTTGTTATGCCGGAAAGAGCAAGCAGTGCTTTCTTATAACTCCCGCGGCACTTTGATGTCATATGCTGATGCACTGATGATCTGCGCAGCGCCGCATGAAGTCGACCCCACTCTTCCCATTGTTGTTATTTAAGACAGTTTTTAGAGTTCTGTATTTTATATGGTGATTATGCCTCCCAAGCATTATGCAGAAGAAACTTATGTTGGTAGTTCAACTGTTTATAACTCTCGTCTGGTCTATCATGTATTTAGTGTTATTCCTGTCTTTGTTTTATATTGTCTAGTTAGTTACCTTGTTCGCTTGTTTGGTCCCCCTCGTGGTAGTTTTTTGTCTATGTCACCACCAGTCACCCTCCGTTGAAAGCAGGGGAGGAGAGTGTCCTCGGGGTCCTCTTCAGAGGCATCCCAGTCCGGTGCAGCTGGCGTCCCAGTCGGTGATCCAGCCGGACTCCAGTCCAGGCATCCAGTCTGTCAGTTTTAAAGCCATATTTTCTCTACCTCTTGTATTTTGAGCCGGCCTTCCAGACCTCCCCTACTAAGTCCCCTGGGACTCCTTGCTCTCGAGCGCCCCCAGGGACCAAGACTGTCCCCCCGCTTCCCCACCCACATGGACTTCCCCCCATGGACTTTGTTGTTCCCCCTCCCTTGTGTGTTATTTTTATTATGTCACCCCAACCCCAATGGTCTTGTTTTCTTTTTTTTGTCCTGTAAGTCACCTTAAGGAGCGTCAGGGTATCGCTCTTTAAGGCGGGGGTTCTGTCATCAGAGCAGGATCCCTTGTTTTGTGTGAGAGAGACGTTTTTGGCCTATCTGGCCTTCCACACTCTCTCTCTGGTCTCGTTTCTGTTCCCGCCCTTTCGTCTTGTTATTGCTTTTAATTGGTTCATGCCCCGCACCTGTCCCCTCTTGATTTCCTCCCCTTTAAATAGCCCTCGTGTTTGCTGTCTTGTGCTGGTTTGTTTTGTATTGTTCCGATGTCTCACGTCATCGTAAGTTGCCAAGTTTATAACTCTCGTCTGGTCTATCGTGTATTTAGTCTTATTCCTGTCTTTGTTTCATGTGTCTAGTCAGTTACCTTGTACGCTTGTTTGGTCCCCCTCGTGGGAGTTTTTTGTTTGTTTTATAATAGTCTTAGTTCTCGTCTGTTCCCCATTTAGGGTTTTTTGCTTTGTCTTCGTAATAAAGTCTTTTGTTTCCCGTTCTTCGCTGTCTGCACCTGGGTCCTCATTGAAAACCATGACAGCTTATTATCACTATATACATTACTATAGGCTACTATTGTAAACACTTGAGTGCAGTACAGTATTTTTTATGTGTGCTAGTGACCGTTTTTAAGAATGTCTCTGCAGTTTTAAAGCCATAATTTCTCTACCTCTTATATTTTGAAATGCCATCTTTCTAGATTATGTCACTATGATGTGTATTTAGATAGAGCTTACCTATACGGAAAAAAGATTGACATAGGACCACGTACAATGTGACGCATGAATGACACGTGGTTACGTCAATGATGACGTCACGACTATATGTTTAATACATTGTATGCAAATCTTCCCGTTTTGGGACTTGCCATTGGCTAAAACAAAGACGTCTGTTCACGAAATTGCGTCTTTAGGCACCTGACACCTGACTTTCATAGTGAGGAACTTATACAGAACTAGGTAAAAACTTATACAGAATCCACATGATGCAGCAGATCTGTGACGGTTCATATTGAGAGTTGATTGAGTTGAAATAATTGAGTTGATTATTTACATTGTTGTTTCTTTTCATAGCTTTCTTTACATTCTTTTAATTATCAGTAGGTATATTTATATATTTTATACTATTATACGTATCACTGTAATACGGTTCAATAAAAGGAAGGAAGGAGGCGGGAACCGGCGAACATTTAAACAAACTTTAATCAAAAATAAACAAACAATAACACAGAAGTAAAAGGACGTAACACAAACTTTAACTCATGTCCGGGCCCTGTCCTCTCTCGTCAGCAGTCCTATCGCTCGTCCTCTTATGCTCCCGATCTCCTTCGTGAGAAATGCATGACCGGTGTGCGCACAGCTGATTCAGACGATCACTCACGCCACCGGCCCTGCCTCGTGCCCCACGGCTTTCGCCCGCCTTCCTCGTTACAAGGGCACAGAAGAAGCCAAAGAGATTTCTGTCAGAAAAAGATTCCTCAAGTGGTAACAATATAAATCACTTCCAAAACCATTATTCCAACTCTTAAAAAGACTAAAGCATTTCTTCTTCTTAAAACTATAAACAGTATGAAACTGTTGTCACTCATTCTCTAGTTTACTAAATGTTATTTAAAGGGGTGATTTTTTTTTCTTTCTACTTTTGCACAGATGTAATATAAATCATAGGGGTCCACATAATGTGTGTCTGTGAAGTTTCAGCTCAAAAAACACCACAGATCTTTTAATATAAGATGCGCTACATGCCCACTTTTGCATGTGAGGAGAACGTGCTGTTTTGGTGTGTGTGTCCCTTTAAGTGTAAGTGAGCTGCTAGTCTCCGCCTCCTCTTCAGTTGAAAACGCAGGCACGGCTGTGAGCCTCTGCTTCCAGCGACAAAAATAAAGTATTGGTCACATAAAGCCAACGAGAAACAAGGTCTCGTCTTTGAACACCAAACACATTGTTTTCAATAAGCACACCAGTTTCCCTCGGGGCCAGTAGAGAAGCCCCTCCGGTCCCTGTTGGTCCGGTCACGACCGCATTCGGAAGAGAGAGAACCAGGATGCGTGTTACAAACCAATCACACAGTTTCTGAAGTGAAGATACTCAAGTCAAATTAACGTTACACAGGACAATCCCGTCGCATGTTACAAGCCACAGATATTGCTTTCTAATAGTGAACGGAGAAAAGAAGAGTCACAGTGACATTTTATCTACTTTTAAGTTGCCGCAGGTCCCTGGGGTCTTACTGAAAAAATACGGTTTACAATGTCTGTTTTAGCTTTGCCTCGTCTCGTTCAGTGTGGATGATTTCCATTGAAAACTAAATAATCCATTTGCTCTCTTGTCTTATGAGGCTGGGAACATGGTTCTGTGTGGTCTGTGCAGCCAACAACCACAACGTTCGTTTTGCCATGGTGTTGGAAACGAATTCACCTGTGAAAACACCCCATGGTGGCGGCGCCAGCCGCAACGCAATGGGTCGACCGGTCCGAACAGGGGAGTTTGAATTTACTAAGACGCTTTTAAGTCATTAAGAGGAGCGACTTTTGAAGACGCTCGTGTTTCA
>VCII01000649.1:0-31384 GCA_006030095.1 Triplophysa siluroides
CGGGCTGAAGTGCTGATTGCCTCCCTGCTTGTCTGGCCCCGTTTGAGCCCATAGGAGAAGCCACTCTTCCTCATCTCACGATGAAGACCGTTCTCCTAGTGGCGCTAGCTTCCGTCAAAAGGGTAGGGGATCTGCATGCACTCTCTGTGTCCAACAAGTGTGTTGAGTTTGGGCTGGGCGACTCCCAAGCGGTGCTGAGACCCCGGCCTGGCTACGTGCCCAAAGTTCCCAGCACTCCCTTCAGAACCAGGTGGTGAACTTGCAGGCGCTCCCATCTGGGGAGGAAGACCCAACCCCTTCCGTGTTGTGTCCAGTACGCGCACAGCGCCTCTACTTGGACCGCACGCAGAGCTTCAGTTGCTCGGAGCAGCTCTTTGTCTGTTTTGGAGGAGCTGTCTCCAAACAGAGATTGGCGCACTGGATCGTGGACGATATCACCTTGTCGTACTGATCCCAAGATCTCCCGTGCCCACTGGTAGTGATGGCTCACTCCACCCGGGGTGGAGCACTGGCTCAGGGAGCCTCTCTGGCAGACATCTGCAGAGCTGCGGGTTGGGCTACGGCCAATACTTTTTCGAGGTTCTACAACCTTTGTGTAGAGCCGGTGTCTGCCCGTGCCTTACACACCAGGTAAGGCCGACGGCCGGCGGGGCGTACGCCTGCGTAGCGCCTTCTCCCCTTCTCAGGTGAGTCAGTGCGCTGTTTCAGCTTCCCTACTTCCTCCACTGTACGACAGAAAGGGAACGTCTTGGTTATGTATGTAACCTCAGTTCCCTGATGGAGGGAACGAGACGTTGTGGCCTTCATGCCACAACGCTTCGCCATCCGCTACAGCGACCGGGAATGCCTCTCAGGTTCCTTAGCCCAAAGGTGAATGAATGGGCATGCCATCTTCCTTTTTATAGCCATGCCATTCACTTACTTCATTGGCCTTTTAAAAGTACAATCAGAGATGATAGGTTCTCAAGATCTAACCTCAATCTGTCAGTTCGACAGAAAGTCTTGTTCCCTCCATCAGGGAACTGAGGTTACTTACGTAACCAAGAGGTTTTTTTCTTCTATGGAATTTTTGGAGTATGATGTTAAATTACTTTGAGAGATTTGTTTGTTGGCAATAGTAACACCATAGAGCTATTAATGAATGTGGGTAGCATAATTCATAATTTGATCTATTCCATGTAATTTTTATGTATACTATTTGAAGTTGACAATAAATGTGAGTTTAAATTAAAATGTATGACTTCTGATTGACTTGACTTGTGAAGTACTGGTCTCTATGCTATTTGCATGATAACATGTGAGATTATCTATGAGAAACAACTGAGAAATTAAAGAATTCTCATGGCCAGTCAAAAAACTGTGTGCTCTCCCAACTGATCCCAGAGCAGGTGGCTGGGCCCCTGCTTATATCGATTTCCTGTAAAGCAGCATTTCAGCCTCTAGTTCTCATGGACACAAAGGGTGGACGTGTCCTCTGTAGCTTCTGCTCGGGCTCTGATGGGGTTCAGTCTCCAAGGTGCACAACAGCTCTAGGGATTTAAACCTCATTATTACTGCCGTGCATCAGGAACCTATTGCAATCCTTTGCTGTGGGCAGTCACAAACCTAGGCTGGATTATAGACCTCAACAAAGGGATGTGCTGTGTTATGAGAGAAGATCAGTGGATGAGAAAACCATAATGTCTGTGCAAATACGGCAGTTATAATTAAGTGATATTTATTTGTCTGCTAAAATCCATCTAGGAATCGCTAATTGAATATTTACAGAGTATTAAGAGGGATCCTTCCCAATTCTCAGTAATATTGAATGCTGCATGCTAATAAGCTCACACGTCTGTTTCATGACACAGAGGCGATGTTTTTGCATCACAGGAAAACTGATCTAAAATAACTGGAAAATCTTAAAGAAAGGTGCCTTTTATACAAAAAAAGCTGTGCCTGTTCTGTTCTTAATAACAAATTATAGCAAAAATGTAAATAAGCATTAAGTTTTCGTTTCAGAAGATAAAAGTGTTTTTCCTTTAGTCAGCATTTCAGTATTCTGTGTTTCAGTAGTATGCATTATTTCTTATGCGTTTCTATTTGGGTCATGTCACTTTAAGATCGCGCTGCTCTAAATGTCCTTTTGCAGGATCCTTAGTTGGGAAGTTAACACTCACGCGTTTCGGCAGTTCGTGCGAGTGTGCAAAATTCACGGAGCTTCTATCATTCTGTCTTCTTCTCATTTCTGACGTGGCATCGTCGGTATGTGTATTTTGTTTTGTGGGATTATTCGGGAAGTATTATTAGTTATTTTGACTATTTTAAGTTGTTAGTGTAATTTGAGGATGGTTTGTATGCACGTCGGCTATGTAGGCATATATGCAAGCGCTCACGTGTTCGCTCACGTGTACTACTTACGAGCTGCACAGTCTAGGTGCTATCATGTCCTTTATGTAGTTCATATGTATTTCTTATTAGTTTTAAAATGAGTACAAACGAAATACAACAGTAATTGTACAAATTTCCTTTATTCACGTGTATTTTGTCATTGTTTTCTTTGTGTGTGTTGCAGTTTCACTATTTTCCTTGCAACTCCATTAAACCTGTGGAATCAAAAATCAGTCTTCAGAGTTTTGGTGTTGGGAAAAAGTTTAGCTGGCTGTCAGGATATTGAGCAGACATATCAAGGACAGCACAGTGAAACGACGGCTATCAAGTAAGTGAGATAAATCAGAGCAAGTAGGAAGCTAGCCGACATGTCGTCGTCACACGCAGCCAGTGGACGATCAACGGACCATACTCTACAGTCATGTGCTACTGGAGCAGCACGCGCCACCGAGCTACAGGCTACAGAGGAGAGTTTGCATGAAAACACAGCAGCACAGGAGAACCCATATAGTGCATCGTTAAGGACACGCTCGCAAGTATGTTTTCAGTGAGATCCAGTTCATCGTCAGCGGGGTCTGCAGCAGTCAGAGCAAGAGCGAGAGCCGAAGCAGCAAAGGCACGCCTATGCTATGCTGAAGAGGAAGCTAATCTGAGGCTACAACAAGCTAAGTTGGAAGTGTCTATAGAAATGCTAAAACATAGAAAAGAGGCTGCTGCAGCCATTGCAGAAGCAGAGGCACTTGAAGCTGCTTCTGATGTAAAGAGCGAGAAACATAGTTGTGACCTGAACAAGGACTGTGTTCCTTTAGAAGCCTCACAACGCACAAGGCAGTATGTGCTTGATCAACTAAAAGATAGGGATTCAGAACTTAAGTCATGTGATAACGGTGACACACAAGCAAAGACAGCGCCGGTCCTTAACCACAACGTGTCACCTCCACCACTAAAGCCTGAAGCCTGTCCCTTCTATCCACAACAGAACAATACTGCTCCACATCGTCTCATCTCACAGCAGCCTTACATCAGCACATACGAGGACAGCCGCAAGCCATTCAACAGGATGCCTGGAGACGTTCGTCTACCTCACATCAAGTCCAGCGGTGAGCATGCTTCTCTAGTACAAAACTTCAGAACACAAAATCACCACACCCAGCCTCCTCCCGCACACCATGCCATACCGCCAGACTACAATGATGGCAGTTCATACATAAATGAGGGCGGCTCACACATAAATGACTTTGTCAGGTATCTAGCCCGCCGTGAGCTTGTGGCTACAGGCTTGCTTCAATTCAATGACAAACCCCAAAACTACAGAGCATGGAAGCGTTCTTTTTTGACTGCCATCAGAGGCCTTATCCTGGAACCGAGTGAGGAGATGGATCTTCTGCTAAAGTGGCTCGGGAAGGAGTCGGCAGAGCATATTGAGCAGATAAGAGCAATACACATCAATCGGCCAGAAGCAGGACTGGCCATGGCATGGGAAAGGCTCGAGCAAACATATGGCTCAGCTGAAGCAATAGAAAATGCTCTGTTCAAACGCATTGACAGCTTTCCAAAAAATAGTAAACCGAGATGGATCTAACCTGACAAAGCTGGGTGATCTGCTAATGGAACTGCAGGCCGCTAAGGCTGAAGGAGACTTACCAGGCCTGGCTTTCCTGGACACGTCGAGAGGCGTCAATCCTATTGTACAGAAACTCCCGCCTCGTCTCCAGGACAAGTGGGTGATGGCTGGTGCAGCCTACAAGCGTAAAAACCATGTGAGCTATCCTCCCTTTGGCTTCTTTGTTGATTTTGTCAGCGAGCAGGCTCGCATCGCAAATGACCCAAGCTTCAGCCTCATCGGCAACACAGACATGGCCCCCAGGACAGAGAAGACAGCGTGGAGGCCCAACAGACAGCGGGAAGTCTCCGTCCACAAGACAGAGGTGTCACCCAGAGCCACATCTGACACGGGTGAGCCTCCAACAAAATCTGACGAAGGCGACAAACTGTGTCTGTTGCATAAAAAGCCACACCCTCTCCGTAAGTGCCGGGCATTCAGAGAGAAGCCCATTGACGAGCGCAAAACACTCCTCAAAGAAAACAATGTGTGCTTTAAATGTCTTTCATCCTCGTCTCACATAGCAAGGAACTGCAAAGTCAATGTCCAGTGTTTTGAATGTAAGAGCGACAGGCACAACACAGCGCTTCACCCTGGAGCTGCACCCTGGCAGCAGAGGGCTGACCCTACTGCTGAGCACGGCGGGAGGAGGATGAAGCTTCACCGCAGTCTCAGGTCACCAACAAATGCACGAAAGTCTGCGGAGGGGAACTCACAGACCGCTCCTGCTCGAAAATATGCCTCGTCAAAGTGTTCCCAGTCGGCCACAGAGAAAAGGCCGTGAAACTGTATGCGATCATGGACGAGCAGAGCAACAGGTCACTGGTACGCTCACAGTTCTTCGACATGTTCAACGACCAAAGTCCAAGCGCTCCTTACACACTGAGAACATGTGCCGGAGTGAAGCCATCGGCAGGCAGAAGGGCCAGTGGCTATGAAGTGGAGTCTCTGGATGGAGCTGTTCGCATCCCGTTGCCAAGCCTCATAGAATGTAACGATATACCGAACAACAGAGAGGAGATTCCAACCCCCGAAGTAGCTCGTCATCATGCTCATCTAAGGTCAGTGGCACACCTCATCCCAGACATTGATCCGCAAGCCCTCATTATGCTTCTCTTAGGACGAGACATTATCAGAGTGCATAAGTCCGCAAACAGGTGAATGGCCCTCACAACCTGCCTTACGCACAGAAGTTAGACCTGGGCTGGGTCATTGTTGGAAATGTGTGCCTAGGTAATGTTCACAGGCCACTGACAATTAGCACGTTCCACACGAATACCACAGAGCTGCAACGGCCCACTCTCTTTGCCGCATGCCCCAATGTGTTCCATGTGAAAGAGAGGTTCAGTGACACCCAAGCCACCAGTGAGCCTCCAGCCTATTCTGAGGACCGGCCTATCTGCGAAACCGATCACCTTGGGTGCACAGTGTTCAGGCGAACCAAGGATGACAACCAGGTGGCTCCCTCCATTCAAGATACAAAGTTCATGAAGATAATGGATGAGGGACTGCAGAAAGACTCAAATAACAGTTGGGTGGCTCCATTACCCTTCAAGAGCCCACGGCCACGGCTCCCAGACAACAGGCCTCAGGCGCTGAGGCGTCTCATGTCTCTCAAGCGTAACTTTGAGAAAAAGCCTGAGATGAGAGACCACTTTCTCGCCTTCATGAGCAACATGTTTCGGAACGGTCATGCAGAGTTAGCCCCCCCTCTCAGTCCGGATGAAGAAAGGTGGTACTTACCAACGTTCGGGGTGTATCATCTGAAAAAACCTAAGAAAATCCGTGTGGTATTCGATTCCAGTGCCCAATACAACGGCGTGTCACTCAACAACGTGCTGTTAACGGGACCTGACCTGAATAACACACTACTGGGAGTGCTGATTCGGTTCAGAAGAGAGGCCATCGCCGTCACAGCCGACATAGAACAGATGTTCTATTGCTTCCGGGTAAGAGAGAAAGACCGTGACTTCTTACGCTTTCTCTGGTTCCAGGACAATGACCTCTCCAAAGCCATCGTGGATTACCGGATGAACGTCCACGTCTTCGGCAACAGCCCTTCACCTGCAGTGGCTATTCACAGTCTACACAAGTCTGTTCAAGGCAACGAGTTCCACGTCGACCCAGATGTGCAGCACTTTGTGTTGCATGACTTCTATGTCGATGATGGGTTGAAGTCCCTGCCCACAGTTCAAGCTGCTATCAGCCTGTTAAAAAGAACACAGGATGTGCTCTCCAAGTCGAATCTGAGACTTCACAAGATTGCAGCGAACAACAAAGAAGTCATGGACGCCTTTCCATCCAGCGACCACGCGAGTGACCTCAAAGATCTTGACCTCGACGCAGACGCGCTGCCATTGCAGCGCAGCCTTGGGCTTGACTGGAATCTCAAAACAGACTGTTTCCTTTTTAATGTCTCCAGTGAGCCCAAGCCCTACACACGGCGGGGTGTCTTGTCAACAATCAATAGCCTATACGACCCACTTGGATTCGTTGCGCCCGTCACAATCCAAGGCAAGGCTATCCTGCGAGAGCTCACGGTGGAGAACGGTGACTGGGATGCGCCCTTACCTCCAGCCATGGAAGATGCCTGGATGTCATGGAGAGCCTCTCTGTCTGAGCTTGCTGAGCTGTCCATCCCAAGGCGCTACACGGAAACCACACCATCAACAGCGGTAAGAAGAGAACTGTGTGTGTTCTGTGATGCATCAGTCAAAGCTATCGGCTGTGTGCTACCTGAAAGTGACAGACAGTAATGGCAACAATCAGGTTGGATTTGTAATGGGAAAAGCCAAGCTGGCTCCCCGCCCTGAACACACAGTGCCAAGACTCGAACTCTGCGCAGCAGTGCTTGCTGTTGAGTTAGCAGACCTGGTCTCAGCAGAAACTAGACCTACAGCTTGATGCAGTAACCTACTATTCAGACAGTAAAGTAGTCCTGGGCTATATTTGCAATGAGACCAGGCGCTTTTATGTCTATGTCAGCAACCGAGTGTTACGCATCCGAAGATCCTGCCGTCCAGACCAGTGGCGTTACGTGCCTACAGAAATGAACCCTGCTGATCACGCAACACGTTCCGTCCCTGCTAGTCAGTTGAAACACACCAACTGGTTAAGTGGGCCCAAATTTCTCTCCAAGCCAGAGCCCAGTATTTCTGAGAGTACTTATGACCTTGTTGACCCGAGCTCAGACCCAGATATCCGCCCTCTGGTCTCTGCCTTAAGCACTACAGCCTCGAACCAGCAACTGGATTCACAACGCTTTGCAAAATTCTCTACCTGGAAGTCATTAACTCGTGCATTCACTCGCCTCAATCACATAGCTTGTCATTTCAAGACAGTTCACAGAGAGAACAGAGCATGCCAGGGCTGGCATTACTGCAAAGCTGGATTCACAGTTGAGGAATCAGAGAAAGCGTCAGCTGTAATCATCCAGGCAGTGCAAAAGGAAGTCTACAACCGAGAGATAAAGTGCATTCAAAAACATGAAAGGATGCCAAAAACGAGCCCTCTCAGAAATCTGGACCCGTTCATCGACACAAACGGCCTTCTAAGAGTTGGAGGCCGTCTTCATCATTCAAGTGTCAATCAGAGTGAAAAGACTCCCCTGATTATTCCTGGCCAGCATCACATCGCCACTTTGCTTATCAAACACCACCACGAGCAAGTCCAGCATCAAGGCCGTCACTTTACCGAAGGGGCGGTCCGTTCAGCTGGCCTTTGGATAGTTGGAGGGAAGAAGAGAGTAAGCAGCATCATTCACCAATGCATAACATGCAGAAGGCTCAGAGCTCCACTCGGTATGCAGAAAATGGCTGACCTGCCAGCCGATCGTCTTTCAGCAGATCCTCCGTTCTCTAATGTGGGTCTTGACGTGTTCGGCCCATGGAACGTCTCCTCACGAAAAACCAGAGGTGGCTTCGCTCAAAGTAAAAGGTGGGCAGTGATCTTTACGTGCATGAGCATAAGAGCTGTGCACATTGAAGTCATAGAATCCCTCGACACCTCTAGCTTCATCAATGCGCTACGGCGCTTCCTTTCAATACGTGGGCCGGTCAAATACATTCGTTCCGACCGGGGCACAAACTTCATTGGTGCCTGTAAGGAACTGAAGATAGCCTCAAACATTGACAGCACTGCTGTAAAGACTTACCTCTCAGACAAGGGTTGCATCTGGTCCTTTAATCCCCCACATGCATCCCATTGGGGTGGATCATGGGAGAGAATGATAGGGCTGGCTAGGAGGATTCTGGACGCAATGTTCCTCCAGCTGAAAGACAAGCTCACCCATGAAGTGCTGGTGACCTTCATGGCAGAAGTTGCAGCGATTATCAACGCCAGGCCACTTGTTCCAGTGACTATGGACCCTGATGACTCGTTCATACTTACACCAGCTGCTCTTCTCACACAAAAGACGAACGTTGTGCCTGCTCCTGCTGGTGAGTTTGGAGTTGCAGACCTTTACAAGTCCCAGTGGCGGCAGGTTCAGCACCTGTCCAACACCTTCTGGGACCGCTGGAGGAAACAATTCCTCCCAACACTGCAGGCCCGCAAAAAATGGCAATCCACTCAGTCAAACATTCAGTCTGGAAGCGTTGTTCTCCCTAAGAACATCCAAGCACCTAGGAATGAATGGCCTCTTGGATTGATTACTCAGGCCTTCCCTAGCAAGGATGGGAAAGTACGCCAGGTTGAGGTAAAGATCATCAAACCAGGCGGGTCTAGCCTCTTTCTCAGGCCAGTCAATGAAATTGTTCTCCTCCTACCTCCAGAGGCACAGTAAATAGACTGTTTAGTAAATGGACTGTTTAAAAAAAAAAAAAAAAGGACTGTGCATGGACTGTGGGGGTGACGTGTGTCCACGTCAGACGGGGAGTGTTCTGTTCTTAATAACAAATTATAGCAAAAATGTAAATAAGCATTAAGTTTTCGTTTCAGAAGATAAAAGTGTTTTTCCTTTAGTCAGCATTTCAGTATTCTGTGTTTCAGTAATATGCATTATTTCTTATGCGTTTCTATTTGGGTCATGTCACTTTAAGATCGCGCTGCTCTAAATGTCCTTTTGCAGGATCCTTAGTTGGGAAGTTAACACTCACGCGTTTCGGCAGTTCGTGCGAGTGTGCAAAATTCACGGAGCTTCTATCATTCTGTCTTCTTCTCATTTCTGACGTGGCATCGTCGGTATGTGTATTTTGTTTTGTGGGATTATTCGGGAAGTATTATTAGTTATTTTGACTATTTTAAGTTGTTAGTGTAATTTGAGGATGGTTTGTATGCACGTCGGCTATGTAGGCATATATGCAAGCGCTCACGTGTTCGCTCACGTGTACTACTTACGAGCTGCACAGTCTAGGTGCTATCATGTCCTTTATGTAGTTCATATGTATTTCTTATTAGTTTTAAAATGAGTACAAACGAAATACAACAGTAATTGTACAAATTTCCTTTATTCACGTGTATTTTGTCATTGTTTTCTTTGTGTGTGTTGCAGTTTCACTATTTTCCTTGCAACTCCATTAAACCTGTGGAATCAAAAATCAGTCTTCAGAGTTTTGGTGTTGGGAAAAAGTTTAGCTGGCTGTCAGGATATTGAGCAGACATATCAAGGACAGCACAGTGCCACTCCCTATAGAGTCAGTCCACTGGGACACATGCTGTCATACCTACTAAAAACTGAAAGGAACTGGAATCATTAGCAAGGTTTTTCCAATATGCCATGGGTTTGCTATTGCAGGCTCCCTGCAGAATTGACTGGGTTTTATTTCTGGCCCTGTGACCAAATAGGCTGTAGTAATTGAGTGATTTGAGTTAGCTGATAAATAACAGAACCGAAGACCTCTGATTGTTGTACACGGCCTCATTGAATGAAGCAGAGACCACCGTGGTAAAATTGCATCGGGGCTGATTCAGTGAAGAGACAATTTTCGTCCCCTGCACCGAGCAGTTAAGGATCAGCCATGGCTGGCCAATCATTGCTCCAGATTGCCTATCAATTTTACTCAATGTTAACTTAGTGTGTGCTGGTGCGGTTTGTTTTCATCAGTAGGCTGTAGTTAAAGAAATGTATCACTGAAAGGATTCGACTTTGCCAAATGAAGAACTGGTTTACATTCCAACCTGTCTATTTGTAAATTTAAAGCAATAGTTTACCCCAAACTTAAAATTCCTTCATTATTCATTCATCCTCATGTTATTCCAAACCTGTATGCCTTTCTTTTTTCTGCAGAACATGAAATACGATTTTTGAGAAATGTCTGAGTGATGTTGTGTCTATGGCTAGTTTAAAGTTCAACGAAAAATTAAAATTCTGTCGTAATTTTCTCACCTCTTGTCTTTTAAATCCCGTATGACTTTTTTCTTCCGCAGAACACAGCGAACCGAACAACAGCATTCACTTCTATTGTATGGACACAATTCAATGCAACTCAATGGGTACCATTGTGTTCGGTTACCAACATTCTTTAAAATATCTTCTGCAGAAGAAAGAAAGTCACACAAGTTTGAAACTATGCAAGTAAATAATGAAAGAATTTTCATTTTTGGATTAACTATGCATTAACTTCTTCAGTGGAAAATGAGCTCTACACTCGATTTATTTCTTTAAACACTGGGAATATAATAATAAACCATTTATGATACTTGCTCATGTTTTTTGCTAGCATAACCTCCTTTTGCACGGCTGCCGTTTGGCAAAAGCACTCCTGTCAGAACCCATTTCTCATTACAAAATTTGTTACCCTGTAGACAAGGGGTTTGTGTATCTTTTATGTGGTTGGGATGCCGGGATGGAGTTTGAGGTAAAGTTAAAGTGACATCTGATTGGAGGCCGTGAAGTACCTATTAGATAGTGAATATTAATGAGGCAGCCCACAGTGCGCTGAGGCAACGACTCCTCCGTCTAAACGCTGTTACATGTTCCCGATGAATATTTCTGCAGAACGGGAGAGAAAATCGGAGTCGGGCATTACTAATGCATCTACTGCGAGATGGGCAAAGAGAATTCCTAACATCGCTTCAGCAGTACGGCAAACGCAGATATGTGACATTTTCCACCTCAGTTACTGTAGAATAGCATAGCACAGCCGATACCTTCACTTACATAAATATTCAGAAACGGGTTACGCACAAAGTGACGGTGCTTCTTGGCAAACAAAGAAATAAATAGGTGTAAATATTTAAAGTGTTTACACACTAAGATGTGGAGATTTATACAACAGAAGGTGAGGCCACTTTTCAGGCGAGCCTTGAATTCTCTCTCTCTAAAAGCCAACAGGGCTAGCTGGAATAACAGAACAGCAAACATGTTTTTTTTAATGACATGACTGCCGTAATGGCCCTATATGGCACATTCTGTCCTGATGCCTAGCAACCAGTGTTTGGGGACATCCGATTTCCTTTTGATGAATGCAGGGTTACAAGAGAAGAGCGTTTGCTGGGTTGAAAAAGCTGTAAAACTCCATTGCAACTGTGATCAGTCACATCCGAACCAAGATTCATTCGTTGGAGGAAATCACAGTAGCTGTAAAATGATCAATCTCCCGCAATCACAAAACAATACTAACTCTCCTTTATCGTGGGAACACACATGCTTTGACACACTTACAAAGGCCAGAGTTAGGAATACTACTGTAGGTTGCCATTATTGCAATGGGCCTTTACATCAATAGTACTTGAGTTGTTGAGGGCCTCTGCTCCGGTTAGCCTAGAGCAGTGGTTCTCAAACTTTTCAGATCAAGTACCACCTTTAATATATTAGTTGCTCCAAGTACTAGTGTTGTAGTACTTGAGACCGGTCTTGGTCTCGTTTTTGATGGTCTTGGTCTCGAGACCAGTCTCAAGATCATCAACAAATGTCTTGTCTCGGTTTCGACTGTCTTTGGTCTTGTTCTTGTCTTGGTCTCAGACTTAGTGGTCTCGGGATTTATTTCAAAACCGGTCAAGACGACAACTGTGTGAATTACGCTTAATTGCTGGTGCACTGTCTGATTTATGTCTTAACATCATTCATGTGATTGGATGTAAAACTTCTGGCTTTAAAAGCATTCACCACTTGTTTCCTTATTTGACTCTTCTGTTACTTTTGTTACTCTTACTGCTGGTAAGAGAAGAATAGGGAATTGTCTTAAAACATCTGTCAACAAAACAAATACACACAAAGGCCCACAATATCCGAGATGTGATTGAAAAAAGGTACTTGTATGGGATCTTGTTTTTTTATTTTATAACATCTGATGTGATATTGATTTTGTATATTATTCAATAAACCTTGAGATAATATGTGACTTTTTAAAATTTTTAGACACAATTCACACACAAGTTTTTCACTAGTTTAGCTAGTCCCAAACAAATCTAGAACAAATCTGAAATAAGCAACACAGCTATTTTGAAATTGATTAGATAAAAAATAAATGAAACTTATTAAGTCACTGAATGTTTTGTTGAAAGTCACGACTTACATTTATCTTGTGCATTTACCTTCTTTTCATGTTTAGTTATTGGAATTTTTAGCTGCACAAAAATTGTAATATGTTACAGTAGCTGGGTGATAAAACAAGGGACATAAAACATCCTACACATACATTTCTACACGATAAATCACCTAAGTTACTTCTATTATTATTTTATTATGACTTTTAGTGTTTTGTGGATCTTTTGAATTAAATTTGGGAGTGCTGGTCTTGGTCTCCACTCGGTCTCGGCCTGCCTTGGATATGGTCTAGTCTTGGTCTCGGTCCCTCAAAGTCTTGGTTTTGTCTCGGACTCTACACCCTCTGGTCTCAGTATTATCTTGGTCTCGGTTTTGGTGGTCTCAACTACAACACTACCAAGTACCACCTAATGACCACCATAGAAAATCACATGAATAAACACTCAAATTAATAGTATCTTTACACCTCGTCCTCCAATTCTAATGTATTATTAATAATACAACCACTTTTTTATTTACCAGCTATTTTCAAACAAAGAACATGTTTTTTCCATGTTTTTCAAGTTAGTCAGCAGTAATAGTTGACACAAAACCCTTTTCTGTAGTACACTGTAACCAGGGGCTCTGTAAATGACTTTGTGGGGCTTTTGCGAAAGACTCCTTTTTTTTATTCTGCAAATCCCCACAAAGTCATTTACAGATCCCCAGCCCTGTTTACAGTGTACTACAGAAAAGGGTTTTGTCAACTATTACTGCTGACTAACTTGAAAAACATGGAAAAAACATGTTCTTTGTTTGAAAATAGCTGGTAAATAAAAAAGTGGTTGTATTATTAATAATACATTAGAATTGGAGGACGAGGTGTAAAGATACTATTAATTTGAGTGTTTATTCATGTGATTTTCTATGGTGGTCATTAGGTGGTACTTGGTAGTGTTGTAGTTGAGACCACCAAAACCGAGACCAAGATAATACTGAGACCAGAGGGTGTAGAGTCCGAGACAAAACCAAGACTTTGAGGGACCGAGACCAACTAGACCATATCCAAGGCAGGCCGAGACCGAGTGGAGACCAAGACCAGCACTCCCAAATTTAATTCAAAAGATCCACAAAACACTAAAAAGTCATAATAAAATAATAATAGAAGTAACTTAGGTGATTTATCGTGTAGAAATGTATGTGTAGGATGTTTTATGTCCCTTGTTTTATCACCCAGCTACTGTAACATATTACAATTTTTGTGCAGCTAAAAATTCCAATAACTAAACATGAAAAGAAGGTAAATGCACAAGATAAATGTAAGTCTGTGACTTTCAACAAAACATTCAGTGACTTAATAAGTTTCATTTATTTTTTATCTAATCAATTTCAAAATAGCTGTGTTGCTTATTTCAGATTTGTTCTAGATTTGTTTGGGACTAGCTAAACTAGTGAAAAACTTGTGGTGAATTGTGTCTAAAAATTTTAAAAAGTCACATATTATCTCAAGGTTTATTGAATAATTATACAAAATCAATATCACATCAGATGTTATAAAATAAAAAAACAAGATCCCATACAAGTACCTTTTTTTCAATCACATCTCGGATATTGTGGGCCTTTGTGTGTATTTGTTTTGTTGACAGATGTTTTTTAAGACAATTCCCTATTCTTCTCTTACCAGCAGTAAGAGTAACAAAAGTAACAGAAGAGTCAAATAAGGAACAAGTGGTGAATGCTTTTAAAGCCAGAAGTTTTACATCCAATCACATGAATGATGTTAAGACATAAATCAGACAGTGCACCAGCAATTAAGCGTAATTCACACAGTTGTCGTCTTGACCGGTTTTGAAATAAAATCCCGAGACCACTAAGTCTGAGACCAAGACAAGAACAAGACCAAAGACAGTCGAAACCGAGACAAGACATTTGTTGATGATCTTGAGACTGGTCTCGAGACCAAGACCATCAAAAACGAGACCAAGACCGGTCTCAAGTACTACAACACTAGTACTTGGAGCAACTAATATATTAAAGGTGGTACTTGATCTGAAAAGTTTGAGAAACCACTGCTCTAGGCTAACCGGAGCAGAGGCCCCTCAACAACTCAAGTACTATTGATGTAAAGGCCCATTGCAATAATCTGGCAACCTACAGTAGTATTCCTAACTCTGGCCTTTGTAAGTGTGTCAAAGCATGTGTGTTCCCACGATAAAGGAGAGTTAGTATTGTTTTGTGATTGCGGGAGATTGATCATTTTACAGCTACTGTGATTTCCTCCAACGAATGAATCTTGGTTCGGATGTGACTGATCACAGTTGCAATGGAGTTTTACAGCTTTTTCAACCCAGCAAACGCTCTTCTCTTGTAACCCTGCATTCATCAAAAAGGAAATCGGATGTCCCCAAACACTGGTTGCTAGGCATCAGGACAGAATGTGCCATATAGGGCCATTACGGCAGTCATGTCATTAAAAAAAACATGTTTGCTGTTCTGTTATTCCAGCTAGCCCTGTTGGCTTTTAGAGAGAGAGAATTCAAGGCTCGCCTGAAAAGTGGCCTCACCTTCTGTTGTATAAATCTCCACATCTTAGTGTGTAAACACTTTAAATATTTACACCTATTTATTTCTTTGTTTGCCAAGAAGCACCGTCACTTTGTGCGTAACCCGTTTCTGAATATTTATGTAAGTGAAGGTATCGGCTGTGCTATGCTATTCTACAGTAACTGAGGTGGAAAATGTCACATATCTGCGTTTGCCGTACTGCTGAAGCGATGTTAGGAATTCTCTTTGCCCATCTCGCAGTAGATGCATTAGTAATGCCCGACTCCGATTTTCTCTCCCGTTCTGCAAATATTCATCGGGAACATGTAACAGCGTTTAGACGGAGGAGTCGTTGCCTCAGCGCACTGTGGGCTGCCTCATTAATATTCACTATCTAATAGGTACTTCACGGCCTCCAATCAGATGTCACTTTAACTTTACCTCAAACTCCATCCCGGCATCCCAACCACATAAAAGATACACAAACCCCTTGTCTACAGGGTAACAAATTTGTAATGAGAAATGGGTTCTGACAGGAGTGCTTTTGCCAAACGGCAGCCGTGCAAAAGGAGGTTATGCTAGCAAAAACATGAGCAAGTATCATAAATGGTTTATTATTATATTCCCAGTGTTTAAAGAAATAAATCGAGTGTAGAGCTCATTTTCCACTGAAGAAGTTAATGCATAGTTAATCCAAAAATGAAAATTCTTTCATTATTTACTTGCATAGTTTCAAACTTGTGTGACTTTCTTTCTTCTGCAGAAGATATTTTAAAGAATGTTGGTAACCGAACACAATGGTACCCATTGAGTTGCATTGAATTTGTGTCCATACAATAGAAGTGAATGCTGTTGTTCGGTTCGCTGTGTTCTGCGGAAGAAAGAAAGTCATACGGGATTTAAAAGACAAGAGGGTGAGAAAATTACGACAGAATTTTAATTTTTCGTTGAACTTTAAACTAGCCATAGACACAACATCACTCAGACATTTCTCAAAAAATCGTATTTCATGTTCTGCAGAAAAAAAGAAAGGCATACAGGTTTGGAATAACATGAGGATGAATGAATAATGAAGGAATTTTAAGTTTGGGGTAAACTATTGCTTTAAATTTACAAATAGACAGGTTGGAATGTAAACCAGTTCTTCATTTGGCAAAGTCGAATCCTTTCAGTGATACATTTCTTTAACTACAGCCTACTGATGAAAACAAACCGCACCAGCACACACTAAGTTAACATTGAGTAAAATTGATAGGCAATCTGGAGCAATGATTGGCCAGCCATGGCTGATCCTTAACTGCTCGGTGCAGGGGACGAAAATTGTCTCTTCACTGAATCAGCCCCGATGCAATTTTACCACGGTGGTCTCTGCTTCATTCAATGAGGCCGTGTACAACAATCAGAGGTCTTCGGTTCTGTTATTTATCAGCTAACTCAAATCACTCAATTACTACAGCCTATTTGGTCACAGGGCCAGAAATAAAACCCAGTCAATTCTGCAGGGAGCCTGCAATAGCAAACCCATGGCATATTGGAAAAACCTTGCTAATGATTCCAGTTCCTTTCAGTTTTTAGTAGGTATGACAGCATGTGTCCCAGTGGACTGACTCTATAGGGAGTGGCACTGTGCTGTCCTTGATATGTCTGCTCAATATCCTGACAGCCAGCTAAACTTTTTCCCAACACCAAAACTCTGAAGACTGATTTTTGATTCCACAGGTTTAATGGAGTTGCAAGGAAAATAGTGAAACTGCAACACACACAAAAAACAATGACAAAATACACGTGAATAAAGGAAATTTGTACAATTACTGTTTGTATTTCGTTTGTACTCATTTTAAAACTAATAAGAAATACATATGAACTACATAAAGGACATGATAGCACCTAGACTGTGCAGCTCGTAAGTAGTACACGTGAGCGAACACGTGAGCGCTTGCATATATGCCTACATAGCCGACGTGCATACAAACCATCCTCAAATTACACTAACAACTTAAAATAGTCAAAATAACTAATAATACTTCCCGAATAATCCCACAAAACAAATACACATACCGACGATGCCACGTCAGAAATGAGAAGAAGACAGAATGATAGAAGCTCCGTGAATTTTTGCACACTCGAACGAACTGCCGAAACGCGTGAGTGTTAACTTCCCAACTAAGGATCCTGCAAAAGGACATTTAGAGCAGCGCGATCTTAAAGTGACATGACCCAAATAGAAACGCATAAGAAATAATGCATATTACTGAAACAGAATACTGAAATGCTGACTAAAGGAAAAACACTTTTATCTTCTGAAACGAAAACTTAATGCTTATTTACATTTTTGCTATAATTTGTTATTAAGAACAGAACACTCCCCGTCTGACGTGGACACACGTCACCCCCACAGTCCATGCACAGTCCTTTTTTTTTTTTTTTTAAACAGTCCATTTACTAAACAGTCTATTTACTGTGCCTCTGGAGGTAGGAGGAGAACAATTTCATTGACTGGCCTGAGAAAGAGGCTAGACCCGCCTGGTTTGATGATCTTTACCTCAACCTGCGTACTTTCCCATCCTTGCTAGGGAAGGCCTGAGTAATCAATCCAAGAGGCCATTCATTCCTAGGTGCTTGGATGTTCTTAAGGAGAACAACGCTTCCAGACTGAATGTTTGACTGAGTGGATTGCCATTTTTTGCGGGCCTGCAGTGTTGGGAGGAATTGTTTCCTCCAGCGGTCCCAGAAGGTGTTGGACAGGTGCTGAACCTGCCGCCACTGGGACTTGTAAAGGTCTGCAACTCCAAACTCACCAGCAGGAGCAGGCACAACGTTCGTCTTTTGTGTGAGAAGAGCAGCTGGTGTAAGTATGAACGAGTCATCAGGGTCCATAGTCACTGGAACAAGTGGCCTGGCGTTGATAATCGCTGCAACTTCTGCCATGAAGGTCACCAGCACTTCATGGGTGAGCTTGTCTTTCAGCTGGAGGAACATTGCGTCCAGAATCCTCCTAGCCAGCCCTATCATTCTCTCCCATGATCCACCCCAATGGGATGCATGTGGGGGATTAAAGGACCAGATGCAACCCTTGTCTGAGAGGTAAGTCTTTACAGCAGTGCTGTCAATGTTTGAGGCTATCTTCAGTTCCTTACAGGCACCAATGAAGTTTGTGCCCCGGTCGGAACGAATGTATTTGACCGGCCCACGTATTGAAAGGAAGCGCCGTAGCGCATTGATGAAGCTAGAGGTGTCGAGGGATTCTATGACTTCAATGTGCACAGCTCTTATGCTCATGCACGTAAAGATCACTGCCCACCTTTTACTTTGAGCGAAGCCACCTCTGGTTTTTCGTGAGGAGACGTTCCATGGGCCGAACACGTCAAGACCCACATTAGAGAACGGAGGATCTGCTGAAAGACGATCGGCTGGCAGGTTAGCCATTTTCTGCATACTGAGTGGAGCTCTGAGCCTTCTGCATGTTATGCATTGGTGAATGATGCTGCTTACTCTCTTCTTCCCTCCAACTATCCAAAGGCCAGCTGAACGGACCGCCCCTTCGGTAAAGTGACGGCCTTGATGCTGGACTTGCTCGTGGTGGTGTTTGATAAGCAAAGTGGCGATGTGATGCTGGCCAGGAATAATCAGGGGAGTCTTTTCACTCTGATTGACACTTGAATGATGAAGACGGCCTCCAACTCTTAGAAGGCCGTTTGTGTCGATGAACGGGTCCAGATTTCTGAGAGGGCTCGTTTTTGGCATCCTTTCATGTTTTTGAATGCACTTTATCTCTCGGTTGTAGACTTCCTTTTGCACTGCCTGGATGATTACAGCTGACGCTTTCTCTGATTCCAACTGTGAATCCAGCTTTGCAGTAATGCCAGCCCTGGCATGCTCTGTTTCTCTCTGTGAACTGTCTTGAAATGACAAGCTATGTGATTGAGGCGAGTGAATGCACGAGTTAATGACTTCCAGGTAGAGAATTTTGCAAAGCGTTGTGAATCCAGTTGCTGGTTCGAGGCTGTAGTGCTTAAGGCAGAGACCAGAGGGCGGATATCTGGGTCTGAGCTCGGGTCAACAAGGTCATAAGTACTCTCAGAAATACTGGGCTCTGGCTTGGAGAGAAATTTGGGCCCACTTAACCAGTTGGTGTGTTTCAACTGACTAGCAGGGACGGAACGTGTTGCGTGATCAGCAGGGTTCATTTCTGTAGGCACGTAACGCCACTGGTCTGGACGGCAGGATCTTCGGATGCGTAACACTCGGTTGCTGACATAGACATAAAAGCGCCTGGTCTCATTGCAAATATAGCCCAGGACTACTTTACTGTCTGAATAGTAGGTTACTGCATCAAGCTGTAGGTCTAGTTCTGCTGAGACCAGGTCTGCTAACTCAACAGCAAGCACTGCTGCGCAGAGTTCGAGTCTTGGCACTGTGTGTTCAGGGCGGGGAGCCAGCTTGGCTTTTCCCATTACAAATCCAACCTGATTGTTGCCATTACTGTCTGTCACTTTCAGGTAGCACACAGCACCGATAGCTTTGACTGATGCATCACAGAACACACACAGTTCTCTTCTTACCGCTGTTGATGGTGTGGTTTCCGTGTAGCGCCTTGAGATGGACAGCTCAGCAAGCTCAGACAGAGAGGCTCTCCATGACATCCAGGCATCTTCCATGGCTGGAGGTAAGGGCGCATCCCAGTCACCGTTCTCCACCGTGAGCTCTCGCAGGATAGCCTTGCCTTGGATTGTGACGGGCGCAACGAATCCAAGTGGGTCGTATAGGCTATTGATTGTTGACAAGACACCCCGCCGTGTGTAGGGCTTGGGCTCACTGGAGACATTAAAAAGGAAACAGTCTGTTTTGAGATTCCAGTCAAGCCCAAGGCTGCGCTGCAATGGCAGCGCGTCTGCGTCGAGGTCAAGATCTTTGAGGTCACTCGCGTGGTCGCTGGATGGAAAGGCGTCCATGACTTCTTTGTTGTTCGCTGCAATCTTGTGAAGTCTCAGATTCGACTTGGAGAGCACATCCTGTGTTCTTTTTAACAGGCTGATAGCAGCTTGAACTGTGGGCAGGGACTTCAACCCATCATCGACATAGAAGTCATGCAACACAAAGTGCTGCACATCTGGGTCGACGTGGAACTCGTTGCCTTGAACAGACTTGTGTAGACTGTGAATAGCCACTGCAGGTGAAGGGCTGTTGCCGAAGACGTGGACGTTCATCCGGTAATCCACGATGGCTTTGGAGAGGTCATTGTCCTGGAACCAGAGAAAGCGTAAGAAGTCACGGTCTTTCTCTCTTACCCGGAAGCAATAGAACATCTGTTCTATGTCGGCTGTGACGGCGATGGCCTCTCTTCTGAACCGAATCAGCACTCCCAGTAGTGTGTTATTCAGGTCAGGTCCCGTTAACAGCACGTTGTTGAGTGACACGCCGTTGTATTGGGCACTGGAATCGAATACCACACGGATTTTCTTAGGTTTTTTCAGATGATACACCCCGAACGTTGGTAAGTACCACCTTTCTTCATCCGGACTGAGAGGGGGGGCTAACTCTGCATGACCGTTCCGAAACATGTTGCTCATGAAGGCGAGAAAGTGGTCTCTCATCTCAGGCTTTTTCTCAAAGTTACGCTTGAGAGACATGAGACGCCTCAGCGCCTGAGGCCTGTTGTCTGGGAGCCGTGGCCGTGGGCTCTTGAAGGGTAATGGAGCCACCCAACTGTTATTTGAGTCTTTCTGCAGTCCCTCATCCATTATCTTCATGAACTTTGTATCTTGAATGGAGGGAGCCACCTGGTTGTCATCCTTGGTTCGCCTGAACACTGTGCACCCAAGGTGATCGGTTTCGCAGATAGGCCGGTCCTCAGAATAGGCTGGAGGCTCACTGGTGGCTTGGGTGTCACTGAACCTCTCTTTCACATGGAACACATTGGGGCATGCGGCAAAGAGAGTGGGCCGTTGCAGCTCTGTGGTATTCGTGTGGAACGTGCTAATTGTCAGTGGCCTGTGAACATTACCTAGGCACACATTTCCAACAATGACCCAGCCCAGGTCTAACTTCTGTGCGTAAGGCAGGTTGTGAGGGCCATTCACCTGTTTGCGGACTTTATGCACTCTGATAATGTCTCGTCCTAAGAGAAGCATAATGAGGGCTTGCGGATCAATGTCTGGGATGAGGTGTGCCACTGACCTTAGATGAGCATGATGACGAGCTACTTCGGGGGTTGGAATCTCCTCTCTGTTGTTCGGTATATCGTTACATTCTATGAGGCTTGGCAACGGGATGCGAACAGCTCCATCCAGAGACTCCACTTCATAGCCACTGGCCCTTCTGCCTGCCGATGGCTTCACTCCGGCACATGTTCTCAGTGTGTAAGGAGCGCTTGGACTTTGGTCGTTGAACATGTCGAAGAACTGTGAGCGTACCAGTGACCTGTTGCTCTGCTCGTCCATGATCGCATACAGTTTCACGGCCTTTTCTCTGTGGCCGACTGGGAACACTTTGACGAGGCATATTTTCGAGCAGGAGCGGTCTGTGAGTTCCCCTCCGCAGACTTTCGTGCATTTGTTGGTGACCTGAGACTGCGGTGAAGCTTCATCCTCCTCCCCGCCGTGCTCAGCAGTAGGGTCAGCCCTCTGCTGCCAGGTGCAGCTCCAGGGTGAAGCGCTGTGTTGTGCCTGTCGCTCTTACATTCAAAACACTGGACATTGACTTTGCAGTTCCTTGCTATGTGAGACGAGGATGAAAGACATTTAAAGCACACATTGTTTTCTTTGAGGAGTGTTTTGCGCTCGTCAATGGGCTTCTCTCTGAATGCCCGGCACTTACGGAGAGGGTGTGGCTTTTTATGCAACAGACACAGTTTGTCGCCTTCGTCAGATTTTGTTGGAGGCTCACCCGTGTCAGATGTGGCTCTGGGTGACACCTCTGTCTTGTGGACGAGACTTCCCGCTGTCTGTTGGGCCTCCACGCTGTCTTCTCTGTCCTGGGGGCCATGTCTGTGTTGCCGATGAGGCTGAAGCTTGGGTCATTTGCGATGCGAGCCTGCTCGCTGACAAAATCAACAAAGAAGCCAAAGGGAGGATAGCTCACATGGTTTTTACGCTTGTAGGCTGCACCAGCCATCACCCACTTGTCCTGGAGACGAGGCGGGAGTTTCTGTACAATAGGATTGACGCCTCTCGACGTGTCCAGGAAAGCCAGGCCTGGTAAGTCTCCTTCAGCCTTAGCGGCCTGCAGTTCCATTAGCAGATCACCCAGCTTTGTCAGGTTAGATCCATCTCGGTTTACTATTTTTGGAAAGCTGTCAATGCGTTTGAACAGAGCATTTTCTATTGCTTCAGCTGAGCCATATGTTTGCTCGAGCCTTTCCCATGCCATGGCCAGTCCTGCTTCTGGCCGATTGATGTGTATTGCTCTTATCTGCTCAATATGCTCTGCCGACTCCTTCCCGAGCCACTTTAGCAGAAGATCCATCTCCTCACTCGGTTCCAGGATAAGGCCTCTGATGGCAGTCAAAAAAGAACGCTTCCATGCTCTGTAGTTTTGGGGTTTGTCATTGAATTGAAGCAAGCCTGTAGCCACAAGCTCACGGCGGGCTAGATACCTGACAAAGTCATTTATGTGTGAGCCGCCCTCATTTATGTATGAACTGCCATCATTGTAGTCTGGCGGTATGGCATGGTGTGCGGGAGGAGGCTGGGTGTGGTGATTTTGTGTTCTGAAGTTTTGTACTAGAGAAGCATGCTCACCGCTGGACTTGATGTGAGGTAGACGAACGTCTCCAGGCATCCTGTTGAATGGCTTGCGGCTGTCCTCGTATGTGCTGATGTAAGGCTGCTGTGAGATGAGACGATGTGGAGCAGTATTGTTCTGTTGGATAGAAGGGACAGGCTTCAGGCTTTAGTGGTGGAGGTGACACGTTGTGGTTAAGGACCGGCGCTGTCTTTGCTTGTGTGTCACCGTTATCACATGACTTAAGTTCTGAATCCCTATCTTTTAGTTGATCAAGCACATACTGCCTTGTGCGTTGTGAGGCTTCTAAAGGAACACAGTCCTTGTTCAGGTCACAACTATGTTTCTCGCTCTTTACATCAGAAGCAGCTTCAAGTGCCTCTGCTTCTGCAATGGCTGCTGCAGCCTCTTTTCTATGTTTTAGCATTTCTATAGACACTTCCAACTTAGCTTGTTGTAGCCTCAGATTAGCTTCCTCTTCAGCATAGCATAGGCGTGCCTTTGCTGCTTCGGCTCTCGCTCTTGCTCTGACTGCTGCAGACCCCGCTGACGATGAACTGGATCTCACTGAACAACATACTTGCGAGCGTGTCCTTAACGATGCACTATATGGGTTCTCCTGTGCTGCTGTGTTTTCATGCAAACTCTCCTCTGTAGCCTGTAGCTCGGTGGCGCGTGCTGCTCCAGTAGCACATGACTGTAGAGTATGGTCCGTTGATCGTCCACTGGCTGCGTGTGACGACGACATGTCGGCTAGCTTCCTACTTGCTCTGATTTATCTCACTTACTTGATAGCCGTCGTTTCACTGTGCTGTCCTTGATATGTCTGCTCAATATCCTGACAGCCAGCTAAACTTTTTCCCAACACCAAAACTCTGAAGACTGATTTTTGATTCCACAGGTTTAATGGAGTTGCAAGGAAAATAGTGAAACTGCAACACACACAAAGAAAACAATGACAAAATACACGTGAATAAAGGAAATTTGTACAATTACTGTTGTATTTCGTTTGTACTCATTTTAAAACTAATAAGAAATACATATGAACTACATAAAGGACATGATAGCACCTAGACTGTGCAGCTCGTAAGTAGTACACGTGAGCGAACACGTGAGCGCTTGCATATATGCCTACATAGCCGACGTGCATACAAACCATCCTCAAATTACACTAACAACTTAAAATAGTCAAAAATAACTAATAATACTTCCCGAATAATCCCACAAAACAAAATACACATACCGACGATGCCACGTCAGAAATGAGAAGAAGACAGAATGATAGAAGCTCCGTGAATTTTGCACACTCGAACGAACTGCCGAAACGCGTGAGTGTTAACTTCCCAACTAAGGATCCTGCAAAAGGACATTTAGAGCAGCGCGATCTTAAAGTGACATGACCCAAATAGAAACGCATAAGAAATAATGCATATTACTGAAACACAGAATACTGAAATGCTGACTAAAGGAAAAAACTTTTATCTTCTGAAACGAAAACTTAATGCTTATTTACATTTTTGCTATAATTTGTTATTAAGAACAGAACAAACATGTTTTAAACTGTGATTAACCGTTCATCGAGATTCAAACAGGTCAGCATCATATTTGGCCATTACAGACAGTGTGATATTCAGACCTTTTTGATGATACAATGAAAGATCCTAACTTTTCGTTGAGAGGTGTGTTCATGGCGGCCTGACAAAGTTTTATGTCAAGCAATGGAACAGGAAGCTATAGTAACTCAGGCACACAATGTCCGACCAGCCGCATACTTCATATGCTTGATAAGAGTCCTCGTATGAACACATATCCATGTCAGTGTTCATTATAGTCATGGCGCCACCAGCTGGCAACAGGAAATATTGCAGGTATAAATAAATGACAAATCCTACTATAACTCGCCGCATTAATTTGATCAACTATCATTTACCTTTTTCTTTAAATGGTAATATTCAGAGAGAGTCATAGCGCCACCAGCTGGCAACAGGAAATATTGCAGGTGTAAATAAATTACAAATCCTACTATAATTCGCAAGAATTAATTTTATCACCTATCATTTAATTTTTTCTTTATATGGTAAAATTCAGATATAGTTATTGCGCCACCAGCTGGCAACAGGAAACATTGCACTTATAAATAAATATCAAATCCTTCTTTTAG
This sequence comes from Triplophysa siluroides, assembly GCA_006030095.1. Classification (NCBI taxonomy): domain Eukaryota; kingdom Metazoa; phylum Chordata; class Actinopteri; order Cypriniformes; family Nemacheilidae; genus Triplophysa; species Triplophysa siluroides. The sequence continues at coordinate 24,808 of VCII01000649.1, forward strand.
TCACCTATCATATACTTTTTTCTTTACATGGTAAGATTCAGATAGTCATAGCGCCACCAGCTGGCAACAGGAAATATTGCAGGTATAAATAAATAACAAATTCTACTATAATTCACCAGCATTAGTTTAAACTACATTTACTTTTTCTTTACATGGTAATATTCAGATAGAGTCATAGCGCCACCAGCTGGCAACAGGAAATATTGCAGGTATAAGCATGCTTAGGGAATGAGACCATTGCCTATTCTTCTCAAAATGCAACATGTTTGATAAGAGTCGTGCCCCGAAATACGTTTTAAATATGTCAATAGTAACCTACTGTATTGCGTCACGAACTGGCAGCGGGAAATCTGGTCACGTAAATAAAGGACGGTGTTTCTATAATGTGACTCCCTATGTGCACGTTGCCCACCGTTAGCTGTTCCCGAGGCCGACGGGTGGTGGTGGCGGCGGCACAGGGTTGCGGTGCCACTTACGCGAGGGCCCGCACATCGCTGCTTGCAGCTTTAATTCTTATTATTATTATTCCTCCGATCTCGCTTTGAACGCATTTTAGACAGCCTAAACATGCATGAAAACTCACAATAATTTGCACGCACATCAGACGCTGCAGAACTTGGCGTCTGATAGGGGTTTTAAAACTAGGCGTGGCAAATTGGCTCGCTAGCGCCACCTAGAACTGCCCAGACCTCTACGCAATACGTACATGCACCAAAATTGGTAGGCTTATGTAACACCCCGAATCATTAAGAAAAGTCTCTTGGGGCATATCTCTAAACACAACAGGAAGTCCGTTATTTTTGATTTCCTGTTGAATTTTGTAATTTGTTTCAATTTCCACGCGTCGTATTTGAACGAACTCCTCCCAGAGATTTTATCCGATCAACATCATATTCGTGTCATTTTCATCTTAAGGCCTCTGGGAAGCTAAATTGCGGAGATCCTGACTTTTCGTCAGGAAACGTGACCCTGGCGGCCTGCCAAACTTTAGCCTTCGCCATGAACAGGAAGTTGTTGTTACTCAGGCATAGAATGTCCAACAGAGCCCAGACTTCACACATTTCATTCAAGTCCTGGCCTGAATACATCTACATGGTAATTTTCAGATACAGTTATAGCGCCACCTGCAGGAAACAGGAAGTAACATGTTTTAAACTGTGATTAACCGTTCATCGAGATTCAAACAGGTCAGCATCATATTTGGCCATTACAGACGGTGTGATATTCAGACCTTTTTGATGATACAATGAAAGATCCTAACTTTTCGTTGAGAGGTGTGTTCATGGCGGCCTGACAAAGTTTTATGTCAAGCAATGGAACAGGAAGCTATAGTAACTCAGGCACACAATGTCCGACCAGCCGCATACTTCATATGCTTGATAAGAGTCCTCGTATGAACACATATCCATGTCAGTGTTCATTTATAGTCATAGCGCCACCAGCTGGCAACAGGAAATATTGCAGGTATAAATAAATGACAAATCCTACTATAACTCGCCTGCATTAATTTGATCAACTATTATTTACCTTTTTCTTTAAATGGTAATATTCAGATAGTGTCATAGCGCCACCAGCTGGCAACAGGAAATATTGCAGGTGTAAATAAATTACAAATCCTACTATAATTCGCATGAATTCATTTTATCACCTATCATTTAATTTTTTCTTTATATGGTAAAATTCAGATATAGTGATTGCGCCAACAGTTGGCAACAGGAAACATTGCACTTATAAATAAATAACAAATCCTTCTTTTAGTCACTTGCATTCATTTTTTCACCTATCATATACTTTTTTCTTTACATGGTAAATTCATACAGTTATAGCGTGATGGCAACAGGAATATGGCAAACTGTTTTTAACTGCTCATAGAGATTAAAACACAGCATCATATTGGCCAGTGTACCTATCCATTCAGTTGGACTTATAGTTATTGCGCCACCAGCTGGCAACAGGAAACAATAAATAAATAACAAATCCTTCTTTTAGTCACCTGCATTCATTTTATCACCTATCATTACTTTTTTCTTTACATGGTAATATTCAGATAGAGTCACAGCGCCACCAGCTGGCAACAGGAATATTGCAGGTATAAAAAATGCAGTATCACCTATCATTTAGGTAAAATTCAGATAGAGTCACAGCGCCACCAGCTGGCAACAGGAAATATTGCAGGTATAAATAAATATCAAATTCTACTTTAATTCACCAGCATTAATTTAATCAACTATCATTTACTTTTCTTTACATGGTAATATTCAGATAGAGTCCGCGCACCAGCTGGCAACAGGAATATTGCAGGTATAAGCATGCTTAGGGAATGAGACCATTGCCTATTCTTCTCAAAATGCAACATGTTTGATAAGAGTCGTGCCCCGAAATACGTTTTAAATATGTCAATAGTAACCTACTGTATTGCGTCACGAACTGGCAGCGGGAAATCTGGTCACGTAAATAAAGGACGGTGTTTCTATAATGTAACTTCCTATGTGCACGTTGCCCACCGTTAGCTGTTCCCGAGGATGACAGGTGGTGGTGGCGGCACAGGGTTTGGTGCCACTTGCGCGAGGGCCCGCACATCGCTGCTTGCAGCTTTAATTTATTCTTATTATTCCGATCTCGCTTTGATCGCAATTTAGACAGCCTAAACATGCATGAAAACTCACAATAATTTGCACGCACATCAGACGTTGCAGAACTTGGCGTCTGATAGGGGTTTTAAAATTAGGCGTGGCAAATTGGCTCGCTAGCGCCACCTAGAACTGCCCAGACCTCTACGCAATACGTACATGCACCAAAATTGGTAGGCTCATGTAACACCCCGAATCATTAAGAAAAGTCTCTTGGGGCATATCTCTAAACACAACAGGAAGTCCGTTATTTTTGATTTCCTGTTGAATTTTGTAGTTTGTTTCAATTTCCACGCGTCGTATTTGAACGAACTCCTCCCAGAGATTTTATCCGATCAACATCATATTCATGTCATTTTCATCTTAAGGCCTCTGGGAAGCTAAATTGCGGAGATCCTGACTTTTCGTCGGGAAACGTGACCCTGGCGGCCTGCCAAACTTTAGCCTTCGCCATGAACAGGAAGTTGTTGTTACTCAGGCATAGAATGTCCAACAGAGCCCAGACTTCACACATTTCATTCAAGTCCTGGCCTGAATACATCTACATGGTAATTTTCAGATACAGTTATAGCGCCACCTGCAGGAAACAGGAAGTAACATGTTTTAAACTGTGATTAACCGTTCATCGAGATTCAAACAGGTCAGCATCATATTTGGCCATTACAGACAGTGTGATATTCAGACCTTTTTGATGATACAATGAAAGATCCTAACTTTTCGTTGAGAGGCGTGTCCATGGCGGCCTGACAAAGTTTTATGTCAAGCAATGGAACAGGAAGCTATAGTAACTCAGGCACACAATGTCCGACCAGCCGCATACTTCATATGCTTGATAAGAGTCCTCGTATGAACACATATCCATGTCAGTGTTCATTTATAGTCATAGCGCCACCAGCTGGCAACAGGAAATATTGCAGGTATAAATAAATGACAAATCCTACTATAACTCGCCGCATTAATTTGATCAACTATCATTTACCTTTTTCTTTAAATGGTAATATTCAGATAGTGTCATAGCGCCACCAGCTGGCAACAGGAAATATTGCAGGTGTAAATAAATTACAAATCCTACTATAATTCGCATGAATTTTATCACCTATCATTTAATTTTTTCTTTATATGGTAAAATTCAGATATAGTGATTGCGCCAACAGTTGGCAACAGGAAACATTGCACTTATAAATAAATAACAAATCCTTCTTTTAGTCACTTGCATTCATTTTTTCACCTATCATATACTTTTTTCTTTACATGGTAAAATTCAGATACAGTTATAGCGCCACCTGATGGCAACAGGAATATGGCATGTTTTTAAACTGTTTTTAACTGCATAGAGATTAAAACAGGTCAGCATCATATTTGGCCAGTGCCTATCCATGTCAGTTGGACTTATAGTTATTGCGCCACCAGCTGGCAACAGGAAACATTGCACTTATAAATAAATAACAAATCCTTCTTTTAGTCACCTGCATTCATTTTATCACCTATCATATACTTTTTCTTTACATGGTAATATTCAGATAGAGTCACAGCGCCACCAGCTGGCAACAGGAAATATTGCAGGTATAAAAAAATTACAAATCTTACTATAATTTGCATAAATTCATTGTATCACCTATCATTTAGGTAAAATTCAGATAGAGTCACAGCGCCACAGCTGCAACAGGAAATATTGCAGGTAAAATAAATATCAAATTCTACTTTAATTCACCAGCATTAATTTAATCAACTATCATTTACTTTTTCTTTACATGGTAATATTCAGATAGAGTCATAGCGCCACCAGCTGGCAACAGGAAATATTGCAGGTATAAGCATGCTTAGGGAATGAGACCATTGCCTATTCTTCTCAAAATGCAACATGTTTGATAAGAGTCGTGCCTAGAAAAATACGTTTTAAATATGTCAATAGTACCTACTGTATTGCGTCACGAACTGGCAGCGGGAAATCTGGTCACGTAAATAAAGGACGGTGTTTCTATAATGTAACTTCCTATGTGCACGTTGCCCACCGTTAGCTGTTCCCGAGGATGACAGGTGGTGGTGGCGGCACAGGGTTGCGGTGCCACTTGCGCGAGGGCCCGCACATCGCTGCTTGCAGCTTTAATTATTCTTATTATTCCGATCTCGCTTTGATCGCAATTTAGACTGCCTAAACATGCTCGAAACTCACAATAATTTGCACACACATCAGACGTTGCAGAACTTGGCGTCTGATAGGGGTTTTAAAATTAGGCGTGGCAAATTGGCTCGCTAGCGCCACCTAGAACTGCCCAGACCTCTACGCAATACGTACATGCACCAAAATTGGTAGGCTCATGTAACACCCCGAATCATTAAGAAAAGTCTCTGGGGCATATCTCTAAACACACTGAAAAAAATAACAAGTAAATTCTACACAATTTTTCTTTGCAAGTTTTTCCACTCAGGTTTTTTAAGTAAATGTAATAATTGTTAATTAAGTAAAACTTACTTAAGGAAGTTGAGTAAAATTAACAAAGGTAATAAGTAAATATAACTGGGCCTTTTAAATTTTGTTGAGTAGTTTTTACTCATGTACCTGATGTAATATATTGATATAATTAAGTAAATTCTATTTCTCTTTTAATTGAATTTTACTGGTTTTGTTTAGTGTTGTTAATTATTTTAAGTCAAATAAAATAAGTCACTGTGACAACAAATGTGCTTTCAAGATTTATTTATTGAGAGCTTATTTTTACCAAATAACACGTCGTTACAGAAATTGAAGATCTTTAAGATCCATAACAATCCTTAAAATCAATGCATATAGACATTTGAACAGGTCAAGCAAGGTAAAACTTTTGCTCACATATTGTAAGAATCTACACTTTTGCAAAGTTACACATTAACCTGAAGTTACACATTAAACCTGCCTACCAAGAACACTCAGCAAGAAGTCCATGGCCAAATAATAATTTGAATGTAATTTAAACTAACAAAAACATCCCTTACAGAAAACTCTAAGCATATAAAATGTACATACAGCCAATATACTGTGAATGTAAACATGAACATTTGTAAACATTAGTACGGTAACAACAATCTGCATGCGCCAGCAGTTTGGTTAACAAGACAGATTAATTCAGATTAATAAAACAAGACTGTACATTTCACACATTTCAAGTGTGCAGCTTGGTTTTCAATGACTGTACTTTAGGAGAAAGCTTTAGTCCATCGAGATCCAGAAAAAGTTTTTGAAAAATCTCAAAGGTGTATTTCAGATTTGACGGATACTTTAGATTGAAGGCATAAATCAGTCCCATCAGAAGAGCACAAGCTTTTGCAGTATTTTCACACTGTGTTAGGACCTTGCTTCCTTCTAGAACAATTGACATGACTGGCTCATCTCCGTTTCCATGGGCAAGAATTGTCATGACATCCTGAGTGAAGTCTTCTTGATTGCCAACCTTGCAATCCAGGAGGATGAGGGGAAAGAAGAACATTTAAATGTTAAATTCATAACAGGAATTGGGAACCACTGACATAGAAGGGTTGGAATGACAGTAAGTTAATAAAATATTTATCTCTTTGAATCTGAATCTTTAAACTGCTTATGTGGCAGGAAATGTATGGCTTAAAGGTATAGTTCACCCAAACACGGACATTTGCTGTTTATTTATTCACTCTCAGTTCTCCAAGACATTGGTGTTTCTTCAGTAGAACAGTTAAGAATTTTTTATTTTGCTAAAAAACTCCTAGGTGGTCCATGATATGGATATCTTTGGTGCTGCATCTTTGAAAGTCCAAAACGGAGATTCAGGTGACATAAGTAATCCCCACATCTTATGACATACTGATGTCTTAAAAAAGCGAATTGATAAATCTGTACAAGAACTAAATGTTATTTAAAGGGGTCATATGACACGGCTAAAACTAATATTATCGTTTGATTTAGATGTAATCACTGTGTATACACGATTTAAAAG
>VCII01000650.1:0-83577 GCA_006030095.1 Triplophysa siluroides
AATATGGCCAAAGCCAGAGAAGAACAAACAGCTTCCACGGCCGCAGCTGAGAAGACGGAGATAACCGGAGACCACATTCTCACCCCTCAGGACCTCCCGCAAAGAAAGCAATCTCTGGTGGCCAGCAAACTCGCAGTCTAATAAAGACTGTATGGACTCGTCTCCATGCCATTCCTGTTGTTTTCATCCTAATTATGTATTTGTGTGTGTTTTCATTTCCCTTTGCATTTACTAACTCTCCTGTCTTTTGCCTGTAAAACTGCTCTCAGTATAACATAAATAGGTTTTGATAAGAATATGTGTAGACTGCTGCTACCATTGTCCTTGGATCTGACTGTGTAGTCGGGTGAATTAACAACATCCTTGCTAAGGTTTGAACATGGTTATCTGACTGTTCATGGCATTTTTTTAAAAGGTTTTAGACGTTTTTCTCTCTTTCTCACTACCTTTGATGCTATTCTCAAAATATTGCCTGTATGCGTGTAAAATTACTGGACTCATATTCACCTCTTCTGCCAAAGCTGTGCCTTTTATATGAAACAAACGGCCGGACCTCACAAACGTTCGTCGGTTGACCTGAAGAAGCTCTCATTTTCGTCTCAAAGATGGTTACGCTTGCTGACTTTGCCATTACCTGTGAGTTATGGATATGGCCTTAAACTGTCAGTCTGTTTCTTGTGGGTGACATTTGGTTGTGTGTTGAGTCCTTCTCTTGGGTTGGTGCGTTTCTGTTGTCAAACGATTTATCTGAGCTGTACAAAAGTTTACTGGCACAACTGTTTCATTCGTTTATGTAAATAAAATAGTATGCACACTACTGTCTGACTGCAAAGTTTGTGTGTGGTTTAAAAATGAGACACATTTTCTTGCCTTCTCTCAGTAACCACCGTGTATGATAAAATAATTTAGATATCAGACATTCAGGCAAATTAAAAGGTGTCGTCTTTGTGTAATTTTGCAATAGCTTGAGGTGAATAAGGTTATATAACATCACATTATATGATCATATGTGGTGATTAATGTACAAGTTAGGCGTAACTGTTAATATTATGTCTCTTGGTCTTGCAACAAAATGTTTGAAAACAATCATAAGATCCTTTTCTGTCATAGGGGCACAGAAAATCATGAAAGCAACTAGGTGTCGCTGTTTCCAAGTCATTCATTGCCACGGCGGCTTTACTTCATTGAAAATAATGAGCTGGTGGAATGGTAACAGCTAAGAGTTGAACATTTATTGGGCGGGGCTAGCGACACGGAAACTTTTTCTAGTTCTCATATTATGTCGAAATAACTATTTAATAATTATTGTGCAATTCTATACATGGATAATTATCGTTTTACATTATTATTACTCACATGTAATTAATAATTTTGATATCTGCTCAAATAGCAAACGTCACATGATGACTGTTACTTTTCACAGCGCTGATCAAGTTGACCCAATCCCAGTTGTTTGTGATGGCTGTGAGTCGCCATTGAAAGCCCTTTAACAGCTTTAACCGAAGTGCACTTTATTTTCATTTCAATATATATCAATCATTTAAATTAAACACTTTCTTCTTATACGTCTCAGTGTACGAATACGTCTAATAATACAAAAATACCTAGAAATGTGAATGCGTCTGATGGAAGATTCCGCTGTTTGGGCCATACAGCGCACCCTAGCGGACAACTTTAACACGTGCGAGCGCTCGCTCTATGGGTTTCCCGGCGGCTGTCACACTTGAACGCCAGCAGGCAGGAGAGCTGAGCTGAAACTTTGGCGTTTTTCAATGTCTCTGTTTAATAAACGACTGCAGACGCGGAGTGCGGAGATGTTTCTGGGGTAAAAGAAGCTGCAGTGAAGCGGTATGGCAGCGCCCGAGTTGTACTCAAAGGTATGAGGGTTCAAACATTAAATTATCCAAACCGCTACATGTTGCATTTGTGATTCAAACTGGGTTGTGAAACATTTTTGCAAATTGCAAGGGACTGGTGGTTTTTTGCACAACCCTGTTGGAACCACAGTAGACCAAACTAACAAAGACAATCTAATACTTTAATGATTTTACAGGATTTTTAATTGGTTTTAATGGAAACATTGGTCTCTGTGGCTCTATATTTGTAATGTGTTGGGTTTCAATGGTGTTATCCCTGCTGAAAAAATAGAACCCCAACAGAAATTCTAATGGTTTACAATAAAAAAACATTATTGAACCATTAGCTTTTTCCATTAAAACTGAATGCCTTGTTTGTGTGTTTTGGGCATTATTCCAGTAGGATGTAACATCCCACCAATAGAATCCATCACATAGCAGTATAACCATTACAGCTTCCAATAAAACCTATACAAATGCCTTTAAAACCATTATAACTTTTTTAATGGTTTCTATTGTTTTTTTTTCAGCGGCCTGCTGAAAAATGAATGGAAACCAATAGAATTTCTGTAATGGTTTCTACCCCCCTGCTGAAAAAAACCCAATAGAAACCATTAAAGAAGTTGTAATGGTTTTGATGATTTTAAAAGCATTTGTATTGGTTTTAAAAGAAACTATAATGGTTGTACTGGTGTGTGATGACTCTATTGGTGGCATGTTTAATTCTACTGGGATAATGCCCAAAACACACTAGAAAAATGCATTTTGTAATGGTTAATGGAAAAAGCTATTGGTTCATAATGGTATTTTAATGGAAACCAATAGAATTTCTGTAATGGTGTCTGTAGTTTTGAACGGGGCCTGCTGAAAAAAACAACAGAAACCATTAAAGAAGTTGTAATGGTTTTGATGGTTTTAAAAGGATTTGTATCTGTCTTAAAAGAAACTGTAATGGTTGTACTGGTGTGTGATGACTCTATTGGTGGCATGTTTAATTCTACTGGAATAATGCCCAAAACACACTAGAAAAATGCATTTTGTAATGGTTAATGGAAAAAGCTATAGAATTTCTGTAATGGTTTCTATAGTTTTTTTCAGCAGGGCTGTATGGGAACCAATACAACACCATTAAATCCTACTGGAATAAGTCCCAAAACACATCACATTAAGGAATTTTGTAATAGTTTTAATGGTAAACAGCTGATGATTCATAAAACAGAAACCAATAGAATATGTATTCAGAAGGGAATGGATTTATAAAACATTGATGCCTGACATACAGAAGAGCAATAAAAACATCAAATACTATAATTCACAAAAGTAATGTTATTAGATTGTGTTTATTCATACAGAAGTTCTGTATCTGAAACGTTCATCTCCTTTAGTTTGCTCGGATCTGGATCCCGGACACCGCAGAGGTGTGGAGATCAGCAGAACTGACCGCTGACTACAGACCTGTAGATAATGTCCTTCATCTACAGCTGGAGGATGGCACGGTGAGAAACATTTTCCAAATACGCCAATCGGCTGTTTTTAATGAAGGAAATGGCAAGGTCAGCTTTAGTCAAGTTCAAGGCAGAAATGAGTCAGAATTGAGTCAGGCTGGTGGAGAGAGCAGAGCGTTGTGAAAAAAAATGGGTGTGGATTGGAACCCAATGGCATATTTCAGTAACTGCACCCGCTGCTGTTTGCACAATTTATGGTTTACTGGGGAAAACCTGTGTAATGTTATCAAAGAGTGTGAACTCACTGGGCCAAAGGAACACTAAATAAGCTTGTGGTTTTCCTGGAATTACTCAGATGTGGAGGTTTTCTCATTTGATTTTCAGTCATGCCAATGAAAAGTTCCTTGCATGTTTCGCTGTTTATGCATGTGAGGACACGGTGCTCTAAAGAACCTCTCCCCAGACCTTTAGTCACTATGAACGTTCATAGATCACCTTAATAGTTTTTCAACTCTAGTATGTTCTTGGCAGGAGTCTGAGTACAAACTGGATCCAAAGAATACCGTCTTGCCCCCTCTCCGTAATCCAGACATCCTGGTGGGCGAGAATGACCTCACGGCTCTCAGCTATCTCCACGAACCCGCCGTGCTGCACAACCTCCGGGTCCGATTCACAGACTGCAAGCTTATCTACACTTACTGCGGTAATCATGAACCGCTGACACATCACATCAGCTGGCCGTGACGTTGCAGAGTGGATATATTAAGATCATAGATCAGACTTTCAGATCAGTGCCAGACTGCCAACATAACTCCAGACCTGGTGTCTCTGTAGTTTCTGTTTAGTTTTTTTTTGATATTCTGTATATTTCAACTATTTCTTTCTTTTCACAAAACTAGATTTGATTTAATTGGATGTTTTCTTAAATAGACATTGGATATCCTCTGTGCTGCAAGCTAAAGTTATGAATCATAAAACATGACTCAGTAGGTCGTATGTCATCTGTAATGCATTGGTACATTTAGACTTTGAGATATGGACTCATGCTTATAGATTATAAGACTTTGCATACAGTATGCAAAGTCAAAAAGATATTTCAAGACTTGTGTTGACCTTTGACATCCTATTTTCACTAATAGTTGATTTGCTCTAAACTCAGGGATCATTCTGGTTGCCATTAATCCGTATGAAAAGCTGCCGATCTATCAATCAGACATCATCAATGCATACAGTGGGCAGAACATGGGTGATATGGACCCTCATATATTCGCTGTGGCCGAGGAGGCTTTCAAACAGATGGCCAGGTATATGCACCCGTGTTCATTACATGTTCAGGATCAGAACATATATGATGGGTTTTGTGAAAATGTAAAAAGTACCCATCTTACTGACAACAGTTATTATAGTAAGAACATAAACTTCATTGTCATTTATGGCATTTTCATGAATCCGTGCTCCTTTTAGAGACGAGAAGAATCAGTCTATCATCGTCAGTGGGGAATCTGGTGCAGGGAAGACCGTTTCTGCCAAATACGCCATGCGTTACTTCGCCACGGTCAGCGGCTCCTCGGCGGAGACCTGTGTGGAGGAAAAAGTGTTGGCGTCCAGCCCCATCATGGAGGTATTTAAAATCTCTCTTATAAGCATTTGTTACAAAAAAACGTAGATCGACCATCTTAAAGGATCGATTCAATCTAGATACTTACCAGATCTAGACCTTAAACTGATGTGACAGGTTTTCTTGTATCTGTGTTCAGGCTATTGGAAATGCCAAAACAACCCGAAATGACAACAGCAGTCGCTTCGGGAAGTACATTGAGATCGGGTTCGACAGGATCAGATCATCGGGGCGAACATGAGGACGTACCTGCTGGAGAATCCAGAGTTGTGTTTCAGGTTACAGCCATCTTTTATTTTCAGTCTGAAAGGCAAGGGGATCTATAAGGTTGTGAATACTGATATTCTCGAGTCGAGTAAAGTGATCGGTTTTTGATTCTTGTTTTAGGCAAGCGAGGAGAGAAACTATCATATCTTCTATCAGCTTTGTGCCTGTGCTCATCTACCTGAATTTGCCCCTCTGAAGTTAGGTATGATATCCATTGTACCTCATACACAACAGTCACTGTGTTTCTAATTCGCTACCATGTGAACAACAAACATCAGCATTGATGGTCAGACTGGGATGTAGATGACATATGAATAGAAAAGTGTTATTTTTGTGTGTGCCGGTAGTTTCAAAATCTTCTTGTGAGTAACCAGTCTCTCTCTTAAGGTAGCACTGAGGACTTTCCTTACACGAATCAAGGCAGCAGTCCTGCCATAGAGGGTGTGGATGACTTTAAAGAGATGCAGGCCACCAGGAAAGCCTTTTCACTGCTGGGTATGAATGAACTATTTTCATATCATACTTTTCCTCGGAGTATCGTCTTTTATATGTTAAAGAGATCATATCATCGTTTTTTTATGTGTACATAACTTCATGTCCATATCTTCTCAAACCAGGAATTACTGAGACGTACCAAATGGGTTTATTCCAAATCCTGTCTGCGATCCTTCACCTGGGTAATGTGGAGATGAAAGAGAGGGGTTCATCAAGCTGCAGCGTCTCTGTGAGATATCTTAATTTCTATATTTTCTTTTCATTTATGCATTTGGGAAACATTTTTATTAAAAAAGCGACTTGGGTACCACTTTAAATTATAGCCCGCAATGTACAGCGTAAAACCTTTCTTTATATCTTTTATTAGCGTTTTACGCCTCCTGCATTTCCTTGCATTCATTTGTGGTTCTCCAGGATGAAAGCGGCCACCTGGCAGTGTTTTGTGACCTCACCGAAGTGTCGCACGAGTCCATGGCTCACTGGCTGTGCCACAAAAAACTCAAGACCGCCACGGAGACCTTAAACAAGCCCATCACTAGAACAGAGGCGGTGAACGGCCGCGACGCTCTCGCCAAAAACATTTACGCCAAACTGTTCTCGTGGATCGTCGGCGAGGTCAACAAAGCTCTGAGCACTTCTTCAAAACCTCACTCGTTCATTGGTGTGCTGGACATCTACGGGTGGGTGAGGTTCTGTTATTGCGTGTTTATGCATTATTGATAAGCAAATATCCAGAACAATAGACAAACACATTCTGTAAACATTCACTGTTTTGTTTGAATGTTTACACATGGCTAAAAAACATCTTTGTGCGGTATTTGTTTTAGCTCACTTTGTTTGTAAATTGGCGAGACTTTAAAGCTAAAGATCAGAACAAATGTTTTGTTAGTAATCCGCATTTGTGTCACAAACATCTATTTATTTCCGTCACGCAGGTTCGAGACCTTCGAGGTGAACAGCTTCGAGCAGTTCTGCATCAACTACGCCAATGAAAAGCTCCAGCAGCAGTTTAACATGGTCCGCATTTTCAAACACACGCCAGCTGTGAACGAACATTCATGAAATGATCAGTCATGTCCATGCACATCACAACTCACACAAAGCATTTCCCCTCCAGCACGTGTTCAAGCTGGAGCAGGAGGAGTACATGAAAGAGCAGATCCCCTGGACGCTCATCGATTTCTATGACAACCAGCCGTGCATCAACCTCATCGAAGCCAAGATGGGCCTGCTTGATCTTTTAGATGAAGAATGCACTGTAAAGAGTCATAATTGTACTATAATTATTGTACTTTGGTCATGATGAATGTGTTAAATTACGGGATTAATTCTTCCAGATGCCCAGAGGTTCAGATGAGTCCTGGGCGCAGAAGTTTGTACAAACACCCACTTAAAGAAAAGCTCTCACTTTGAGAAGCCGCGTATGTCCAACACGGCTTTTATCATTCAGCACTTTGCAGACAAGGTAAACGGGAGTCTCAAGAAAACACACCAAACGTGGCCTTATTACGTGGTACTGCTTCATCTTTCAGTCATTCTGTTGCAGGTTGAATATCAGTGTGATGGGTTTTTGGAGAAGAACAAAGACACGGTCAATGAGGAACAAATCAACGTGTTGAAGGCCAGCAAGGTGTGTGAACGTGAGGACAGCTCACCAAACATTAGTGCCACGTACATTCTGCTTCTCGTGCACAACATAGAGCACAGTGAACGTGTTGTAGCTTGTGAAGGTTTAATTTCTGCTGTCAGGGACTTGGAGTAACCAATTTTCGACCACGACTTTGGAGAAATGTCGCCACCTGTTGTTCAGTTTAGGAATCATTTGCTCTCCCGGTCCAGTCAAAACTTGACTTTAGTTTGATGTATATATATTTAGCAAGACAGACATGACCGAATAAATAAATAAGTAATAAATAAATAAGTGTTCAATTTTATTTTAGGGCTGTCAAACGATTAATCGGAACTAATCACATCCAGAATCAAAGGTTGTGTTTACATAATATATGTCTGCATACACATTTTGTATTTATAAACACATACATGTAAATATTTAAGAAAAATATTAAATATGCAAATTAATAAACGTTTATATATAATTACAACTATTGGTCAATATAAATCCATCAAAATATTTTCTAAATATATATATATGCATGTATCTGTATGTTTCTGTGGTTATAAATACAAAAATGATATGCACAGTACACAAACATATAATATGTAAACACTAACTTTTATTGTGGATGAGATTAATTGTGATAACTCGTTTGACAGCCCTATTCTATTTATATAGCGTTTTTCATCACTTTCATCATTGAAAAGCAGATTTACATACATTATAATTAAAGCAACGATAATAGATGAATAAATACAATAAAGACATTATATGGTAATACAATAAAATATGTATTTTTGTTTTATATATGAATTATTTACTTCTTATTTATTTGTGTACAAACACGTTTGGTACCGAGAAGCTGTTGAGAACCTTTAGAATGTTCACATATGATCACAAGTACCATAAAGAAAGTGTTGTGCATGTCAAACAGGCTTTAATATTATTTACCCACAGTTCCCCCTGCTGGTCGAGCTCTTCCAGGATGAAGAAACCCCTCCAGCTTCAAAAACCACAGCACCGTCCAGCCGTGCAAAGATCGGACGGACCACCCAGTCATTCCGAGAGCACAAGAAATCTGTCGGACTGCAGGTTGGAAATGACCATTAACCAAAACCTGTGGCTTCAAAAAGCTACAACCTTCATTTATAAAATCTAACTCTTGTCTTCCGTTCAGTTCCGAAATTCTCTGCACCTGCTCATGGAGACGCTGAACGCCACCACCCCACACTACGTGCGCTGCATCAAACCCAATGACATCAAAGCTCCCTTCATGTGGGTCATCTGAGCACCACAAACATTTCCAGTTGTGTGATATGAAGTCATTAAAGTTCTCTCTCTGCGTCTGTAGGATGGACCCTCATCGAGCGGTCCAGCAGCTCAGGGCGTGTGGAGTCCTCGAG
The DNA here is from genome assembly GCA_006030095.1 of Triplophysa siluroides. Taxonomy (NCBI): domain Eukaryota; kingdom Metazoa; phylum Chordata; class Actinopteri; order Cypriniformes; family Nemacheilidae; genus Triplophysa; species Triplophysa siluroides. The sequence goes on from VCII01000650.1 coordinate 8,700, forward strand.
ACCATTCGTATCTCAGCCGCCGGCTTCCCCTCCAGGTACGAGTTGAAACGACTGAGCATCACCAAATTGGCATTGCCAGTGTACATGTACATATACAACAAACCTCCATCCACTGCACACTGCTATAATGTTTCTTTCGCTCCGGTCAGGTGGACGTATCAGGAGTTCTTCAGTCGCTATCGTGTTCTCATGAAGCAAAAAGAAATCCTCTCCGACGGAAAACTCACTTGCCAGAATGTTCTAGAGCGGCTCGTGCAGGTAGCACCAGTTACAACCGTGTAGACACATTACTGTATAAAGAGATCACAGTATCATAATCAGTTTTTATTATTCTTTCAAAGCAGTTTTATAGTTTAGGTTGACAATACAAGATGTTTTATTCTCTCTCTCTCCAGGACAAGGATAAATACCAGTTTGGAAAAACAAAGATCTTCTTCCGGTCTGGACAGGTGGCTTATCTGGAGAAGCTGAGGGCAGACAAACTCCGTAAAGCCTGCATCAACATCCAGAAGACCATTCGCTGCTGGCTCGCTCGCAAGAAGTACCTGCGTATCCGTCAGGCGACCATCACCATACAGAGACACGTGAGGGGATACCAGGCTCGCTGGTGGGTGCCAAGAGTCAATAAATAATAAACAACTTGTTATGAGCCCTCGTGTAGTTCTGAGTGTGCTTGAGACAAGAAAGAAAAGTTTTCTAGATACAGTTCATACTGAAAGTACAAGTACTGCCCTCCTACAGTTTGTGTGAGACCATGAGACGGACACGGGCTGCAGTGATCTTTCAGAAGAATATTCGTATGTGGGCGGCGAGACGACAGTTCCTGCGACGGAAAGCTTCAGCGATTCTCATTCAGAGGTTACTGCGGGGCTACGCTGCAAGAGTGGAATACAAACAGGTATGAGACCAAAAGCAGATGATTTAGCGCGACTCATGTTCAATACACATACAAACTGCTCATTTTTTGCGAAATTTCTAACGAATTGGTAATTTTGGGATGCCTGAAATGTTTATTTTTGTTGAGGTTTGGAATGAAAGTCGCATTAAAAACCGTGTCGTCTTGTTTGTGTCCAGTTGGTGTATGAGCACAAGGCTCGACTGATCCAGCGCTGGGTGCGAGGCTTCCTGGCCCGCTGGCGTTACCGTCGCATCAGACGTGCCGTGTTGTACCTGCAGTGCTGCGTGCGCAGGATGCTGGCCCGACGAGAGCTCAAGAAACTCAAGATCGAGGCCAGATCCGTCGAGCACTTCAAGAAGCTCAACGTCGGCATGGAGAACAAGATCATGCAGCTGCAGTGGAAACTGAACGAGCAGGTAAATGATCTCCAGCCTTCTTCTCCTGATGTTCACTCGTGGAGACTCGTAATCTATCTGTCTGTCTGTTTCTAGCATAAGGAGAACCGAGAGCTTTCAGAGAGAACAAGCGTTATGGAGATCCACAGTGCCGCCGAGTTGGAGAAGCTGCACGTGCAGCTCAGGACCCTTCAGGTGGCTGAAGAGGATGCTCGTCACCGTGGAGACCAAGTGTTATCGCTGCAGGAGGAGCTGGAGGCGGTCCGTCAAGAGCTGGAGAAGAGCAAACAGGTGAATCAGAGAAAGACTTTTTATAATCTACACATTTACGGCGGTAAAATGAAAGTGTGATGAGTCATCTCACTGTTTTCTGCAGATGGTCACTGAGCTGAACGAGAGAAACGCACTCCTGGTGAGCGAGAAAGAGGAAATTAAGAAACTGATCCAGGAACAGGAGCAGGAATTAACTGGTGGGTTTTTCGGCTTTAATAGGCGAAAGCTGCTCTCAGATCAGCATAAATGTATGTGAGCTATTTCAGTCATTTTTGGAAAATGATTTATAATTATTGTTTCTTGTTTTTTTTTTCATCAACAGAAAAGTTGGACTCGACCAAAACAGAAAAGTTGGACTCTACCAATCACGAGATCACTGAGCAACTTCAGTCACAACTGAACGAGGAACGCTTCCGATACCAGAACCTTCTGACCGAGCATCTTGAACTAGAGGAGCGCTACGCTGATCTGAGATCAGAAAAAGATTCTGCTGCAGTAAGAGAAACATATCTTACCATCACGATAGAGAAAATAAAACGATTCAATGATAAAAGATTTTTCTATACAGGATCTCTCCAAGCTTGGTCATAACCGAGCAGACTCCGGTTACAGCTACAGCCAATCAGAGAGCGTCCACGTCTCTGACCTCACGGGGTCAGAGGTCAGTTCGCTGGTTAAAGAGGTCAGTTTGATAGGGCGACTATGGTAGCAGATAGATGTTTCTCCTGATGTTCCTTCATATGTAGATGTTCTTGAGGTTTTCTGTGGTTTTTATGTTTCTAGGACGCTGCGCAGACGGGAGCAGACGTGTCCATCCTGTTGAAACTACAGAGGAGAGTTACTGAGCTGGAGAAAGAGAAGATGGACCTGCAGAGTGAGATGGACAGCAAAGAAGAGCAGACACAACAGGAGAGGACGAAAGTAAAGAAACACACCTGACAATGCTATCGTCCACTTCGTTTTTATGAAATCATCAAAAAAGATTTTTAGCAGGAATAGAGTTTGAAGGCACAGGTCACCCAAAAAGTCATTTACTCGCCCTCAGATTGTTCCACACCTGTATTAATTTATTTGTTCTGCTAAAACACACGGAAGATATTTGGAAAAATGTCAGTAACCAAACACATCTCATCCCGCATTGACTTCCCTAGTATTTATTTCCCTACTATGGCAGCAAATGCAGGATGAGATCTGTTTGGTCACAGACATTTTTCCAAATATCTTCCTTTGTGTTCAGCAGAACAAATCAATGTATACAGGTTTGGAACAATCTGAGGATGAGTAAATGATGAACTGTCCCTTTAATAACGGCCATTCGTTTACGCTTTCTCTCTGTTTCTCAGGAACTTGAAGAATGTCGGAGAGTTTTAGGGGCTGAGAGAGATTCGAAGCCTTGAAGGTACGAAGTTTCCATCAAATCGGTCTTCCTCAAGAAACTCTTGTGTTAAGTCTCGATTTGGAGACATATATGTGTGCATGTTATTTATTGTTTGCTCTCAGCGTCAGGAGCTGGAGTCTGACAATAAGAAACTGAAGAAGGATCTTCAGGAGCTCCGTCAATCGCTCAGGAAGGGGGCGGGATCAAAGGCGGGGTCCCAGGGGGGGGGGGCAGTCAGGGAGGAGAGGAGGGTGCTGCTTATACTTAGATCTCAGCTGGTCAGCCAGGACGCCTACAAATACAAGGTAAAGCTTTAACACACGCAGATCAATTTCATTTATTTCAATGGGTCAAACTTATATTTTAACTACACAGTGAATTTAATCCTCAATATCAGAGGATGATTTGGCCACAGCTTGCTCTATAAATCCTTTTACTTTACAGGAAAGAGAAGGTGATTCGGGTGAGTCGAGCAGGTACATCATCCTTCATTCTTCATTAATCTGTATTTATATCTGTCATACAGATGTTGCACGACACTATAGCAGGATGATGTCATCCACTCATGACACGTTTGTGTAACTTTCTCAGATCGCCCACGTTTGATCTTCACAAGCTCAATGAGGATGGAGAGCTCTGGATGGCCTATGAGAGCCTGAAGGAGACAAACAGGCGAGAACACACCAACGAAATAGTTACACACGAAAAATGTTTTATATTGTACCAAATTTTCTGACATTCTTTCTGCAGGTTACTGGAGACACAGTTACAAACTCAGGGAGAGTCCCATGAGAAGGAGGCGGAGAGCATGAGGGCGGAGCTTCAGCGGTTGAGGGTGGAGCTCGACCAGCAGCAGCAGATGCTGTCGGACAGTCTGGAGCTTCCGCAAGATGCCCGAATACAAGCGAGCCTTCAGCACGAGATCAGTCGTCTCGCGCAGCAAAACATGGTGAGCGTACACACACATACATGTTTGTTATAGGGATGGAGAAGACAATATATTGTGTTTAAATTTATTAAATTATATTAAAATGATTCATATGAATTGTAGGACCTTTTGGAGCAGATGGGGAAACAGGACAAAATGATCCGCAAATTAAAGAAATACTTGAAGAGCTATACGAAAAAATTTGGGGACGCTGAAGGTAACCTCATAAACAACAACCTCAGTTGTAAGAAATCATTTTTCTGAGCTTTTTCATCACTTTTTTTGTCTTGCATTTCAGAATAGTTGATTTGATTTATAAGACAAACTAGTGATGAAATACAAGACATTTTTCTCAATTTTCCATTGTGGTCCTTCATGTTAATCTAAATACAATAAGATTCATGGATTTCCACTGCAGCTGTTTTTTCTCATATTCAGGTCAGGATCAGGCCTCTCCAGAGACTCAGGTGGGCGACAGCGGTACGGTCAGTATCGTTCGTAAAGAGAGACTTCCGGGGCATGTGGAGTACAGAAGAGAGGACGAAAACAAACTGCACAAAACTCTTATCACAGGTGATCTGAACACAAAACACACACAAACATTAACAAACTCAAACAACCTACTGCTTTGTCTTGGTATATGACTATCCTCAGATCAGACTTTTATGATGTGTCTTCCAGAGCTCAAACCCAAAGGCGTGGCGGTCAATCTGATCCCGGGTCTGCCCGCTTACATTCTCTTCATGTGTCTGCGGCACGCCGACTACGCCAACGATGACCAGCGGGTCTCCACCCTTCTCAACTCCTCCATCTACGCCATTAAGAACGTGCTGAAGGTGAGGAAAATGGAGGAATGATTTGTAGTAGAGAATTGTTAAATAATCGATTACTATAAAGGTGATAATAAATGTAAATTGTATTGGGCTGTCTTTATAGAAAAGGGGAGATTTTGAAACCATTTCTTTCTGGTTGGCAAACACCTGTCGATTCTTGCATTGTCTCAAGCAGTACAGTGGAGAAGAGGTAAGCGTGGTGTCTTCAAGTGTATTCCAAACTCTACATAGCATTGTTTTAACATTATGAGTATTGTTTTAAGAACAACAGAGTTCCTGTTTGGATTCGGTCCACTGAGTTTTTCAGTATAATAAACTATTTGAGTAGTTATTCGTAAAGCAGCTTGAATCTGGACTCTGTGTGTTCGTGCATGCATGTTTCATCATTTGGATCTTGGCCTGACATACCATCATTTCCTGTCTTCTTTCAGGAATACACAAAGTACAACACGCCTCGGCAGAACGAACAGTCCCTGACCAATTTTGACCTCTCCGAGTACCGTCAGGTTCTGAGCGATCTGGCCATTCAGATCTACCAACAGCTCATCAAAGTCATGGAGAATATTCTACAGCCCATGATTGGTGAGACACTGTGGTTATGATAGTGTCACTATCCCCCGAGTCATTATAGTTTTGATTTTAGTTTTATTTGGTTTTATTAATATTTTAAATTAGCTTTTATTTTTAGATCTTTAGTTAATTTTCTTTAATCTTTAATGTTAATTTTAGTTAAGTTTTCGCAATTTTGGCATATGCTTTTGTCATTTTATAATTTATTTGTTTTATTTTTATGTTGCTTTATAATATTAATTGATTTCTATTTTAGTTTCGTTTATTATTATAATTTTAGTGCTTTAAACTTATTTCAGTTTATTTTTTGAGGCAACATTTTGACTTTTTCCAAGTTTTTCCAATTATTTTTAGGTCAATATTTGATTTGATTTCAATGAACCGAGACGATTTCAATGTAAACTAAAATAACCTTGAACCAGAAGTTGCGATCGTTTTTACATCTGCATTTTGACTCATTTCCGAGTTAAATGAAATTACTTTTGAGAAAAGTAAGGGGCGTGGCTTTCGTCTTTTTCTGCGATTTGATTGGATGTGTAAGACAGCCGTTGCAATTTGAAATGGAACTGGCTGCAGACTGACAGTCGAAGGGGAGGAGCTAACAGATGCTCCGCCCCTGCCGTCTAACCTATGTCATTTAAGATGGATAGTCAACAAGAAGGAAGTGCCTTTTCAGATTTTAACAAAAGATTAAGAGGGCACACACATTTTTTAATTGAGACTGACCCATATTGATTATTTATTTACAATAAACGCTTTAATATTTCATGAAAGAAATAGGCTTTGTAATATTTAATTTCACTGGGACCTTTAAAGTGTATACTTTTGGATGTTAAAGTACTTCTCTACTGTTCTAATATGCAAAGACAATTTGTCATTTGTATGTTGCTTCAGAACATTTCATCAAAACATTTGTCTGTTTGTTGAGCATTTTGTCTGATGGAAGACAGGGTAGTGTTTGGAAAAGCTGAAATTATTTACATCATATACATCTTTTCATGATGTATTTACCATGTATTTTATATGGTCTGATCATTCTCTCTCCTTTCCACCATCGTTTCTTCACTCTTTTCCTCTCATCATCTCAGCCCCAGCTATGTTGGAGCAGGAGACCATCCAGGGCGTGATGGGCGTCAAGCCCACCGGCATGAGGAAACGTACGTACAGTTTTCCCGAGGACAACTCTCACACTCTGGAGTCAGTTTTAAAACAGTTGGATGTGTGTTACTACACGATGCTGCAGCACGGCAATGACGGCGAGCTGGTGCGACGTGTCATCAAACAGCACTTTTACATCATCTGCTGCGTCACGCTGAACAACCTGCTGCTGCGGAAAGACATGTGCTCCTGGAGTAAAGGCCTACAGATCAGGTGCTCGACAAACACACATCACCCTTAAGTGATTGTATTGTTGGCTTTTCACTTTTATTTCACTGTACGCTTGAAACTCAATGCCTTGCATCTCTTTCTCTCTCATCAGGTATAATGTCTGTCAGTTGGAGGAGTGCTGCTGGATAAAGATCTTCAGGGCAGTGGAGCACGTGAGAGTTTGGAGCCTCTGATCCAGGCCGCTCAACTTTTACAGATCAAAAAGAAGAGCCAGGATGATGCTGCGGCCATCTGTACTATGTGTACTGCGCTCACAACACAACAGGTGTGTGTGTGTGTGTGTGTGTGTGCGACCCTCTCAGATGTTTTTCAGTTCTGATGTGTGTCTGTTTCTCTCTGGGACAGATTGTGAAGATTCTCAGCTTGTACACACCTATGAATGAGTTTGAGGAGAGAGTATCTATATCATTCATCAAGTCCATACAGGCGAGTCATTTGAGATGTTTGACAGCTGTTATATTCTACATTCATGTGGTTTACATTAGAAACTCTTCTTCCTCCTCTCTACAGACTTTATTAAAGGATCGTAAGGAATCTTCTCAGTTGCTGATGGATGCGAAGATCATTTTCCCAGTTACTTTTCCCTTCAACCCTTCACCTGTAGCCCTGGAAACCATCCAGCTGCCCGGCAGCCTCAATCTGAACTTCCTCACACGGGTTTGAAAAGAGACTAGTGATGTCATAAAAGTACCTGTAAAACAGAACAATGTTCATCTGAAAACCAAAGGCGTTGGATATTGTAGCTACACCCTCTGAACACAGAATCTTTTCACTTGTTAAAATTCGATATTTTTTTAGATCTATAAGCACATTTCGCTGTTTGTTTGTCATACATTTATGAGACACTTGTAAAGGTTTGTAAATGTTGGAACGTTTGGTCATGATTTAACATGTGTGTGTGTATATATATACTGAATAGTCTAGAAATAGCCTTTGTATTACATGTGCATTCTTTTGTGGGGTTAAAAATATTTGTCATATACTCAACCCATTTTTGGCCCTGATATAGGAATATCAAGTATTTAATGCAACGTTTGTGAAAAAAAGTATTGACAATAAATAGTGTGGCATATAGTGTAGATTGTTTGTAACTTGTGCATTGTAAACTGAAATGTCATTATGTCTTAAAACATTCTTATTAACCCAGTAAACAACATTAAAGTCAAAGGACTCAAGTTGTAATCATTTAAGTTTATTTGTAGATTGGTTTTGTCCCCACAAAACCAATGAAAAAACAGGCTGCAAATTATTTTGAGGTGTGAAGTAAAAATACAGAATCACTAAGAACTGCAGATGGAAAATCAATTTACTTAAGATTGTGAGATTAAGAAATTAGAAATATATTTAAAATATGGTAAACACATGACTGCATGACATGATTAAAAACATCATTAAGGCATAACATTTACAGTGTAATTCATGGGGTCTGTTCCTGCTTCTGTAGGCTTTGAAGTACCTGTTCCAGTGCAGGGGATTGTTTATGAGTGACCCAAAATGTATATAAACAAAACATTCTCTGACTATAAAAACATTAGAGAGGAGGGAACAGCAAGACACTCGGAAACAATAAAACACGGAGAACATAGACAAAGTTTGCCGCAGTTTTTACAGCTTGATATTAAACTGTGTTCAATTCTTAGATCTATTCTGCTCATCAATTAACAAAAGAGGTATAAAAAGGTAGAGTTTTTTTTGCCAAATCAAGAATACACAATAATTGATATCAAAGAAGCACGCCAAACTTGGCATATAACCATAACAATTGTTGATATCCCCCTGAAACGCCTCCTGAAAAATTGACCCCATCCATCATCTTTCAGTGATGTTTTCTTTAGTCTTTGAGCTCAACTTGCTCTGGATGTTCTGAGCTACTGGACACATTAATTTTTATTGAAGGCTCTACATTTTCAACAGATCCTGGAATGGAGCTTAAAGACCCATATCCTGAACTCATAGAGGAGATGGAATGATGGAGACTGAATGGACCAGCGGGGATAAATAGATGGGCAGTAGTGGATATGTCATCACTCACTGGAAGAAAAACATTGCAGATTTGAATGATGATAAAGGTCAAAGATCAATAAAGCTTATCAAACCACACACACCACAAGTCTTCTTAATACATGTTTTAAGTATGCAGCAAAAGAGCTGAATTGCTTTACAAATGACAAAGTGTTTAATAGTTCAGCAGGAAACAACATGATCTTTTTCACAAATTTATGAAAAATAATACTAAAGCCTACTTTAATATAACTACTCACTTGTTGGGGGCAACACCAAACTCTTACTTCTTGACTCTTCAACCATACGTTCTCTTCTCCAAAATACGCCTGCTGTTGTATGCCCTGAATCAAAATTTTAACGTAAATCAATTATCTTTTCAAAACACTGAGGTCCTTTTACAAAATTCTCAGGATAATGAACAGAAAACATTCAAACGGTCTTTTAATTTTTTTAATCATTTGTAGTTTGGAACATTATTTTAATAACAAACAACAAATCAACAAATAAATAAATAATATGGTTGACTGATACCATACCCATTAGTTCTAATTCTATCAAAAACCTTGACAAATTGCCTTGGACAATGGGGCTAAACTTGACCATTTCTGTCCTAGTGAATTGTGAAAATAGTAAATAGTGAAGTCACTTAGGGTCATCTTGGCTCAAAATGTAAAGTTACTCGGTCTCTGTCCATCTATGCTTTCTCAGTTTGCTTACAAACTTTACTAGTTTAATATAGTGTTTGGAGTGAGGTTGAGTTTGTTGAATGTTTACCCACCGCATGTTTTAGATCATCTTGCATTTATGCGAATATCCAAAGTTCAAAAGTTACTCACTTGGCATCTGTAATGTGTCATACTCTTTTGAATTCTGCATCATCCTCATTTGTTCCTTTCGGGTCTGTTTCTCTGCTTTCCTTCTTTGTTTCAGGTCCTGTAAAATCTTTCTGTCTATTTCAAAATGGCAGCCGTTGTTTTGTGTCACTGTCTCTTCTATCTTCTCCAGCAGGTCTTTGATCTGAGTGTCATCACTGATGTTCTTATTGTTGAGAACATGATATCTGTTCCCACATTTCTCCACCAGCCACTGGAGATCCTCTCCTTCTCTCTCAATGTGTTGCTCTATAGATGTGTCTCCTAGAAAGTCTCCATGAGTGAAGAGCACTATAGTGTGACTCCAGACTCTCTCACCGAGAAGATCCACATAACCCTGATATACTTTTCTCATGTCCTCTTTAAATGTAGTGTCCACGCGTATAACCAGTAGAACAACATGAGGTCCTGGAGGACACAGAGACACACTGAGTAACATCTCTTGTTTCAGTAACTCAGAGCTCTGATCTACAGGTATAGTACTCCACCATCCTGGAGCTTCTATGACAGTGATGTGTCTGTCTGCTACTTCTCTCTGTCTCTTCACATATTGATCAGTTCTCTTCAGGTCAAACTCTTCTCTGTTCAGGATGATGTTTCCTGATGAACTCTTCCCAGCATATTTATATCCCATTAACACAATCCTCAAGTCTGAGAGCTTCTCACCTGTAACAAATACACAAAACATGTAAAAATATGAATTACCATATACTTGAACGTGGAGATTACCATACATTTGAATAAGACAGTACATGCAAAACAATATAATACATCTATGTTTTTAAAAAGCATAATTTTAACAAAATTCAAATATCACCTTGACTTACGCATTAAATATTTGAATAATATTTTCTTTTCATGTTTGTTATTGTTTATGTATATTAGGGTGTTTTACATTACATTGTATTTTGTTAAGTATTACAGTAATGTATTCTGGTGGGGTTTTGTATTTGTCTATGACATTGTGCACCATCTCCAAGTATTAGAGAGTTTAATATAAATGTGACTTGTGATGATTTTTGATTCATTAAATGATCGTCCCTTTTACCCGATGTATTATAGGGGTTAACTGTTCATTAAATGGTGAAAAAAGTCAGATTTTAGTGTTTCTATGCTGATATATTTACATTGTATTAGTTATTGAAATATACACTTACAGCGAACTATAAAACACACATAAATTGAAATGCCATTTCAGCACACAAAACTTTGTCACAATTTTCTTTAGTCTTAAAAAGTTATTACATTTTTACTGCCTTATATTCAGAATTATTCTGCCAAACATCGCTGTCAGTTTTAATATTAAATTCCAGTGAACATTTGTATACCCTTACAGCTCATGACAACAATGCATTTGTATATGAGCAGCAAAAACTTCTTCAATCAACAAGTCATAAACTAATATATAAAATTAGAAATTGTATGACAGATCTACTGTACCTGTGATCTATTGAGACACAACTAAAAAAAAACATCCTTAAACCCAATTATTACTCTGCTCTCTGGAATACTGTGTTTTGATTGGTTTTGAAATACCAGTAGATCTGTAGAGTCTGTAACAACAGACATGATGAAGTCTAACAGAACTACTAAGTGTGATGTGGTTTTCATGTTCAGTCAGCTGAATGTTCTCAGTGTTTAGATCTGTGATGTTTACTCACTCATCTGTGATCTGATCATCTCTCTCTGTGTCTTCATCCTCTTCACTCGTTCTTCTGCTCTCTCTTCCTCTGCTCTTCCTTTCTCCTCCAGCTCCTGTAAAATCTTTCTGTCTATTTCAAAATGGCAGCCGTTGTTTTGTGTCACTGTCTCTTCTATCTTCTCCAGCAGATCTTTGATCTGAGTGTCATCACTGCTGTTCTTATTGTTGAGAACATGATATCTGTTCCCACATTTCTCCACCAGCCACTGGAGATCCTCTCCTTCACTCTCAATGTGTTGCTCTATAGATGTGTCTCCTAGAAAGTCTCCATAAGTGAAGAGCACTATAGTGTGACTCCAGACTCTCTCACCGAGAAGATCCACATAACCCTGAAATACTTTTCTATAAAACTCTCTAAATCTAATGTCCACACTTATGACCAGTAGAACAACATGAGGTCCTGGAGGACACAGAGACACACTGAGTAAAATCTCTTGTTTCAGTAACTCAGAGCTCTGATCTACAGGAACATCAATCCACCATCCTGGAGCTTCTATGACAGTGATGTGTCTGTCTGCTACTTCTCTCTGTCTCTTCACACACTGAGCAGTTCTCTTCAAGTCAAACTCTTCTCTGTTCAGGATGATGTTTCCTGATGAACTCTTCCCAGCATATTTATACCCCATTAACACAATCCTCAACTCTGAGAGCTTCTCACCTGTAACAAATACACAAAACATGTAAAAATATGAATTACCATATACTTTACAGTGGAGATAACCATAAGTTTGAATAAGACAGTACATGCAAAACAATATAATACATCTATGTTTTTAAAAAGCATAATTTTAACAAAATTCAAATATCACACTTGACTTACGCATTAAATATTTGAATAATTTTCTTTTCATGTTTGTTATTGTTTATGTATATTAGGGTGTTTTACATTACATTGTATTTTGTTAAGTATTACAGTAATGTATTCTGGTGGAGTTTTGTATTTGTCGATGACATTGTGCACCATCTCCAAGTATTAGAGAGTTTAATATAAATGTGACTTGTGATGATTTTTTGATTCATTAAATGATCGTCCCTTTTACCCGATGTATTATAGGGGTTAACTGTACATTAAATGGTGAAAAAAGTCAGATTTTAGTTTTTCTATGCTGATATATTTACATTGTATTAGTTATTGAAATATACACTTACAGCGAACTATAAAACACACATGAATTGAAATGCCATTTCAGCACACAAAACTTTGTCACAATTTTCTTTAGTCTTAAAAAGTTATTAAATTTTTACTGCCTTATATTCAGAATTATTCTGCCAAACATCGCTGTCAGTTTTAATATTAAATTCCAGTGAACATTCTTATACCCTTACAGCTCATGACAACAATGCATTTGTATATGAGCAGACATGAAGTCTAACAGAACTACTAAGTGTGATGTGGTTTTCATGTTCAGTCAGCTGAATGTTCTCAGTGTTTAGATCTGTGATGTTTACTCACTCATCTGTGATCTGATCATCTCTCTCTGTGTCTTCATCCTCTTCACTCGTTCTTCTGCTCTCTCTTCCTCTGCTCTTCTTTCCTCCTCCAGCGCCTGTAAAATCTTTCTGTCTATTTCAAAATGGCAGCCGTTGTTTTGTGTCACTGTCTCTTCTATCTTCTCCAGCAGATCTTTGATCTGAGTGTCATCACTTCTCTGTTCTTATTGTTGAGAACATGATATCTGTTCCCACATTTCTCCACCAGCCACTGGAGATCCTCTCCTTCACTCTCAATGTGTTGCTCTATAGATGTGTCTCCTAGAAAGTCTCCATGAGTGAAGAGAACTATAGTGTGACTCCAGACTCTCTCACCGAGAAGATCCACATAACCCTGATATACTTTTCTCTCGTCCTCTTTAAATCTAATGTCTCCACGTATAACCAGAAGAACCACATGAGGTCCTGGAGGACACAGAGACACACTGAGTAAAATCTTTTGTTTCAGTAACTCTGAGCTCTGATCTACAGGAACATTTCTCCACCATCCTGGAGCTTCTATGACAGTGATGTGTCTGTCTGCTACTTCTCTCTGTCTCTTCACACACTGAGCAGTTCTCTTCAGGTCAAACTCTTCTCTGTTCAGGATGATGTTTCCTGCTGATCTCTTTCCAGCTTCTCTACACCCCATTAACACAATCCTCAACTCTGAGAGATACTGAGTGTCACCTGCAACAAATACAAAAAATACACTTATGCAAAATTCTATTATATTGCGTGTCTTTAAAGGTCCTTTAAACGGCTCTAAATATAATCAACTGCTCTAAATATAATAAATTAAAATAAATTAAAACCTTAATTAAAGAATATGTCCAAGCTGCAACGAAACAGAGTAAAGGTCTTAAATCATAGTCAAGGCTTGATGTTAACAATTTTAAACTAATTTTAAAATCCCCCCAAAAAATTTATCATCTCACAACAACTTATATCAAGAAGACATTAGAATGAGTGGTAAAATGTCTTCAACTAACAAAAAATCCTTTGTTGTTACATGTGAAATTTGATGTTAATGTGTATTAATAATCCCTGTAAATATGAGACTTTTCTTTAGATCCCCTTGGGGACATTCCCTTCAGAATGAGTTGTAAGACATTACCGTATTTAACCGTAAGACATTTGTTCATCTTCGGAACACAAATTAAGAGTGTCCAAGTGCGTTCTGACTCCCCAACAGCAACGTAACATAAATCAAATGTGACATAATTGTTCAAATAGTCAATGTGTACTCCAGAGGCTCAACAGAATTTTTTGTCTTTGGGCGAACTGTTCCTTAAAGCGTAAATACAATTTTAACATCTAGTTTTTACTTCTTTTTTTTCAGTTTTCATTAAACAAGGACGCATATACAGTTGCTTCTTCTTTACAGGTAGTATGCAGAAAGGTGTGTCTAGACGTTTATTACAGAAAAAAAATATTATAAAAAAATATTAAATGTTTTATGTATAGCCTATATTAAATGTACAACTGTTTATAATGGAAAAACATGATAACGAGACGAGATAACAACTATGGTAAAAAAATAATGTTAACATGTCAAGATAAACAATTCAAATATTTGTTTCTTAAAGTGATGTTCAAGGATATTTACGAAACAATATATATTGTATTGTGATAAAAAATATATACATACAGTCCATTTTTATTCTACTTATTGTGTCTTGGTTGAAGTTTCAGAGTAAAGTTCTCTTTCAGTTCTTCAAATACAAGTCTTATCTTGTTTACAGGTAAAGCTGTCAGCACAGACAACTGGAAAAACTATAACTGTATAACAGGAAAGGTTAATAATTGAAGAAACAATCGTACTTTGATATGGTCGTCCAGCCATAAAGTCAATAAGATCCTTGCGTGCCCTGTCTGAGTTATCATAAGCAGTGGCAGGCATGGTCAATAAAAAGTGTTCATTTTTTTATTCACTTATCTGAATATAATTTATTTCTAACTTGTTCTGCTGGAAATGTATTTAAAAATAATTCAATTAAAGTCACTGCAGGTACCATTACATTTAAAGTTGTGGATTTTTGCAGTTGTGAAATACTTTCATACATTATAAACACAAAAAAGTCGATGGATAAATTGAGTCCATTTTACTTCACATCTTTCCCAGTACAGTCTCAAAGTAAATTTAGTTCCACCATCCATCGTCAGTTTTTACTTGCATTTCATCATTACAGATGCTTCTTATTTGATCTCTTTCCTTTTATTTGGAGTTCACAGGTGATCGAAATCCAGTAAGATAAATCCACCTCCTCCAGACTCTATCCTTGAACAGAGGGTATCATCCAAGTTCATCCATTATCACACAGACCAGAGCAGGCTAATGGAGGTCAGGTGATTGAAATCTTAGTAAATGTAACAGACAAATAATATACTTATATACATATACTATACAGTATATATATACACATACTCATACATAAGCTGAGCAAGCTAATGGAGATCAGGTGATTGAAATGTTAACAATATAACAATGTAAAAAATATAAGCCGACAAGTAAGTAAACAATGCAGTAAATACAAGAGAGCAAAACAAAGCCAGCCATCAACTACTTTAGTTAGGAATATGAATATTGTAATTGAACTGAATTTACTTTTTGAAGAATTTCTGATTCACATTAGTACATAAAACTATTTATATTATTATAATTACACGATAAAACATGAAATGATAAAATGTGATGCCAGTTACTGTACAAAATGTCAAAAGTGTCATCTTGGTTGGGCATTGCTTCAAATAACCAGTGTAAATAACCTTGATTACCAGCATTTCATCCAAAGCTTGTTACAAATGCTCCAATACACTGATATAATCATATGAATGTGTGGTGGATCTACGCGGGGACAGAACATACGACAGAAAAATAACTTGGTAATGTTTAAAGGTGGGAAGACAAAATCATCAGCTTAGTATTAAAAATATAGATATAATATTTTTTTGTGTGAGGATGTACGTGATAAATTCTTCTCCTGTGTCATAAGGTGAAAGCAGTACATGCTTATCAAGCGCACTTAATATGTATTTAGTAAATATTGTGTAAAGTGTATTTCTAATGTGTTCTTATTTGTGTGTGGGCACTATAGAGGCTTTTAGTTCTGTTTTCAGAAAGGAAGCTGAACATTCATTACACACATGAAAACATATTACAACTTTAAATGTTCAAGAATGACTTGTAAAACATACTAACTCAATCTGCTGGGGAACTGCATATGGAATAAAACATTCCTCGAGCTGACATATTAATTGTAGTCATTTTAGTTTGGTGATATGATGTAAGCGGCCCTATGGATCAATGAGTGAGTTAGAATTAAACTGCCAAGCACATTTACATCACTCAAGTATATTAGTTCTCACTACAACATTGCATGTTATCTGAAATTATTAAAACACAAGTCAATTAAGTCTCAATAAAGATTACAAGTAGTCCAGCTTGTCTTGAGATGTAATTGGGTTGTTCTTCTCTACATGCAGATGTTTTTACACCCTGCTCAGTTCCAGTTAAACTGTCATGGAAACAAGTAAAGATTTTTTTGTTTAGATTGAATTTCTTAAATAGATGGAAAACTCCTAATTATTAAAAGCAACTAATTATTCCTTTTATTATATGCGTTATTTTCTTTCAAATTACAGTATATTTAATTTTCTCTTCTCATTTATTCCATTTGCCTCTAAATAATTTTGAGATTATGGGTGATTTCTATGTCGTTTTTAAAAGTGAAAGTTCCACAGACTGCAAGTGGAGGCTGCAGATCCATCTCCAAAGTTGGGAGGTAAATCTCTGGAGTGTGATGATGCAAAAACTGAGTTGTTGTCTTCACCATATCGAGATCTGAATGAACCATAACCAGAACTTCCCAAAGAGACTTTATCAGACAGTGACAGAGTGTCATCTCCACTTACAGAAAATAATGATAAAGAAAAGAAGCTTGTTAGATAGCATGAGAACATTTTTATGTTTAGAGGCATACTGTCACGTTTTTTATTCAATAAATAATTCAAGAATTCAAATAACTGTTAGACAGAAACCCCTGCCATTTCTCAATATGCGTTGTCTGTGCTTGTGTTCTTGTGTTCTTGTGGACTTGTGAAACGTCATCAGTAGCTCAAATTCCAATTCAAAGTTCACATCTACAATGGTTGAAATCCCCGGATGTCTCCTTGCTCCGTGCTTTTCATCGAGGATGCATAAGGAGGTGGTTTATGTTGACTTATGACGCGCAGCTTTATTTCCTGACATGCATTGCATTGGTCTCATATTTGTTTCTGGGCAAATCGGTTTTACTGATGGCAAAGTTAAGTTTCATAAATTTCTATTTTTGGATTGAAGGTTGTTCTGGAGCGCAGTACTTTAGACAATATTATTTAGAAACTTCTAAAACTTTATAATAAAGGATTGTGTTTTGTACCATATTTCATTTTATTATAAACATAAAAAACAGTTAGGATAATCCGAGCAGGCACATGCCAGACTAACATATTCATAATTTTTTTTAATGAAAACGATTGGAAGCACTGATGTGTTTTATATCATATTCCATTTTAATTTGTTTAAATGTAAAGCTACGTTAAAATAAATATTATGAAGTAGGGTTGCATGTATTTGATATAACACTTTTTGAATACTTTTAGTTAGGCTACATGTATTTACAATTTGCAGTCTTTTCCATAATAAGACAAGTCACAAAATTATAATTAGATTTTTTACCACACACAGTATAGTCCATTATTTTCGTTTATGCATTTAAAATGTGATCAAAAGGTATTTGAATACATATGAATGTCGTTGCATTTTATGGTGTAACAAAATAGCAATTTAAACATAAAATAATAAAGGAAACTTATATGGTAATGTTATTATATACTATTACAACTTGTCCTGTATGATGAAGTTTGGGAGTACCATCCTAATGACCGATAAGCACTGTTTCCCACAGACCATGCATCAGCCTTACCATCGACACCTAAAAATGTGTAGTAAAAGGGATGTTGGCCCATCACGATCAGGTCACCTCAATCTTGTTAGTGGACAAAAATCACAACCTGCAGCATTTAAAAACCCGACACATATTACCGTGAACAATCATGTTTGCTTATTTAGAACAATAATTTAAGTGTCCAGATCTGGGATCTGATTATCTCTCTCTTTTTCTGTTTAATCCTCATGCGCTCTTTGGCTCTCTCTTCCTCTGCTCTCCTTTTGTAATGTTTCTATGTTAAAACAATATATTATTGTTATAACAATGTATGATCGTAAAACATTTAAAGGGAGTGCTTAGGTCATGTTGATAAATTAGGGTAAAAAAGAACACATTATTTAAAGGTGAATTTTTTATGTTTTACAATTGCAGTTCATTATCTGTTATAATACAAAGTAAAAGCTCAAAGAAAAAATCCTTGTGAGAAATAACCAAGCAAACAATATAATAAATACAAACAAGAGTAAACCAAAGCTTGCCATCAACTACTTTAGTTAGAAATATGAATATTATTCCTAAGCATTAAAGAATAGAGCTTCAAGTGGTAAAAATATTAGAAAATATGTAATCCATATTCTTGATCGAAATGGTTGAATTTAACAATTCCTTGAAGTATGTCTGATTGAGATTAATACATAAAAACAATTGTATACTATTTTCTATTATTATATTTACATGATAAAACATGAAATGTGATGCCAGTTACTGTAAAAACCGTCAAGTGTCATCTGTCTAAATGACCTTGATGACAAACTGTATTCCCTGCTCTGAGTAACTGTGGTTTAGTGATGTTAGTTTCCTGTATCATTTAAACAATTATTATAGGAAAAACACACTGTAACAGTAGTAGTATAGTTTAAATAGCTGGAAAATTATTTTCCACAGAATTAGTTTTGATTAATGGACAAATTATTCCATTCATTTTATGTTCTTATTTCTTTAAGATACATAGCATTACACTTTATTCTTTCTCTTCTCATTTATTCTGTTTAAAATATATTCTCATTTATTCTGTTTGAATTATTTTGAGATTATGTGTGGGTTCTTTGTTATTTTGATTTGTGAATGTTCCACAGACTGAGAAGTGGAGACTGCAGATCCATCTCCAAAGTTGTCTCTAGATTGTGATGATGCAAAAACTGAACTGTTGTCACTTGATCGAGATCTGAATGAACCATAGGCAGAACTTCCCAGAGAGACTGAATCAAACATCTGATCCTCACTCACTGAAAATAATGACCAAGAGAAAATTATAATATTAGATTTTTGCATAAAGGAATATTGTCTTCTGTTTTTTTATTTAATAAATAAAATAAATAAATTATTATAATTATTATTAGACAGAACCCCTGTAAATCTGGTAAATTTGTTTACAAAACTCTGATTGTTGGAAGGGAGAATGTTGAAGTCACGGAAGAAAGTGTCTGAATGCCATATTTACATTTATGCATTTGGCAGATGCTTTCATCCAAAGCGACTCAAATTGCATTATCCTATACATTTGTTTCTAAGTATGTGCAATCCCCTGGGAACCCACCACCTTGGCGTTGTTAACGCCATGCTCTTACCACAGAGCTACAGGAAAGCCATATAGCCAGATGTGCATTTAAGGCAAGCATTTTCTTAGCACTTAAAAGAGCAGATTTGTGTGTTTTGACTGCAATGGTGTATTAATACTGTACAGCCTCAGATATTTAAATCCTGGGGCATTTCTGCTTCCCCAGGAAAAATAATCATGAAACAATCAAAAATAATTTCACAGATTGAATGGGCCACCCGAAGTTAAAATAAAATATCAGAAGACACTTTTTTCCTTTTGTTATCTAATGAAATTCATATATTAAGTGAAAAGTTTAAATATTAATAAGTTTTGGGGGGCACTGTAATCAAATATCTAAAATAAAGATACTTACTCAATGGTTGTTGTAATTTCTTGTTGTCTGATCCACCAGCAAATGAGATCGGTAATTCTTTAGAGTGTGATGATGCAAACACTGAGCTTTCGTCTGCACCTGATCGAGATCTGAATGAACCATAAGCAGAACTTCCCAGAGAGACTGAATCAAACATCTCATCCTCACTTGCTACAAACAACGATAAAAAGAAGATTGAATGAGAAGATTGTATTTGATAGTAGATAACTCCTTTTGGAAATAACAAAATATAACTATTAAATTATAATGGAACAAAACATATAGTACATAAAAGACAGTTCTCATATGATGAAAGTAATTGGCCTGCTGTCCATGATAAAGACAACTTTAGACTTAAACATTTAATACATAAGAGAAGTGAAAGACATAAAAGTGGAATTGAACTTGATTATTCATTGTTATACCATCCCACCCATCAATTGAACACCACTTCACAATTCAGCCCGGGTCCTGAACTCTAACACCCACCAAGTCTGCAAGGAACCTGGGGGTGATGTTTGACGACCGGATGAAATTCACCTCCCACATTGCAGCAACCACTTGAACATGCAGGTATGCGTTCTACAATTTCAGGAAAATCAGACCTGTCCTGTCTGAGCATGCCTCTCAGCTTCTAGTCTGGACTGGTCATATCCAGACTGGACTACTGCATTTCTGTACTGGCTCTCCCTACTACCAATGCAGTCAAGCCCCTGCAAATGATCCAGAATGCAGCAGCACGTCTGCTCTTAAATAGCCTAAATGAACCCATGAAACACCCCTCCACATTTCACTTCATTGGCTGCCACCCGTATAAACTCAAGTCACTGACACTGGCCTTCAGGACGGTAACAGAAATATTCAACCCTTTGCCTTAACTCCCTGATGCAGTTCTACATCCCCTCCTGTCATTTTGGTCTGCAAATGAGTGACGCCTGGTTGTTCCATCACAATGAGGCAAATTCACACATTAGGTTCCTCTGTTTTGGAATGAACTGCCAGCCTCCAACCGAGCTGCAGCATCCATTACAACAAAAACAAATCAAAACATACCCGTTTCGCATTTATCTAACAAATAACTGTCAAGCTTGTACATATGATACACTCACATATCTGTGATGTTGTTTTCTTCTCCACAGCTCTCCTTTTCTCCTGCACCTGCAGTAAAATTTCAAAATGGCAGCCGTTGTTTTGTGTGACTGTCTCTTCCATCTTCTCCAGCAGATCTTTGATCTGAGTGTCATCACTTCTGTTCTTATTGTTGAGAACATGATATCTGTTCCCACATTTCTCCACCAGCCACTGGAGATCCTCTCCTTCACTCTCAATGTGTTGCTCTATAGATGTGTCTCCTAGAAAGTCTCCATGAGTGAAGAGCACTATAGTGTGACTCCAGACTCTCTCACCGAGAAGATCCACATAACCCTGAAATACTTTTCTCTCGTCCTCTTTAAACATAATGTCTACACGTATAACCAGTAGAACAACATGAGGTCCTGGAGGACACAGAGACACACTGAGTAAAATCTCTTGTTTCAGTAACTCTGAGCTCAGTTCTACAGGTATTCTCATCCACCATCCTGGAGCTTCTATGACAGTGATGTGTCTGTCTGCTACTTCTCTCTGTCTCTTCACACACTGAGCAGTTCTCTTCAGGTCAAACTCTTCTCTGTTCAGGATGATGTTTCCTGATGAACTCTTTCCAGCTCTTCTATACCCCATTAACACAATCTCTTTCACAAATCAATTTCTTCTGCTCTAAATGAATCCAATTAAATCTGTGGGTACAGTATGACACACTCCAAATGAACTTCGTGAATTCATCATCTGACTATTTATTTCACCACCTGTATTATAGTTGTTAACTGTATTTTAAGATGAAAAAGATGAACTTTGTGTAACTAGGCTGGTAAATTAATATTATATCAGTAAATGAAATATACAGCTATAATCAAAATATCACTAATTCTCAGGATACAGTATAAGAACTACATCATTACAAAAATGTAAATGTCCTTTTACGTGCTCCAATAAATGTAATAAAACCTTTCAGTAATAATGGGGCAGTTTCCCGGACAGTGTTTAACCCCAGTCCCACACTAATCAAAATGTTAAGAGGTCTCTCAAAAACAACTTGCACTGACTGAAAAATATCAGTTTGATTGTGTTGTCTCAAGATGCACACAATAATGGTTTATGTGAAGAATGAGTTTTTTAAAACTAATTTAATATCCTAATTTACTAAGGTCCTGTCCTGGCTTTAAATTATCCAGGCATCAATGTAATGAAGCAGTAATGAATAGAGAACAATTGTAAGGTTTGATTTTAAAGTGTCAATGAAATTGAAAATTACAATCTCTATTTCTTCATGGAACTTTGCCGTGTTAATTATAAACAGCTCATCGGTGTGTCGCTTTTTTATTCATGTGTCCTCACAATCTTTAAATAAAATCTGAAAATGCACTCTTGCCCTGTTGTGTCTATCCATTTCCGATGATGTCAGTTAGACCCCCCTCCCCTCTAGTCCTCCCCTTCAACTGTCGTCTGCTGCCACATTCATTACAAAATGCAATGCCTGTTTCTATCTTATCAATTCCCAGTGGAAAGCACAAGCCATACCCACTATTTTTTCCAAGTTTCACTTGGAAATGCGTCATAATATGGAAATTAAAAACGATTGCTACTTTCGGTACACATGGATTTTAAATTCCAGGGAACATCATCATCCCATTACTCATCATCTCACTCACTCGTATCCACTTAAGTTAAGAAGCTGTCACAGTTATGTTCAGTTTGTTTTCATTATCTTGGACTTTTAGTCTAATACTTTAGTTCTTGTTTTCCTTCATTCATTTTTTCTGCACCTCCTTTGTTGCAATGGTCACAATTATTATGAATTCATCTTGTTCAGTTGTGTTTGATTATCTCATTCGTATCTGCTTTTTAAATTGTACCTGTCCTTTCAGTTATTGTCTGGTAACGTTTGTGTTATTGTGTGTTTCTTTGCCCTTTGTTGATATTGTCTTGTGAATTCTTATTAAATGGCTGTTTGAACATCATCTGCCACTTTTCTGTCTACTACACACTTTGTGTACAGAAGGTCTTTGGATAAGTCAGACAAATATCGTCGATCAATAAGAAATGTAAAAAATATTATAACAGCCCCTAAATGTGTTATCAATAAGTATCAGTCACTTATTCTGTTCAATTCCATGATGAACAGTCCTCAAGCTGGTGACACCAGGGTTGTGAAATATCCAACTAACGTTACCCTCATCATTTACTGTCCATATAAATGAAAGTCCATCTCAATAAGTCAAAACTGTAACTTCATTAAATGCACATTTTATAATTTACTCACTCATCTGTGATCTGATCATCTCTCTCTGTGTCTTCATCCTTTTCATTCGTTCTTTCATTCTTTCTCCTTCTGCTCTTCTTCTCTGTTCCGCCTCCTGTAAAATCTTTCTGTCTATTTCAAAATGGCAGTCGTTGTTTTGTGTGACTGTCTCTTCTATCTTCTCCAGCAGATCTTTGATCTGAGTGTATCACTGCTGTTCATATTGTTGAGAACATGATATCTGTTCCCACATTTCTCCACCAGCCACTGGAGATCCTCTCCTTCACTCTCAATGTGTTGCTCTATAGATGTGTCTCCTAGAAAGTCTCCACAGGTGAAGAGCACTATAGTGTGACTCCAGACTCTCTCACCGAGAAGATCCACATACCCCTGATATACTTTTCTCTCGTCCTCTTTAAATCTAGTGTCCACACGTATAACCAGTAGAACAACATGAGGTCCTGGAGGACACAGAGACACACTGAGTACAATCTCTTGTTTCAGTAACTCAGGGCTCTTCTCTACAGGTTTATTTCTCCTCCATCCTGGAGCTTCTATGACAGTGATGTGTCTGTCTGCTACTTCTCTCTGTCTCTTCACACACTGAGCAGTTCTCTTCAGGTCAAACTCTTCTGTGTTCAGGATGATGTTTCCTGATGAACTCTTTCCAGCTCCTTTATATCCCAATAACACAATCCTCAACTCTGAGAGCTTCGTGTCACCTGTAACAAAAACACAAAACACACTTATCCAAAACTATACTGCACTAGAAAAGTCTGTTAATCTGTTTTAAATAAATGTAATAAAACCTCTAAGTAATAATACAATTAAATTATCCAGTCAATAATAAACCAGTAACAAATACAACACAGTCTTGGTGCTTGATTTAAACATTAAGTTTACAGTACAGGGAACATCATCATATCACTCACATCGACTCAAATTAAGAAGCCCTTTGTACACTCTTAAAATAAAGACGCTCATAAGGTTCTTCACAGCGATGCCATAGAAGAACCACTTTTGGTCAATGAACCATTCAGTCAAAGGTACTTTAAAGAACCATCTCTTTCTTACCTTTGTATAATATGAAGAACCTTTTTTCGCCACAAAAGAAGCTTTTATAAAACTGAAAGATTCTTCGGATGTTAAAGGTTCTTTATGGCATCGTGAAGCACCTTTGTATTTAAGAGTGAACGACAGAAAATCTGATTTGTCAAAGACAAATCGTACAACTGAATAAGATGAACATGTCACTATTAAACTCAGTTATGAAACAATCATTGAAACAGTATTTATGGTTAATATTGAAACATGATTTATGTCATGATCCTGTCCCTCTTGTCCAGAGTTTCCATTTTGTGGACAGGGTCATGAAAGTACCATGTCTTGTGTGTCTTACTCTTGTGTGGAGACACGTGGCTGTGTGTTATGCCATTGCACCATGTGTCCTGTCTCGTGCTATGGCCCCGCCCCCTCGTTCATCTTTCCTTAGTGTTTGATTCCCGTCACTAGCCCCTGTGTAATTATCCCTTGTTAGTGTTCCCCTACTTTTAGCTGCAGTTCACGTTTCGTTTTGTGCCCTCACCCTGCTATCTCGTGTTGGTCCAGTAAATTTAACTTTTTGTCCAAAATTCCCTAGCCTTGTCTTGCCTACCGTTTGGATTATTGTTTATCTTTGGACTTCCTTTGTTTGCCCCTCCCCAGAGGATAGTGTTTGTTTTTAGTCTTGTTTTCTTGAGTATTTTCCCCATCGTGGGATTTTGTTTAAGTTTGTTCAAATAAAGCCTTTTTGTTTCTCCCATCTGTCTGCGACTGGGTTCTGCCTGAAAATCGTGACAGATTTATTTACTGAAAAGCAGCTATGACCTGAAGCTAATACTTGTATCTCACACAGATCATAACAGTGAGACAACAAATCTTTTGACTTCTGTGTTTGATCAAAGTTTTAGATTTTTCCCAAGTTGGTAACATTTGCTTGTATCACGAGTTAAAATGCAACTGGTTTAAAAAATATTGCTTACTTGACATGTTTCCCAGGAGAAGTTTCAGAGTAAACTCAACTCCACTGTCCTTAGTTTTTACTTTCAGTTAAAGAAAACAAGTATATCTAGTACTTGACAGGTGCGCAGAAAGGCGTGTCTGAACATTAGAAAAAAAACTTTAAAAGTAGGCTAACACGACAGACAAATAAGAAAAACATTCTAAATGCATAAGAAAATAAATTATTTAAGTAATATGATGCATTCCACTATCAGATTTGATATTTAAAGTTCATTTACGGTACAAAAAAATAGCCCGAGAAAAAAAATGTGACAATCATGTCTGCTTTTTGTTTTGTTTACAGATGTGCAGAAATGTGTCTAGAGGTTTATGAAAGAAAACTGAAAGAGAACTATGTTAAAGATCTCTTCTCATTTCTAAAAACATAAAGTGAGGTATCCGCATCAATTACTCACTTGAACACTTCTCTAACTGTTTCCTTCTTTTTAGGGTCAAGGGTCACTCATCCTGCAAGACTGTGTTATAATCAGAGAGTTCATTCAGATCAAGATTCATTCATTATCGCACTTACAGTTTGTAACTGTCAGATTGTCCTGCTGAAAAAAAAAGATCATTATCCAAACGTCAACAGTTTGTGCAGCACTTTTTACCAAATTGTTTTATGAACCTAACGTAAGCTTTGGAAAAAGACCCACAACCCAAAGACAAAAGATGTAAAAGAGGTTTAGGCAATCATTGATGTAGAGTATTTTAATATCATGAGAAATTAAATGGTGCAAGCTGATCAGAACAAATTTGAAAACATTGGATGAAGTTCTTTCAATTTTTAGTTTTAGAAAGTGCATTAATCTGGTTAAGTAACAAAAAAGTAACAATAATAAGAAAAGTCAAAATGCAAATTTAAAGGTTTTACAGTAGATGGCAGTTTATTACCTGTTACAATATAAAAACCAAAGCTCAAATATTAAAACAGCTCATAAACATTCTGTAACCTGGCCTGACTTTATGCTGTTTCTAGAATTATAATATGGCAAAATTTTTTGAAACTATATGTTTTCATATGTGTAATAAATAATGGCTTCATTCTTAAATACAGAACCAAACACATCAAGCCATACAAAAACAATATCACATTGCTTAAGACTTCAATAGCTTTTTTAAATCTTTCCTCTAACAGAGGACTTCATTTTTCCTGTCATTGCAAGTGTCAATGCTCTGGTCCCACATACATGATAATAACTATAATGTATATTGTAGCGCTTAACATTACTGGTTTAGGAGGAATTGTTTGTAATCAAGGTCATTTAAGTACTGGTTATTTGGAGTAAGGATAAGCAATGACTGACACTTGACAATTTTGATGTTTTGTACAGTAATTGGTATCCCATTTTATATTTCATCAACTCAATTCCTACATCATGTAGATATAATATATGTATTATTAAAAAAAATTCTGAATCAAAATCTATGTTCTGTTTCTCTCTTCTTAATAATTGTAAGATCATAGACGGGTTCTTGTTATTTTTTTATTCCTGAATGTTCCTGAGACTCGTATGTGGAGTTTA
Organism: Triplophysa siluroides; assembly: GCA_006030095.1. Classification (NCBI taxonomy): domain Eukaryota; kingdom Metazoa; phylum Chordata; class Actinopteri; order Cypriniformes; family Nemacheilidae; genus Triplophysa; species Triplophysa siluroides. The sequence continues at coordinate 35,222 of VCII01000650.1, forward strand.
CAGATGCAGCTCCAAAGCTGATAGGTCTTTCATTAGTGTGTGATGATGCAAAAGATGAGCTGCAATATGATCGAGATCTGAATGAACCATAACCACAACTTTCCAGAGAGACTGTATCAGATATGCAATCTCCTCTCACTAGAAACAAGTAAAAAGACTGAAAAAAAGAAAACTTTATTAAGAAAAGTTTTTTAAATGAATAATATACCAGCTCCAGAGTCAATCAAAGCTTTAGCTGAAAGAGATGAATTAAGGGCAGTAATCACTACATCGGTGTGAGCCAGAGAGGGACAGATGCGGGTGTATGAATCGTACTCACCCCGGGTCGCATGGGACGGGTCGGGCAGTTGGCTATACGGTGACCAGAGGCTCCAAAATACAAACAAAGGTTAAGATTGCGTCTGCGAGCTCGTTCTTCAGCAGAGAGATGGAAACGACCTAATTGCATGGGTTCGGGTTCTGAAGAGCAGCTCACAGCCGGTGTAGGTGGGAATGGAGGAGATACAGTGGGTCGGGTTTGGGTGCAGGCATACAGGCGCTCGAGCTACCCGAGACGAGCGTTGAATCAGTGCTTCTAACCCAGCGGTGTCATCAAACATGGCCATCTGTGAACGAATACAGGGTTCCAAGCCCTGTCAATATACTGAAATCAGAGCCGTTTCGTTCCATCCACTGCCGGCTGCAAAGGTTTGAAACTGTATGGAATAATCAGCCACTGATGACGACCCTGTCGTATCCTCAACTGGTCATGCACGGAGAGATGATCCGCGGCCTGACCAAAGATGTTGCATGAACAGAGTGAGTGTAGAAATCAACGGTCCTCCAGCCTGCCAGATGCCCTTGGCCCAGTTCAGAGCATTTCCACTTAGTAGCGAGATAATAAAAGCGATCTTAGCTTTGTCGGTAGGAAACAGCGCTTTGTGCATCTGGAAATATAACTCACACTGCAAGCAAAACCCACTGCACTCCTCCACTGATCCTGAGAATCGGTGGGGTATGGCCATGGGACTCACGTTGGACTCACGTTGGACTGACGTGGGGTGAGTTGAGTGCGCAGGAGTTGAAGTTCATGGAAGGGGTCCGGGATATCTGGTGAGGGAGGTGAGGTGCTGGTACTCTGAGGCGTGGTCATTTTGGGTGGTCTAGTATTCTGTCACGCTTTTGGTCCGGGCAGAAGAGCACACTCAGAGTAGCAGTGAAAAGGGGCCAAACAGAAGACGGATGAACAAAAAGGCAAAAAAAATCTCCAAACGGAAGTCCAATGTAAAATGAATAATCCAAAAAAACAGGTGTATATATAGTATATATAGTATATATAGTATATATAGTATATATAGTATATATAGTATATATAGTATATATAGTATATATAGTATATATAGTATATATAGTATATATAGTATATATATATGTATATATAGTATATATAGTATCTATAACAGGCTACAGAAATCTGGTACAACTAACAACAACAATACTAGACAAGGAACTGAATCAAAAGGCAGGGTATAAATAGAGTCCGGTAATGAGGTGCAGGTGTATGTGATCAAAAATTAGGGGAGTGCGAGCGGGACAGTCGGTGAGTGAGTGACGATGCAGGGGGCGTGGCTGGTGAGGGGGAATCCGGCATCGTTACACAGAGAGAGTGTCCAACATCTGATCCTCACTCTTTGGAACAATAATCAAGAAAGAAGATTATTAAGGAAAATTTTATTTTTAGAAGTAAAGATTTAATAGATCAGCCCTATGGGATATGCAGATGTTAGGGGTTGCCAGGCTGAGAAGCAAACAAAAAGCTATTGGTTATTTATACAAAGTGGAGGAATTCCTTGACGTGACCCAAACTATATTCCTGTTTCTGTTGAAATGATGTCAACACATACAAAAATGCTGCGCATTACAAGAGACTTCAGTGGGACTTTAATGTAACAAGAATGATTCACAATTCACTTACTCATCTCTGAACTTGCTCCAACATTTTCTCTTCTCTCCTCCTCCTGTAAACTCTTTCCGTCCATTTCAAAATGACAGCTGTTGTTTTGTGTCACTGTCTCCTCTTGAAAGGAAAATACTTACTAGTCCAGTTTACTTAACATCTTTCACAGTGGCGTCTCAGCAGAAAGGTTATCATCACTCTTACAACTACTGGAACACAGCCTGGAGCCATCAACTTCTGCCGCCAGAATATCTGTCCTTGCGTTCATCATGAGACAAATGACATCTGAGAACTGTGTGGAAAAACTACATTTATGTCATGTTTATCGTGCTGTTTAGTCTTGTGACCACTTACTGTACTTTCATTTTATCCAGACAAGCCTGTATATTCTGCCAATCATATTTTATTTTTCTATTCAGATCAATGTCTAGTGGGTTTCAAATGACACTACAATGACAGGTTTGATGTAAACACAACAATGAACATGTAATAGGTGAACAGTTTTTTTATTATGTTGTGAGGAATTAAGGTGGAATTTGACTGTTAGCTGATCATAACAGATTTGAAACAACAGTTTAGAAAGTCCATAGATCTGGTTAATAAGTAACAAAAAAGTAACAATAACAATAAAAGATCACATGGTCAAAATTATGGTCAGGTATATTACAACGTTTTACAATAGCCAGCAGTTTATTAGCTATTATAATATAAAGCCAAAGCTGAAAGATTAAAAAAGCCCATAAACATTCTGTATGTAACCTGGCACGACTTTATGTTATCTCTACAAATATAATATGGCAACATTTTCCAAAACGATATGTTTTTATGTTGATAATGGCTTCATTCCTAAATACAGAACCAAACACCTTAAGTGCCCATACACAAACAATAACACATGGATTGAGATTTCAATAGTTTATACCAAGCTAATAATATTGTCTTTCCCCTGTAACCTTAAAGAGGACTTCATTTTTGCTGTCATCGCGAGTGAGTATATGCTCCAGACAGACCCACGTACATATAGCACCACACTTACATATGATAATAACTATTGTAGCACTTGTAACATTACAATTAATTTTCTGTGACCAAGGTCACTTGTTATTTGGAGTCAGCAATGACTGACACATGACTATTTTGATATTTTTTACAGTAACTGCCATCGTTTTATATTTCATTATGTAGATATAATAATACAACTCATACAACTTAGTATGTATGTCTCAGCTTCTCAAATCAAATTGATTAGTTGTTCACATGTAAATTTATAATCTTAAATACACTCGATTCCTCTTTTACAGTATGTATAATGTATTTACTTAAATTATGACTTAATTACATCGCCAGCATTTTTACAGATCACTGATTCTGCTCGGCTCTTAATAATTGTGAGATCATGGACTCTTTTGAGCTTCCATTCCTGAATGTTCCAGAGACTCAGAAGTGGGGTTTACAGATCCGCTTTTAAAGTTGATAAGATTTTCTTTAGAGTGTGATGATGCAAAAATCAAAGTGTCGTCTCCACCTGATCGAGATCTGAATGACCCAGAATCAGAACTTCTCAGAGAGACTGATTCAGACATCTCATCCTCTCTCACTGAAATTAGATCAAGAGAATATTGGTTGATTGGTTGATAATTTTAGAAGAATATAAATATATATGTTTTTTATATACAGGTATGTGTAATAAAAAATATTATAACTACATTCAAAACAAAATGCTGTGTTTTAAAGGGATAAACCAGTTTGGGTTAATTAACCTAAGAAGATGTTCATATTTGACCCAACAATGGGTCAAAACAACCCATAGGTTCAATTATGAACAAACAAATAAGTTTGTCCCTTTTTGACCCAACGCTGTTGAAATGAACCCAGCATTTTTTGTGTAATGTTGGACAGGAGCCCTGTCTGTCAGACCAGGTGGGTACGGTGCACAATTTTTATTGTCCTTTATGATAATTGCTTGTCAGACTGTACAATTTTATCCCAGTGAGATCACAGATTCATGCCAAACTGCAACATTTTATACATGACTGTGTAGACATTTCTTTTTAATTGAATGAATCATTAACATTTCAAGACTGACATTTGAAATCTTCTGATCCCTAAAATGTGAATTGCAAAAATCATGGCCGAAACCATAAAGTATAAAGCTGTCATTATTCAAAAAACACAAAAGCAGAAAGGGAGGTAGAAAGTTGATTGTGTATTTTATCTTGGCAGAGGTGTTGTTGTTTTCATAGTAAAGTGATGCAGGGCATATATCCAGAAATCCTTCATAGTTGAGTGTTATTTTAAAATTTTTAGAAGCAGATTCAAGCATCTGGACAACAGTGTTAAAGCTATGCTTTACAGTCCGTCTGTGCAAATTTTGTTAAGCTCATTTTTGTGACAAGATTTTCATTGAATTGAGTGCCAAAACAATGCATTAGTTTCATATTTAATTTTGGTCAATTTCATTTATACAGTCTCCAGAATAACAAAATTATGAAAAAACTGTTGAAATGTCACTGCTTTAGATAATAAATTATCTGCTCAAGTTTTATAAACATTAGGTACAAACAAAATAGAAATGTGCTGTAAATAATGAAATCATTTACTGTTCATATTTTAGATATTCATTAGATTATTAGATTTTTAGATAATTTCAGATCTAATGACATTTAAATATTTAGAAAATATCTGAATATTAAAATATTTGGGGGGGTCACTATATTCAAATAACTGAGAAAATATACTAACCAAAGGGTTGTCCTGTAACCCTGTTATATTTTGATCCATCTCCAAAGCTGATAGGTCTTTCTATAGAGCGTGATGATGCACAAATTGAGCTGTTGTCTGATCGAGATCTGAATGAACTATAACCAGAACTTCCCGGAGAGACTGTCGATATGTTTTCTCCTCTTGCTAGAAACAAAAAAAGCTTGTTACATAGCATGAGAACAATTTATATTCATAAATTTAAACAAAAACCTTTTTGTTTGATTAGATTTTTTAAGATATATTGAAATTCAAATATTTAGAAAATATCAGAATATTTAAATATTTAGGGGGGGTTACTGTATTCAAATAACTAAGAAAATATACTAACCAAAGGGTTGTCTTGTAACCCTGTTATATTTTGATCCATCTCCAAAGTGAATAGGTCTTTCTATAAAGCTAGATGATGCACAAATTGAGCTGTTGTCTGATCGAGATCTAAATGAACCAGAACCAGAACTTCCCAGAGAGATTGTATCAGATATGTTATCTCTAACTAGAAACAAGAATAAAGATTGTTAGATAGCATGAGAACAATTTATATTTACAAAAACATTTTTTTTACTATATGTGATTAATATCCCATATAGTAAGACTTGATACAAAAAAATTAAAAATGCAACTTTTATCACAACGTATTATTAAGAAAAGTTTTCTTTAACATTACTCAGAAGGGGGTCAAACACCGAAGGTGGAAGTGGCGAGCCGCGTCACGTGTAGCACAACTCTGTTATGAATGTGGTAGAATCGAGGGGTTGTCTGTATTATTGTGCTGTTTTTCCCATATTCCCAAACAGATAAATGCATCTTGCAGCTTATGGTGAAGTTAGTGTGTACATTAGATTAGATGTTATTTGACTGAAATCATCTTTAATGTTAAATTATGCGAGTGGTGCGTTTGTACTAAGCGGAATGCTGCTGCCAGGCGCCAAATGGCGTATGTTCATTTAACAATAGAGCTACGCTGTGCGGCTCGGGCCTTCAGCTTCAGGTGTGCGACCCTTTAAAGAACCTTGCAGTGCACCTGACTTTTTAAAGAACTTCTGCTTTCAGGTTCAAACTCCCTACTCTCACTGAGGGTAAAAGAGTAAAAGAACCATTAGAATATTTTTTATTTGTGTTTAAGACCAGTGGTTCTCAAACTTTTTTTATATTGTAAGGCCCCCTTTTTGTACTTTATGATAAATTTCTATATTTCATAAAATGCTGAAAAATCTGTGGCCCCCAGTTTGAGAACCACTGTTTTAGACGACAGTGAGGGAATCTGAAAGAACCATAACCAAAACTTCCCAAAGAGACTGTATCAGACATCTCATCCTCACTCACTGGAGATAGAAATCACGAAAGCTTAGATCGTCAGAGAACATGTTCCATAATTTTTACCTTGTTTTGACATTTTTTTTCCTTGAGTAAAATTTATCTAAACATCCTTAAAACAAGATAAATTGTTCTGAACATAAACCTAACCTTTGTTATATACTGGAAAAAAGAAATGCTAAATTCTGAGGGAATTGGCCAGCTGCCCATCATGATGGCCATCCACAATACTTTACTTAGAAGACTTTGGGGTGGTTCCCATACAGGGTTTAAGACTAGTCCTAGACTAGAATAAATGTTAGAACTAAAACTACAGAACTAGAACAGCTTTATCTGACACATCTTAATACATCAGTGGCATTGTTTTGTCTCAAAAAGTGTTTTTTGTAAGGCATGTTTGTAAATACTTAAATGTCCTAATCCTTCCAGTAATCTGGCCCTTGTCGTGCAATTACATTATTGGTGCGCATGTAAACAGTCATAGATTCACCTACTTATCATTGATCTTGCTCTCTCTTCTGCTCTCCTTCTCGCCTCAACATCCTGTAAAATCTGTTCAAAATGGCAGCCGTTGTTTTGTGTCACTGTCTCTTCTATCTTCTCCAGCAGATCTTTGATCTGAGTGTCATCACTTCTGTTCTTATTGTTGAGAACATGATATCTGTTCCCACATTTCTCCACCAGACACTGGAGATCCTCTCCTTCTCTCTCAATGTGTTGCTCTATAGATGTGTCTCCTAGAAAGTCTCCATGAGTGAAGAGCACTATAGTGTGACTCCAGACTCTCTCACCGAGAAGATCCACATACCCCTGATATACTTTTCTCTCGTCCTCTTTAAATCTAATGTCCACAGGAATAACCAGTAGAACAACATGAGGTCCTGGAGGACACAGAGACACACTGAGTAAAATCTCTTGTTTCAGTAACTCAGAGCTCTGATCTACAGGTTCATCAATCCACCATCCTGGAGCTTCTATGACAGTAATGTGTCTGTCTGCTACTTCTCTCTGTCTCTTCACATATTGATCAGTTCTCTTCAGGTCAAACTCTTCTGTGTTCAGGATGATGTTTCCTGATGATCTCTTCCCAGCTCCTTTATATCCCAATTAACACAATCCTCAACTCTGAGAGATACTGAGTATCACCTGTAACAAAACACAAAACACACTTATCCAAACTATACTGCACTAAAAAAGTGTGTTAATCTGTTCTAAATAAATGTATAAATGTAAATAAATAAATGTCACCTGCAAATACACAAAACACAGTTGTGCAAAATTGTACTTGTATTTTACAGTGGAAATCAATGTAAGGTTTAACAAAATTATAAATGTACTTTTGATAAAAACATAATTAGTAACATTTCGCAGTAGATGAAATTTACAGTAAAAAAAGGTAAAACTATTATTTTATTTTTATCAATTATAAAAAATACAATTCGGTAACACAAAAAATGATCAGAATAAAGATAATTGTGTTCCATACCTTGGACTCAACATAATTTGACATAGAAATAAATTATTTTTGTTTTATTGCATATGGGCAACTGGGCAATTGCCCAGGGGCCCGCGAACTCTAAAGGGCCCAGTGCGGTGACGCCAATCAACGTGCACTGAGCCGGTCGCGTGACGGCAAGCGCCGTACACAACACAACTCAAAAATGCAAACATTGACGAGCTAAGTGGGAGCGCTAAACGGAAATTAAATGAATAAGGATATCAGGAACGCAGATAATTTAAATTTAAAATATATACCGAAACTAGGGAATTTCTTCACGCTAGTAAACGTTAGCAACTGTTCTGCTAAGGCAGCATTTCGTCAACGAGGACAGCTCAGCTAGCCAGGACATTTCTTCACTGCCGGCGCTAGCTAATGTTCACCCCCGAGAGCAAAGCCCCTGGCAGCATCTTTAACCGACGGCCCGGATTCTGCTGCGAGTGCAACCGTTGAGGGAAGCGGTGATAGGTCTCGAGTCTCACCGCCATCTGAACCGCTCGTCAAGTCTACGAGCAGCCCCTGTACCTCAACGCCTCTACTCCCGCAGATCCTGCACCGTGGGGGCCAGTTTCAAAGGGTAGGATTCAAATTGTGTGTTTTGACAGATTATTTAGCATTTCTTTTTGTCTTGTCTAATTGAGAGAAATTGACAGATTTCCAAATGTTTATCTTGCACTAATATGTTTAACCCTTGCCTGTTTTGTTTTCATAACATCATGAGTGAGTGGCCTTGACAACAGAACATAGTGGTGCATTTGTAGTATGACCATTTGCACATCTGTACATCAAAATGCACTTGGTGAGAGTTAGTTATTGAAATATTGAGTATATTTACTGTATTATTATTGTAATTTGTTCTGGATTTTGCCAGATTATGGTGATCCCGGGTCGTGATGATGGGCCCTTGAATATTTTGCCCAGGGTATAGTGAAGTTTAATCTGGCCATGTCCGTTACGCGTCCAGGTTTGTCTGACTGCATTATGTGTTGTAATTTAAACAGAGTAAAATTGACATATTGTGAAAAACAATTGGATGGTCTAATAGATGTTCTCAAATTACACAATTTTGTGTTATGTTGTTTAAATGTTCAGACACCAGAATGTTCTGAGTGTGTAGATCAGTAATATTTACTCACTCATCTGAGATCTGATCATCTCTCTCTGTTTCTTCATCCTCTTCACTCGTTTTTTGGCTCTCTCTTCTCTCTTCCTCTGTTCTCCATCGTTCTTTCATCCTCTGTAAGATCTTTCCGTCTATTTCTAAATGGCAGCCGTTGTTTTTTGTGTCACTGTCTCCTCTATCTTCTCCCAGCAATCTTTGATCTGAGTGTCATCACTTCTGTTCTGATTGTTGAGAACATGATATCTGTTCCCACATTTCTCCACCACCCCGGATCCTCACCTGCTCTCTCAATGTGTTGCTCTATAGATGCGTCTCCTAGAAAGTCTCCATGAGTGAAGAGAACTATGTGTGACTCCAGACTCTCTCACCGAGAAGATCCACATAACCCTGATATACTTTTCTCTCGTCCTCTTTAAATCTAATGTCCACAGGAATAACCAGAAGAACAACATGAGGTCCTGGAGGACACAGAGACACACTGAGTAAAATCTCTTGTTTCAGTAACTCAGAGCTCTGATCTACAGGAACATTTCTCCACCATCCTGGAGCTTCTATGACAGTGATGTGTCTGTCTGCTACTTCTCTCTGTCTCTTCACATATTGATCAGTTCTCTTCAGGTCAAACTCTTCTGGTGTTCAGGATGATGTTTCCTGATGATCTCTTCCCAGCTCCTTTATATCCCATTACACAATCCTCAACTCTGAGAGATACTGAGTATCACCTGTAAAAACACAAAAACACACAAAAATACTGCACTAAACAAACTGCACTAAAAAGTGGAATCTGTTCTAAATAATGTAATGTAAATAAATAAATGTCACCTGCAAATACACAAAACACAGTTTGCAAAATTGTACTTGTATTTTACAGTGGAAATCATGTAAGGTTTAACAAAATTATAAATGTACTTTTGATAAAAACATAATTAGTAACATTTCGCAGTAGATGAAATTTACAGTAAAAAAAGGTAAAACTATTATTTTATTTTTATCAATTATAAAAAATACAATTCGGTAACACAAAAATGATCAGAATAAAGATAATTGTGTTCCATACCTTGGACTCAACATAATTTTGACATAGAAATAAATTATTTTTGTTTTATTGCATATGGGCAACTGGGCAATTGCCCAGGGGCCCGCGAACTCTAAAGGGCCCAGTGCGGTGACGCCAATCAACGTGCACTGAGCCGGTCGCGTGACGGCAAGCGCCGCTACACAACACAACTCAAAAATGCAAACATTGACGAGCTAAGTGGGAGCGCTAAACGGAAATTAAATGAATAAGGATATCAGGAACGCAGATAATTTAAATTTAAAATATATACCGAAACTAGGGAATTTCTTCACGCTAGTAAACGTTAGCAACTGTTCTGCTAAGGCAGCATTTCGTCAACGAGGACAGCTCAGCTAGCCAGGACATTTCTTCACTGCCGGCGCTAGCTAATGTTCACAGCCCCGAGAGCAAAGAGCCCCTGGCAGCATCTTTAACCGACGGCCCGGATTCTGCTGTGAGTGCGACCGTTGAGGGAAGCGGTGATGGGTCTCGAGTCTCACCGCCATCTGAACCGCTCGTCAAGTCTACGAGCAGCCCCTGTACCTCAACCCTCTACTCCCCCGCAGATCCTGCACCGTGGGGGCCAGTTGTGTGTTTTGACAGATTATTTAGCATTTCTTTTTGTCTTGTCTAATTGAGAGAAATTGACAGATTTCCAAATGTTTATCTTGCACTAATATGTTTAACCCTTGCCTGTTTTGTTTTCATAACATCATGAGTGAGTGGCCTTGACAACAGAACATAGTGGTGCATTTGTAGTATGACCATTTGCACATCTGTACATCAAAATGCACTTGGTGAGAGTTAGTTATTGAAATATTGAGTATATTTACTGTATTATTGTAATTTGTTCTGGATTTTGCCAGATTATGGTGATCCCGGGGTCGTGATGATGGGGCCCTTGAATATTGTTGCCCAGGGTATAGTGAAGTTTAATCTGGCCATGTCCGTTACGCGTCCAGGTTTGTCTGACTGCATTATGTGTTGTAATTTAAACAGAGTAAAATTGACATATTGTGAAAAACAATTGGATGGTCTAATAGATGTTCTCAAATTACACAATTTTGTGTTATGTTGTTTAAATGTTCAGACACCAGAATGTTCTGAGTGTGTAGATCAGTAATATTTACTCACTCATCTGAGATCTGATCATCTCTCTCTGTTTCTTCATCCTCTTCACTCGTTTTTTGGCTCTCTCTTCCTCTGTTCTCCATCGTTCTTTCATCCTCTGTAAGATCTTTCCGTCTATTTCTAAATGGCAGCCGTTGTTTTGTGTCACTGTCTCCTCTATCTTCTCCAGCAGATCTTTGATCTGAGTGTCATCACTTCTGTTCTTATTGTTGAGAACATGATATCTGTTCCCACATTTCTCCACCAGCCACTGGAGATCCTCTCCTTCTCTCTCAATGTGTTGCTCTATAGATGTGTCTCCTAGAAAGTCTCCATGAGTGAAGAGAACTATAGTGTGACTCCAGACTCTCTCACCGAGAAGATCCACATAACCCTGAAATACTTTTCTCTCATCCTCTTTAAATCTAATGTCCACAGGAATAACCAGAAGAACAACATGAGGTCCTGGAGGACACAGAGACACACTGAGTAAAATCTCTTGTTTCAGTAACTCAGAGCTCTGATCTACAGGAACATTTCTCCACCATCCTGGAGCTTCTATGACAGTGATGTGTCTGTCTGCTACTTCTCTCTGTCTCTTCACATATTGATCAGTTCTCTTCAGGTCAAACTCTTCTGTGTTCAGGATGATGTTTCCTGATGATCTCTTCCCAGCTCCTTTATATCCCATTAACACAATCCTCAACTCTGAGAGATACTGAGTATCACCTGTAACAAAACACAAAACACACTTATCCAAACTATACTGCACTAAAAAAGTGTGTTAATCTGTTCTAAATAAATGTATAAATGTAAATAAATAAATGTCACCTGCAAATACACAAAACACAGTTGTGCAAAATTGTACTTGTATTTTACAGTGGAAATCAATGTAAGGTTTAACAAAATTATAAATGTACTTTTGATAAAAACATAATTAGTAACATTTCGCAGTAGATGAAATTTACAGTAAAAAAAGGTAAAACTATTATTTTATTTTTATCAATTATAAAAAATACAATTCGGTAACACAAAAAATGATCAGAATAAAGATAATTGTGTTCCATACCTTGGACTCAACATAATTTTGACATAGAAATAAATTATTTTTGTTTTATTGCATATGGGCAACTGGGCAATTGCCCAGGGGCCCGCGAACTCTAAAGGGCCCAGTGCGGTGACGCCAATCAACGTGCACTGAGCCGGTCGCGTGACGGCAAGCGCCGCTACACAACACAACTCAAAAATGCAAACATTGACGAGCTAAGTGGGAGCGCTAAACGGAAATTAAATGAATAAGGATATCAGGAACGCAGATAATTTAAATTTAAAATATATACCGAAACTAGGGAATTTCTTCACGCTAGTAAACGTTAGCAACTGTTCTGCTAAGGCAGCATTTCGTCAACGAGGACAGCTCAGCTAGCCAGGACATTTCTTCACTGCCGGCGCTAGCTAATGTTCACAGCCCCGAGAGCAAAGAGCCCCTGGCAGCATCTTTAACCGACGGCCCGGATTCTGCTGTGAGTGCGACCGTTGAGGGAAGCGGTGATGGGTCTCGAGTCTCACCGCCATCTGAACCGCTCGTCAAGTCTACGAGCAGCCCCTGTACCTCAACGCCTCTACTCCCGCAGATCCTGCACCGTGGGGGCCAGTTGTGTGTTTTGACAGATTATTTAGCATTTCTTTTTGTCTTGTCTAATTGAGAGAAATTGACAGATTTCCAAATGTTTATCTTGCACTAATATGTTTAACCCTTGCCTGTTTTGTTTTCATAACATCATGAGTGAGTGGCCTTGACAACAGAACATAGTGGTGCATTTGTAGTATGACCATTTGCACATCTGTACATCAAAATGCACTTGGTGAGAGTTAGTTATTGAAATATTGAGTATATTTACTGTATTATTGTAATTTGTTCTGGATTTTGCCAGATTATGGTGATCCCGGGGTCGTGATGATGGGGCCCTTGAATATTGTTGCCCAGGGTATAGTGAAGTGTTAATCTGGCCATGTCCGTTACGCGTCCAGGTTTGTCTGACTGCATTATGTGTTGTAATTTAAACAGAGTAAAATTGACATATTGTGAAAAACAATTGGATGGTCTAATAGATGTTCTCAAATTACACAATTTTGTGTTATGTTGTTTAAATGTTCAGACACCAGAATGTTCTGAGTGTGTAGATCAGTAATATTTACTCACTCATCTGAGATCTGATCATCTCTCTCTGTTTCTTCATCCTCTTCACTCGTTTTTTGGCTCTCTCTTCCTCTGTTCTCCATCGTTCTTTCATCCTCTGTAAGATCTTTCCGTCTATTTCTAAATGGCAGCCGTTGTTTTGTGTCACTGTCTCCTCTATCTTCTCCAGCAGATCTTTGATCTGAGTGTCATCACTTCTGTTCTTATTGTTGAGAACATGATATCTGTTCCCACATTTCTCCACCAGCCACTGGAGATCCTCTCCTTCACTCTCAATGTGTTGCTCTATAGATGTGTCTCCTAGAAAGTCTCCATGAGTGAAGAGCACTATAGTGTGACTCCAGACTCTCTCACCGAGAAGATCCACATAACCCTGAAATACTTTTCTCTCATCCTCTTTAAATCTAATGTCCACAGGAATAACCAGTAGAACAACATGAGGTCCTGGAGGACACAGAGACACACTGAGTAAAATCTCTTGTTTCAGTAACTCTGAGCTCTGATCTACAGGTTCATCAATCCACCATCCTGGAGCTTCTATGACAGTGATGTGTCTGTCTGCTACTTCTCTCTGTCACACATTGATCAGTTCTCTTCAGGTCAAACTCTTCTCTGTTCAGGATGATGTTTCCTGCTGATCTCTTTCCAGCTCCTCTACACCCCATTAACACAATCCTCAACTCTGAGAGATACTGAGTGTCACCTGTAACAAAAACACAAAACACACTTATGTGTTTAGGGTAAGAAACACCACATATTTTGAAACTATAATCACAATATCACTAATGCTCAGTATACAGTAGAAGAACTACATCATTAAGAAAATGTAAATGTCCTTTTACCTGCTCCAAATAAATGTAATAAAACCTTTCAGTGGTGTCCCGGAGAGGGTTTAACTCTGACTAATTCAAATGTTAAGAGGTGTCTCAAAAACAACTTGCACTGACACAGTTTAAATGGTTTGACTTGTCTCCAGATGCACACAATAATGTTTTATGTGAAATATGTTTTTAAAAACCAATTAAATATCCTAATTTAAAGGGGATGTGCAACACTGTTTCATGCATTCTCACTTCTTTACAATGTTAAACGTGCTGTCTTCTCATGCTCGACATGGTCAACATGTCAAAAAACGAGTTGGACGTATGACGTAGTGTTTCTGTGCACACTAGTTTTTCTGTGCCCGATAATATTTCTGTGCTTTTTCTGTCTTTTGAAAAGTTTTTTCGAACATGAAAATCCGTTTCGTAACAACTTTTCTTAGAAGGAGCATGCGCACACATCAACCAGCTGGAGCAAGAGAGAGAGAGAGAGCACTGCGTTCTCTAAAGTTCAGCTGTGTTTGTTTGTTCACTGCATTTCGGTGAGGAATATTATATAAACTGTGGATATAACTGGATTTGGAGATCGTTTGAAACTGATAGATGGCTCGGTCCCAGCGATAAAAGATGCCAGACATGAACCGCATGCGGTAAGTGAAACTGAGTCATATGTCTATGTTTGTTTTTGGGTCATTTTTATTCATGTGCCCTCACAATCTTTAATTGAAATCTGAAAATGCACTTTTGCCTTGTTGTGACTATCCATATCCGATGATGTCAGTTAGACCTTCAGCTGTGTTTGATTATCTCATTTGTATCAGTCACTTATTCTGTTCAATTCCATGATAAACAGTCCTCAAGCTGGAGACACCGGGGTTGTGAAATATCCAACTAACGTTACCCTCATCATTTACTGTCCATATAAATAAAAGTCCATATAAATAAGTCAAAAATGTAATTTAATTTAAATCAATTTACTCACTCATCTGCGTTCTGATTATCTTTCTCTGTTTCTTCATCCTCTTCATTCGTTCTTTCATTCTTTCTCCTTCTGCTCTTCTTCTCTCCTCCAGCTCCTGTAAAATCTTTCTGTCTATTTCAAAATGGCAGCCGTTGTTTTGTGTGACTGTCTCTTCTATCTTCTCCAGCAGATCTTTGATCTGAGTGTCATCACTTCTGTTCTTATTGTTGAGAACATGATATCTGTTCCCACATTTCTCCACCAGAGCCACTGGAGATCCTCTCCTTCACTCTCAATGTGTTGCTCTATAGATGTGTCTCCTAGAAAGTCTCCATGAGTGAAGAGCACTATAGTGTGACTCCAGACTCTCTCACCGAGAAGATCCACATACCCCTGATATACTTTTCTATAACACTCTTTAAATCTAATGTCTGCACGAATAACCAGAAGAACAACATGAGGTCCTGGAGGACACAGAGACACACTGAGTAAAATCTCTTGTTTCAGTAACTCAGGGCTCTGATCTACAGGAACATTTCTCCACCATCCTGGAGCTTCTATGACAGTGATGTGTCTGTCTGCTACTTCTCTCTGTCTCTTCACACACTGAGCAGTTCTCTTCAGGTCAAACTCTTCTGTGTTCAGGATGATGTTTCCTGATGAACTCTTCCCAGCTCCTTTATATCCCATTAACACAATCCTCAACTCTGAGAGATACTGAGTATCACCTGTAACAAATACACAAAACACACTTATCCAAACTATACTGAACTAAAAAAGTCTGTTAATCTGTTCTAAATAAATGTAATAAACCTCTAAGTAATAATAATATTTAAATTATCCAGTCAATAATAAACCAGTAATAAATACAACACAGTCTTGGTGCTTGATTTAAACATTAAGTTTACAGTACAGGGAACATCATCATATCACTCACATCGACTCAAATTAAGAAGCCCTTTGTACACTCTTAAAAATAAAGGTGCTTATAAGGTTAATTCTTCACAGCGATGTCGTAAAATAACCATTTTTGGTCAATGAACCATTCAGTCAAAGGTACTTTAAAGAACCATCTCTTTCTTACCTTTGTATAATATGAAGAACCATTTTTCGTCACAAAGAACCTTTTATAAAACTGAAAGGTTATTTGAATGTTAAAGGTTCTTTATGGCATCGTGAAGCACCTTTGTATTTAAGAGTGAACGACAGAAAATCAGAAAGAAAGAAAGAAATCCTGTTTCTACATCTGAAATGTCAAAGACAAATCGTACAACTGAATAAGATGAACATGTCACTATTAAACTCAGTTATGAAACAATCATTGATACAGTATTTATGGTTAATATTTAAACATGATTTATTTACTGAAAAGCAGCTATAACCTGAAGCTAATACTCGTATCTCACACAGATCATTACAGTGAGACGGCAAATCATTTGACTTCTGTGTTTGATCAAAGTTTTAGATTTTTGCCAAGTTGGTAACATTTGCTTGTATCACGAGTAAAAATGCAACTGGTTTAAAAAAATATTGCTTACTTGACATGTTTCCCAGGAGAAGTTTCAGAGTAAATTCAACTCCACTGTCCTTAGTTTTTACTTTCAGTTAAAGAAAACAAGTATATCTAGTACTTAACAGGTGCGCAGAAGGGAGTGTCTGAACATATAAAAGAAAAACTACCTACTAGTGTGTTAAAAGAAACACGACAGACAAATAAGAAAAACATTCTAAATGCATAAGAAAATAAATTATTTAAGTAATATGAATAATTAAATGATCATATTTGATATTCAAAGTTCTTTACGGTATAAAGCAGCAGCCTGAGAAATAATGTCACAGAGATGTCTGCCCCAAGTTTTATCACGTATCAAGTAAAATTAGTAGCTTTAACTTTCTGTTCATCGACATTAAACAAGAACGTTATGTTTACAGGGTTTAGCCAGGGTGTATATATTATGAAAGAAAATTGAAAAATGATGTTAAAGCAAACTACATTACAATTTCAATTATCTAGTTACAAATAATAACATATGTTCAGTCGATAGCAATAAAATAAAAGTAAATAACATAGTCCGAAGCTAAAAGATTTATTTCAATGTAGAGACCGGTTATTTGAATGAACTCAAAGTTGAATGAATAAAAAAATTGATAAATTAGCAAAAGATACAAGAGACACTTAACATACAAATAAAACATACAAAAATCAGTTTAAGGACATTTGTTTTGTTTTTATTGCATTTATTGTTTAAATATAATTTACAGTAATACATATATATATATTTAAACATCTTCATGGAATTAAAAATGTTGAAAAAGATGCAAGAAATGCATATGAAACTAATTTAAAGTTTGAGATTTACAGAAGATAAGGCAGTGACTTGCTTTTATCCAAAGTGACTTACAGATGAGGGAAACAATGGAAGCGTGGGAATCTGGCGGGTTCATAATGTGTGCTTATGGATCATATTTGAGTTGCTGATGTCAGTCAGGATGTTCAGAGCTCTTCTGAATGATGGTGATCCCATCCATATCTAACTCCACTGAATGAACACTGAATAGACCAATGCTCTGAGACAACAAGAAAGACCCAAAACGTTACATTAAATACATTACATTTCTACTAAAGATGATGCTCCACACTCGCTTTAATGTGAGATAAAACGAAGGAAAAAACAATGATAATCTCTTTTGAGAAGTAATGTAATGTTAAGTTTTTTTTCAAGAGGGTAAAAATGAATCTGGCTGTTTATGTCTGAGATTAAGGATGGACAGTTTTATGCAGGAAAAACCTATTTGTAATTTCTTGGTACCAAGTTTTTTTAATGGAATAAATACAAATGTATGTTCTGCTTTGTTTGCCTGTAAAGTAATTTTGTTTATTTGTGATCAAACGTTGTTTCACCTCTATTCTGGAGAAACAGTCATTTGCTGTACCCTTAAACAAATAAGCTACAACTTACACATACATATTTCAGATTTACCCACTTAAAACACATCACACTTTCTTGTCCTGGAGACTTTGTGCCGCTTCACTCACTCACCTGTATGTTGCTGAGAACTTCTCTCACTCTTTCCTTCTGTTGAGGTTCACGTGTGAGCAAGAAGAGAAATCCTCCTCCTCCTGCTCCTGCGAGACTCTGTCCTAAGATCAGAGGTTGAAGTTCATTCATCATCATCCTCACAGCTGCTGGTTCACAGCCCGGAGCCATCAGCTTCTTCTGTTGCCAGTATCTGTCCATACAGACCCCCAATCTAGAGAGAGACCCTGAGACAAACGCATCAAATTAACAGCAAAGATTTATTATTGCACACTTTATTATTAAATCTTCTTTTAGGGATGACCTTATTCGTAAAGTTATAAGAAATGTGGACTCTGACCTTGTCTGCAGGCTTCAGCACACTGTTCCGCATTGGTCACCAGCTGTTCTGCATTCTGTACGATGGAGGGTAATCGAGCGTACCAGCTGCGCACCACATCCTGCATACACAGTAACCTTTTTAATAATCAACATAATGAAAGTGTAAATGAAGGATCAGTCGCTCACCTCATACCTGCAGAAGATTCCGTGCTAAACGCGTCTTCCCGGTGTAAACCAGCAGGAGATGTTGCTGCAGGACAGACAGGAAGTCTTGAGAGAGAGCGAGCTGTTCAACTTCAACTCTCAGAGGCAACTGAGCCGCGGATCGAGCGACCTTCACTCCTCCAAACAAACCGCCAACCTGATCCTGCCATCCACCACCTACATCACAAAACAAAAATACTTTTCCAACCACTCCCTCTGTCTTCTATAGGTAAGCCAATGTGGTCGGGCTATTGTTTAAACTTTGAGTTAACCAACATCACATGCTCAAATACCCTCACGCAGTCTCTCATACCAGTGGTCAGTATCTGCTCCAGATAAAGCACATCATGAATGAGAGACGTTGTGTCGTAGCTCCGTCCTGTACATCTGTACACTGCAGCAAGAGCGGCACCTGCCAGGATACTGCTGGTGCCTATACACACAAACTCAAACATAATGATTGACATTTATATCCAATAATGCAGCTCTGGGTTTGCGAATGGATCGGGATATTAAAAAGCGAACTTCCCTTCAACTTGAGATGTTCACTCACCGAGACCGGATCCATGTGGCAGGGTAGACCAGCTGCGCAGCTCCAGTCCTCCACCCCAGCGCTGTAACAGCTGATGTTTCAGTGAGAGAGGAGACGACACACACACCACATCACTGCACACACACACTGCTTTCAGCAGAGCACCTACAACACAAACATGGGATTAGCGCTAAACAAAAACTGTACATACATTTTATTCCTGAACACATCATCTCACCTGGAGCATGTGGTTGGCAATAGTCTTCCAGGTCTGTAAGAACCTCACAGAGTGTTTCTGTGGTAATACTGCAGTCTGGTTCTCCGCTGGTGCTGA
This sequence comes from Triplophysa siluroides, assembly GCA_006030095.1. Lineage (NCBI taxonomy): Eukaryota > Metazoa > Chordata > Actinopteri > Cypriniformes > Nemacheilidae > Triplophysa > Triplophysa siluroides. Next base: position 54,434 of record VCII01000650.1, read on the forward strand.
CCAACAGCAGATGAGGTTCTGGAATGCGTCGAACTCGTGCTCCGATTGGCCGTTTGCCATCCACCTTGATGGCCACGTTGACCACCAATCCACCACGCTCAAACGCAATCGGAGGAGTGTCACTCCAACCACCTGATAATATTTATTCAATAATATATATATTTATTATGATTATTCAAAAAACATTAAAAAAAAATTATTTACAGCCCACAATATTCAAATCTATTTAATCCAAACGTTTAGTTTAAGATTTTTTAAGGTTTTTATTGTCGCACGTGTCGTTAGCTTGGAGGTGACTATATAAGCATGTATTCCTGAGAGTAAAATGTTATTTAAAGGGGCGGTGTCCCAGATAGGGATTAAGACTAGTCCTAGACTAAAATAAATAAGAGCTGTCTAAATTGAAAACACAAAACTTAAAATACATAAGTGCCTTTGTTATGTCTCAGAATGCACACCAGAAATGCTTTTTGTAAGGCATGTTTCTAAAAACTGGTGTCACCCTAAAAGATACACATCACATGCCGCCAACTAGCGATGGCAAATCAAAGAAAAGGTAAACCTATACTGTTTAAATCAAACACATAGGACACAACACAAGAAAACTGAGTAAAAAAATTCCTGTTATGTACTTGTTGTTCTCACCTGACAGATCCAGTCGAGCAGGACACTCCACTTCTTGCCATTCACCCATGGGTGGCATCTCGCCTTGACCAATGAACACAAACTTACGAGCTGACATCACCGCCTTTCGCAGCAGTATCTGCCCCGCCCCCTCATAATGCCTGGCAGCTCTCACCAACAAATCGGCCTGTAGACAGCAACAACGATCACATAGAGTGATGGTTCACCCAAAAATAAAATGTATCTAGAAGAAGATATTTTGAGAAATGTCTCGGGGTTTTGTGTCCATACAATGGAAGTCACCAACATTCCCAACATTTTTCAAATAATCTTCTTTTGTGTTGTGGAGAAGAATGAAAGTCAAGTAATCACATGACGGTGAGTGAATGGTTTTCATTTTGGGGTGAAGCTCTGACCTGCTGAGCCATCGGTTTCTTTGCTCGGCCAGTTCTTGCACGCCTGCAGGTAAGTTTGCATCTTCCAGAAGTTTAAAGGCAGCGCCCCATAAAGGATTTGCAGCCGGGCCGCTCCGCAAACCCCCTTTACCCTCTCCGGCCAGACACCCGAGAACATCTGCGATGCAGGCGAGACAACGTGCAGCTATGCCCAGATCACCACTGCTGCCTGCAGCCACTGAAAAAAACAAAGAAATGCTCAATACCTTCACAAACCAACATATGCAAACCACTGAAGACTCTTCTCACCCGAGTCCAGCGTGCGCAGCAGCTCCTCGTGTTGGCGGGCCAATGCTGCTGCTCTAAAGAACGGTAGCAAACTGAGATCTGTGTGGCCCTGCAAAGTGTCAACAACTCTTTTTCGACCCATGCTGAAGAACAGTTCTTCTCTCCAGCGCAGCTCCATCTGCTGGTCAGTCAGGATGAGAATATCTCTGAGCGAAAGCCTCCAGGCTTCTCTCCAGTTTTTTAGTTGACCAGGACCCCCCAACAGCCAACTGAGACCCTCCAGTCCGACGGGTCCTGAATGAGGCATGAACACCGGGAACAACCGCGCATCCAGGAGACAGCAGGACTTTGTCTTCTCAGGTCCCCAAAGGTCCAGAGGCCTTAAATAGGATTGCAGTAGGATTGGTTAAATTGCAACGACAAAACTTTACATTTTATTACATTAATGCATTTGTCAGATGCTTTATATTTGATTTTATTTTTAAGCAACAATTATAGATTTGTATACATTATTTGTACAGTTTTTTCAGCAGTATGCGTGTTCCCTGGAAAGACTTTTGTGAGACCTTCTGGTAAAAAGATATGAAGGTAGACTTATTCTTACTGTATTCCAGTCCGACTGTAAAACTCGCTCCATTTTTGATTGAGGAATGAAGCAGTGACATCATCATCGTGAGCCTGAGTGGACATAAAAATCTCTCTTAGCTCTGATTCTTTCAACAAACACGTGCTTTGCATTAGAGAAACCGTCTCTAGACTCACCTCTAAACTGTCACGAGCTCCAAAAACAGTGTGCACTGTTATCTTCATCTCTCCAAGCATCACTCTGTGTCCCTGAATGATGATGTCATTAGACAGCGGTAGACGCTGGATGCAAGGTGATGAGATCAGATCCAGCCCTGCCAGCAGACACCCAGAAGGCACCTGAACTGGACCCTTTAAAAAATGCAAAACGCTTTTAACAAAAGTTAGAAACGTAACATAAAACCAAAATCTCTTTCTTAGGTCTTATTGTGCATGTTCATCAGTGAACAAATGACTGATGCGTTTAAACTCTCCAGACCTGTAGGTGGCAGTGCTGTACGACAGCTCCGGTTGATATACGAACATCTCCTTCCAACACGCTGTTGATCACCCTGCTTCCCTCTGCCACAGACTTTACGTTCTGTATAACGAAGATGATTGAACATTAAAAAGGATTGATAAGAGACATCAAAATAATACGAGCGACACCAAATGACAATCACAATTCCCACCTGAACATGAGAGAGAATCATCGTCTCAGATCTGGATTCAGTGAGTCGAACGACATGTTCTCTGCCCGATTGAGTCAAATAGTCATAGCGGCCCTCTGGAATATACACTGCAAATAAAACAGGTCTATGTTCACATTATCTTACTAAATAGGGAGGCACCAATATTTGTCCAACTATTGGCATGATTGTATTTTGTCAACTGTATTTAATCAAATTTAATTTAACACTCGATTTCAATACAATACATGATTCTGAGTTGTATCGATAGTATGATATCAAAACATTTTTAACAAAAAAATTGACATGAATCTGAAATTCAAGTAATTGTAACATTCAAAAACTGAATATATAAAACTGTATAAAAATGAACAAATACATTTAATAAATTTCGGTGTCCAATACATTGTTGAATGACCAAACTTACTAGTTAATTTGGTGGTTAATATTATAGTTCACCCAAAAAGGAAAATTCTGTCATCATTCACACACCCTCTTGTCATTGCAAACCTTTATGACTTACTAGTTCCGCAGAACACAAAAGAAGATATTTTGAAGAACGTTGGTTACCGAACAGCACTGGACCCTATTCACTTCTAATGTATAGACACAAAACCAATGCAATGAATGGGGTCCAGTTAACAACATTTTTCAAAATATCTTCATTTGTGTTTTGCAGAAAAAAGTCATACAGGTTTGAAATGACAAAGCGGTGAGTATATGATGACAGAATTTTTATTTTTGGGTGAACTATCCCTTTAAAAGTGACCATGTGTCCTATTGTGACGGCAAAAATGTTGAAAAAAATTGCATGAGTGAGATTTATCTTACTTATTTTATATTATACAGTAAATATAAAAAATGTAATTCATATATCATGAACAGTTTGTTTTGTACATGTTTGGCTATGTTACACCAGAGGACACATGGACTGATGTATACAACAACAAAGCATACAGCACTGAGTACTGTTTCCCACAATGCAATGCACTCAGTGCCTTATAGAGGGTCTTAAAAAGCAAAAAGAAAGAAAGCATACACATAGATATTGAGGCTCCTCAGGGTTCTCCACAGCACAGCACGGCCGCTTCTCACTACTGCCCCCTGAGGCCCAGAAGGGGAAGTGCAGCCTGCTCTCTCTCCATTGATAAACTCATTCTCTGTCAGATCAGAGCAAAGACACATCAGGATATCCAGGAAGAGAGATATCTGCAAGAAAAAAAATAAGAAAAGTTGAAAGGTTGAGACCAACCAAGAAAGAGAGCTATAGGGTCTGTTTACCTCAAGAGGTGGAGCTCCAGAGTCCATGCCGAGATAAGTGCAGCCATCCAACGGTGATGTAACATGAGTTTGTAAGAGTCTCTCTGCAACCGCCTTGGAGAAGAACACAGGCCCTGAGACCTGCATACACAGAGACACAGAGGCATTACGAAGGCCCAACATCATTTTTAAACCATTTCATTTTTTTAGGTAAAACAAGACACATGCGCTTTAGCAAACACAAATAATCGTATTCATACCAATGGCAACTTCCCATCAGGCATTGCAGCACACACGATCTTGTCCTTGGAGCCCTTATAGATGATGTTGCGCACTCTGGCCTGCAAAATCAATTCTTAAAGAAATCAAAAACATCCACTGATGTCACCAAAAATGAACCTTATTTCCCAAAACGCACCTTTATCAGCAACATACACTCCGTGTTGAACCGCAAAGGAAACATCACCCGCCAACGCAACAACTCGGACACCAGAGAACCCGTCCCACGAAATCACTGCAGAGAGAGCGAGATTAAAACGATCTGTCTGGCTGCAAAATCTTTACAACTCACAAGAAGGAACCTGTTAAAACTTTATGAGATTTACTGTTTTTGCAACAACGAATCCATTGGTTCAATACACTTTGAATGCGAATAAAAGCAGATGCTAGTTAATATGTAAGCACAATATGATCATAATAAAATTGTTTATAAACTATTTATGGTTAGCTCACACTGTCGTGTTGGAATATTTAGGATCATGTCAGTGCTGCAGACCCAAACACCTGGCGGAGACCCAACGCAAATCTGAAAAACACAAAAATATTAAAATAATGAGCCTCAGAAAGTGTGTGTGTGCATGAATCAATTTGTGTGTATACAGCAGCTGTGTGTTTTACCAACCTTCGTGGACAAACAATCTAACAGCAGATCTAAGCAGCAAACCGGTCCTTCTACAGATGCTTCAACAGATGTTTGTACAGGCATCCAGCAGAAAGCCCTGCTACAGCCATCCCATGGGAAATCTCTACCCTAAAAACACACACGCGCCCGTCAGAACAGGTCTGACAATCATATTTACCTAAAAAGTAGATTTCATTACTGACCGTGTGCAAGATGAGAATACGAGCATCGTCCAGAACATCAGCATTCACCACCTAAACACAAACAAACACACATTTAGATATTGAAATATGTTTTGGAGGAAGATCCTCATGAATAATATTATCAGTTCCAGAAAACATCAAATGAGAATCGAAAATCCTTGAGAAAAAGAAATGTAAACAAGTGATGTTTATGCAGCACGATTGTGTGTTTATTTATGGATCCTTAAAGGGATAGTTCACCTCAAAATGAAAATTTGTCCTCATTTACTCGCTCTCGTAATATTTTTAACCCTGTATAACTTTCTTCTACAGAACACACTAACAAATTTTGCAGAATGTTGGTAACCGTTGACTTCTATTGTATGGACACCAAACCAACGCAAGTGAATGGGGACCAACGATTTTCTTTTACCAACAAAATCTCTTTTGTGTTGTGGAGAAACAAGAAAGTCTTCATTTTCATTCTGGGCCTGTCACTGCAATGTAAACCTTACACTGTATCCAGCTCTAGCGCTCAGGTGCTCAGCCGCCACCAGCAGGGCGTTCAGTGTCGCCCCGCCGCTGCCCAGCCGGGCGTGTGGGTCAGGAACAGTGAGCAGGAGAGCTCCAGCTGGGAGAACACCGCGCTTCTGTCTCACTTCCAACTCTGAAACACAAACATACATACATGACTCTCTCTTTAATGGCGATCTTCCAATGCCGGGTAATATGGTTTGTTTTGAATGGGGTAACTGGTACAGTCTGGAGTACAATTACACATGAAACATGGTGTTTATATAGTAAAACACGTTACGCACACTATCAACATACAGTACAAGTGAAAACAATCAAGTTTCTTTCTTACATAGCATTTTTATGCAAATGCAGTTATGGTGTCAGATGTTATTACAGGGGTTATGTATGAAACCAAAGCCAAACTCATACCACAGTATTAACGTGGCAGCCATTACAAAATACCTTACCATGGTATGAGTTAAATAAACAAAAAACATGTTTGATAGCATCTACACAGTTCTCATAAGGTTCAATAAAACATATTGAATGTTACGTTAAGTTCGTGGGAAAATAAATGCACGTTTTTATACATCTGCACGCATAGGGGACATAAAAAAGTAATGAACTCACCTCTCTGGAAAGCATAAACACTGTCTTTATGTTGACATGTGAGCACAATGACCGTCCAGTTCATAAACACCTCATCTGCCATTTCGAAACGCTTGTATTTCACATCTGACAGATTAACCGGCGAAATCAAAAACGAGTGACGCGTAAATCTGGTTAATTCACCATCTGTCAGTAGATGAACAACACTGATGACGAATTACATCGTTCGTATACTGTATGACTTCAACAGACGAAAGCAAAACTTCCGGACTACAATTTGCCCGCGCGCACAGCCCGCTGGTTAATGTAGTTTGAATCTTAACGGAGGTAAACGCCCGGTCAGTTTTATGATTAAAAAAATAACATCGCTTCTTAAGGTTTATAAAACTACTTATTCAAATAAAAACAATATTTCATATAATAAAACGTGCAGCAATGGTGAACATTAAGCAGAATAAGCAGTTTTAAAAACACATCAAGAGTTAATAAAATTAGGAAGAAATGCACTGTAGTTGTCAGAGAATGAAAAAATACTGTCGTTGCCAAGAATGAATGAATGTTGTTTATTTCTCTGTATTGTTTTGAGTACCATTCAGCTATTATTTCCAAAATCTTGAGATCCTTTAGAAATGCTTATTTATTGTTTCAACACATTGCATTTCCATTACCACCCACATTTCAATGTTCCTCCATATGAATGTTTTCTCAGAAGGCTTCCTCTGGACTGCAGCTGGTTCTCTTCGGTAGGAATAAATCATCTCGGAGGTTCAAAACACGGCAGGGAAAAACAATCCCTTTATTTACTGAAAGCAATATAAAATATGACCTTTCATATTTCTCATTTGACATGGTTACATAAACCTCTACAATAGGCTGACAAATGATCAAACGGTCTCACTACAACATCTGTAAAGCGAGAAACTATTATGATCATAATTCGAATGTGAACATGTACTATTTGGACGTTGACCTTTATAATAAAATCAAAATCTGACCCCTAACCACCTTCAGTAACAACATAAGAGACATCCGAGGCATCGGCACTGAAGTAGAACTACACATTTACATTCACAGTTACATTATAATAGCGTTGATATATCATATCAAGTTTTTTTGGACTCGCACATCATCGGAACACAGACACACGTTAGCAAAACACAACATCACACAACCTACCCACTGTGACGTACTTCAGCAGCTATACAATAACAGCATTAGCTTATTTGACTCAAACACGACAGGTGTTTGGTACTGTGAGGTTATCCTGCGAACAAACAAAACAAAGCATGACTACAAGCATCAGCAAGTTGAGCGTTGTGGCCGTTTGGTTTGATGCATGCAAAAAGAACAACAGAAAATTTGTCAAGTTGTTAGAATTTGGTCCAGTTATGGCACTGATCCATCTTGAAGCAGACCAGAAAGATTGTCTGCTCTTAGTGCATGAGGTGCTCATGTCACAGGCACACTCATCTCAAAGGAAACTAAATGAATAGTCATATTCTTAAGTGCTTTTTAAATAGTACTGCAGCTTACATGCGAGGTTGTGATGTTGGTCCTAAAATTCCTGTGTAACAGACAAATGTGCTGCCCATTCATTTATTCTTTCCCTTAACTGAAACGTACAGGAAGGAAAAAATAAAAATTGTTAAATTCACTGTTGGCTATGTGTATACCACTTTCAGTTGACTGCATAGTGTTCCAAAATAGTGTTGATATACGTCTAACAAAGCACCAAATGAAAATTAAGCCCAACACCGGAGTGACCGTGAAACCCGAACTTAAGCGCCTCACCTATCTAACAGCTAGATTTTTTAAAATCTAAATACAGAACACTCCGAAATTAGAAGAGAAAATTATTTGTTTGTTTGGCTCATTTGGATGTAGCCCAACATACACCGTGAGCGTTGGTAGGCTCCGAACGGTGGTTACAAACAACACACACATTTACACACAAACGTGTCCAGTCGTGATGTGCAGTACGAAGCAGTCCATGCGTCCGACAGGACGAATTCACAACTTCCTGTGTCGGACTGTGTCCATGTTGCCGTTGAGTTTGCTGCGACCGGACGCGGCCGAGCTTGCAGTGTTGCTGTCGGTATTTCCAGGGGCTCTTTCCCTCTCTGTGGACCCTTCCTGCCGACGACGGCATGTTTCTTTGTATCGTAGCGTGATGTCACTGTTAACACACAAAACTGTCAGTTAAATCACACAAACTCATGCAGCCTTTTCTGATGACTGTATGAACGGTAATTACCGAATAAAGAATCGCCAAAGGGTCCAAATGAGGATGAGGACGATTCCGAGTATCCAGCACTGAGTGACGAAGAAGGGGATTGGCAGCATGATGGTTTTGGGATCATATTTGACCACAATCAGAAACTCTGTTACAGTGATGGTAGCCACGATCCACGCCTGCTGCCCCAATTTCTTATGGAATTTCCTAAAAAACAAATGACCTGTTTGAATGGAGCTACAAGTGAGCTGCCTACCTAATAGTACACTGCATGCATCCTTTGCGAAATTAAACAAATTCCAATTGTTTATTTAAAATAAACAACAAAACATGTCATAAATATTAATTCTGCTTATCAAAGATTTGTCAGATTAGACCTGGATGCTGTCTATGTAGACAACAGACAGCTCACTATGGTTTTAAACAGAGCTCTAAATTGTACTAACGGATCGTCCATGAAGTCGTAGATCTCTCGCATGGCCACTCCACCCACGTTTACGAAGAAGACCAGCCGTAAAAGCACCAGGTAATGCTCTGGAGGCATCCACAACACAAACTTCAGATAAAACGTATTCAACTCCGCCAACAAGAACTGCAAAAGAAAGTGAAGTTTATTTAATATCAAGTAATTCTGCAGCGATTAAATGTACTAGTCGTGTGAGTCACCATGAAAATGATGCCCAACACCGCCAACCACCGTCGCAGGCTCGACGCGGGACGCCATTCAAACTTCGCCCAGCTGTAGGGAGTGAACTGGAAAGCGATACGCTTGATTTTCCCCCTGAACACACAATCGCAGAATGAGTTGTTGGTTTGATTCACGGTGAATCCATGGACTAATAAAACGTAGCACATTCATTTGGATAAATTGTGTGTTTTTTATGTACTTGTATGTTGGGATATTCCACAATCCCTGCCACTGATAGGGTTTCATGGACAGCCAGCCGAGGGTCTTCATGCCACAATAAATGCCCAAGCCATTGCACACCAACACATCCATGATCCACTAAAGCAAGACATAAAAATGTTTAAATACTTTAAGAGTTTGTTACTTTTATTCCATGCAGGTGGGCTTTTAGGTCTTCTATATATTACTATTGTTGATGTTTCTTTAAACAGGTTATTAAAATTTGACAGCAACATTTCAGACAAACATACCTCAAAATAAACACAGCCCTAATCAACTAATTTTGGCAGAAATAGAGTTATACACAGGTAAAGACATGACCTCATGAATTGACAGGGTGTGTATGTGGTTTTGTTGACTCACATGGTCCCACCAGCACTCAGAGAAGTTGGGCAGCTGATGTTCAAGGCTGTATTCCAGAAATTCAAACATCACGCTGATGATCATACACATCCACCAGTCCCTGATCACCAGAGTCTGACACACGGAGAGAAAAAAAAAATCAGGAACCTGTTGCCATGGCAATAGATGTCAAAAGCATTTTGAACAGATTCATTTATGAAGGGAGTTAACCAACCTTAATGTACCAGCCGAGAAAATGGGCAGGAACGAACCCGTCGATTTTGTCCTGTTGATCCAAAGAAACTTTTTAAAAGATGAAGCGTGTGACTATTTTTCATACAAAGAAATAACTTAAAAGACTGACTCTATTGTTGTATATAACATAATGTGTACCCAGATATTGTGGTAGGGGTCTGCAGCATTTCCAGGATCATAAATGAGACAGTTTCCTCCATAGTCTCTTTCCGGTAGTGGGACGCCTAAATTTGGGTCGATGTATTTCATGAACTGTCTTCCGTCATGTACAGTCTACCACAAAAAAGTCAATAGAAATTACACAATGCCAACAAAATGCAGTGCGTATGTTCTGAGATTAATGACAAACCTGGAAGAGGATGAAGATGAGGAAGAGCTCATAAACAACAGAGACGCACAGCCAAAAACGCCAGTATGCTGAAGACAAACATACAAATGATCAAGTTAGAATTTGAGCTTACAGTCAGTTTCTTTACTCTACTACTGTTCACCTGTAAATCATGCTGCAAAATCATGCTTATGGAAATTGTTCCTCCATACAAGTCAGTTGGAAAAAAAAGGAACCGGATTATTCTTGTTATAAAGAATGTGTGAAGATTTTTTGCTTTGACATTTTGACACGGTTACAACAGTCTGTTTGCAGCTCTGTACCTCATTCTCTGTATCCCTAGAGTCCGTCTCTATGATCAACTCTCCAAACACTCTTTCAACCACACCCTGCCTCCCTCATTCTCTGAACAATCTCCTCTAAAACCTCTCATTAACAGGGACTGAAATTCAACACTGTTACCAATTCAACAGGAAACTAAACTTATGTGTATCTGCAGTTGTCAGGTATTGTGTGTGTTTGAGGAATCAGAGTTTCTATACAAAGTTGCTATGCACGCTTGTGTTGTGATTTGACATTTTTAACCAAACTGGAACATTTTAATCCCTGTTTCCTTCTTTTCAAAGTCTAGGTCTATAAAGTGTTTGAGGAACCTTATCTATTTGTAATTTAATGACGTCACAAGTAGATATAGGGTAGTGTCTTAGTTTTTAAATGCACAAACAATATAACTTGACAAAGCATGACTTTCCAATGCTTTTTAACCGAGAACATTCTAGGTATGTGTTCAATTATTAAACGCTTTTGTATACAATATAACGCAGGCAGAAACAGTCATGTAGTGTTTCGTCATGCTTCACTGCCACCTTTTGGAAAAGAGTTGCTTGTTACTGGAAAAGCTCGACTATTTTAGAAACAGCTGAGCTATGTCATGCCACTGGAAATCATGGTGATAAGTCACTCCTCTTAGTCACACAATCACAACTATTCCATGACATCTCACAAATATGGCATCACAACTCGACTGTAGAAATGTTATGACTCCACTGACAAAAAAGCTTAAGATAAAATGAAGGTCATGTGATATCTGACTAAGGTTATGGTTAGTGGAGTAAAGGTTACTGGCCTGACCTGGATAAGATCAGAGAAATTTTAGAGGTCTGACCTGGATGAGGCCGTGTGAAGGGACCATCTTTTGCTTGCGTCACGCCAAAGCAAAGGAACACCAGGATACTGGCCACAATTCCTCTGAAACACAGACAAACAAGGATCAAATAAATAAGAGACGCTTATAAATGCATAACCAGACTTATATGTGATGATGGATTATTTGGAAAATGTGTTTGGAATGTCTAGCTACAGCTTGGGTCGTTTTTTATTGTGTCAATATAATTTGCATAAATATTTTACATTAAAACAATTAAATAGAAATCACGTAACAAATCGTGCAATGTAAGGCACCATTTATGTTGGTAGCACAAATACAGTTTCATGCAAGAAAGCTTAATATAAATAGTTGGTGGTTTATTCAAATCTCAAATATGTCTCTTAGCTAAACCCAATACAATCATATGACATGCAAAAAGAAGCATAAACAGTTTTTTCTTCTGATAAAGGTCGGGTGTTTTATAGCACAGCGGGTCAGTGACCTGGACTTCGTTTTTAGCAGCAGATGTGACACATAATCCTGTTAGCCAATAGAAACCATGACACTTGCCAACTTCACCCATGTGACATTACCGTCCACATCAGACCACTTAAACCTTAGCTCATGCTCACAAGTGTGTGAGAGTTCTCTAGTGCTCTAAACTGTGTCTTTGTTGTTCCACTTAGGCCTGGTCATCTTGAGTGTTAAAGGTGAAGTACACACAGACCGGTCTGTACCTTTTAGTGTTGTACGCAGTGTCATGTGGCGTCTCTTCCAATAGCGTCACATAAACCAGAGCGCAGGTCAGAATGAACAATACTGTCAAGGTGTGTGCCCTCCTGCAGAAAGAGAGACAGATAGACTTTGAAGGACGTGTACACTTGTTATTGCAGCTATTGGAAAAAATCATGTCTCAAATGGTTGCAGGGTTACACAATTTCTATTTATAAAACACACATCCAAGGCTCTATTTAAAGGGATAGTTCAAACCAAAATTTGTTTATTATTTAACTTATACACATGTACCTTTATGTCGTTTCAAATGTGTATGACTGTATTAGTAACGCTGGTAACCAAACAACATTAGCCCACATTGATTTACATTTGCATTTGGTCATTTAGCACACACTTTTATCCAAAGCGACTTACAGAGAGTTCAGGAAGCAATAAAGCGATATGTCATACAGAGGCAGTCATACAATAAGTGTGCCAATACAAAGTTATTAGTTTCTTTTAATGTATGGACACACAACCACTAAGACATCTGAATGTTTCACAGACGGAGGATTCATACATAGGTTTTGAATAACATGAGTGTGAATAAATTATAAAACAACTTTTTTTGTTTACTATCCCTTTAATGCAGGAGGACAGACATTGTGTGTTGGCATTTATCTTACTTTCAAAACCTGCTGAGCTGGTATAGAGAACATAAACGCAACCACACCTCAAAACGCACACGCCAACACAACACACACAACTCCATTAAAGAGCAGAGATGAGGAAAGCTCAACTTTGACTGTACCACGGTGAATCCAAACCACATTAAAGAAACATCTAAAGTTAGTTTCAAATGCAAATAAAGCAATACAACTACATCAGAAAGCATTTCAAATGAAGTGGTGCTACTCTGTTGACATAATATAGATAATCATGTAGTTGTCAGATTTATACGAGATAAGAGATGACAGCAGTTATCTTATGTAAACTACGGATCAGTCTACAGTGTTTATTGACATATGTGTCGAGAGAGAGAGAGAGAGAGAGAGAGAGAGAGAGAGAGAGAGAGAGAGAGAGAGAGAGAGAGATTGGGACAGGGAGAAGAGCTAAAGAAGAAGCAGCATCCGCCGTAATACTCCTGACCATCAGCCTCGCACATGCGCAGCAGGGAGCAAGACGCCAGTACGTAAACAAAATCGAACACAAATATGTTCATGCGTCCGTGACGGTGTGTTTTACTCACCAGAAGAACGTGTTAGTCCCGTCGTCAAACACTTCAGACTCGGTGCGGCCGGCTGGATGAAGTTCATCGGTGCCCGATTTCTTACACTCGCCTTTCGCCATCACACCTGTGACCTACACCTGAACTAACGAACCTGACAGAGCCCACTTGCTAATTTAACCTGAACTGACAGCTTCCTGACCCAAAACCTGCTTTCAACCTGATCTAAACACACAAGCTTGACTAACTAAACCTGATTTGTAAATGAAGTAGGCTATCCCTGCGATTTTAACCTGAACCAAATCCACACGTGCCAAACTAACGCTACCACCACTGAACGAAGTAAGTTAAGTTATACTAACTCAAACCCAACGGTGACGTTAGATATAAAAACGAACTCGGCATTAATCGTGCGGCATAAATCACTACCACTCAATAACTCACTCCACACAACGGTCACGCACGGATAACTACCTAAACAACCACACACGGCCGGGTTTAAATCCGAGCTTACATTAAAATAACTAAAATCACAGAAGTTCCTTAGGAAAGAGGAGCTCGCGCATCCCTCCACTGCCCGGTAACGGAGCGCGTTACCACGGTCGCGAGACGCTTTTAGAACTAGCGCAAAAATAACTTATCTGGGCGTTATACGTGAACGGTACGCGGTCGCGTTTTACTCAACGGTTATAAAAACGATTTCATGTATTGCTGCTGCCGTGCCGTTCGCACGCGCAACTCTCGTGCGCCCTAGAAAATATTGCCATCGTAAGGTCGCGCGTCATAACGTCATTTCCGCTCATGTTACAAGCGGCGTCACAAAATTGTGGTTTGGGTCACAATGCACAAAAACGCAGAGCGCACACTAGACATTTATATTATTTTTTATTTTTGTATACTTTTATTTGCCGTATACAGTTGCTATGAATATACATGCAAAGAGTAAGAATGTAATTAAATATCATTGTAAATTGAAAATAAGAGAGACAAGTTACGTTATTCAAATAAAGACAACCAAATCAGGGTTTTACGTCATTGTTTCATTTTTGTGATACAAGTGACATTTAGCCTACATGTGGACATTTGTAATGCAAGATTTTAGAATATGCTTCATCAGTTCTGTCTTTGGCCGGTCTCAGGTTAACACATTGGATGAGATTATTGATTGGATTATGCCTAAATGGTGTTAAGTGAAATCTTTAAATCATCAGAATTCTGTCCAACATCAAATTGATCACAGGACTCTTTCAAGGACATTTTCACCTATCACATAGCTTCAAAAACAGTTACTGCAGTACATTACAACAGCAACTCAAAACCTTATAGCTAACACAGGGGCATGTGGACCTTTATTGTCATAAAAGCAGTCTGTTAATGTTGATCACATTAACTGTTTCCTGCTTCATCATTGTGATGTTATGTAAACTCTAAAAGACCCATTAGAGAGCAAGAGCATTGTCAGCACAAAACCGCACTCACTGCGTCCAAACATGTACATTTACAGAATTTAGAGTGTTTGTGCAATTCGTCAAACTGAGATACGTAATGCCCAGCCCAGTTTTTCATTAAAAATGTATCAGATTGTGCGTGTGTTTAACGTTAAACCATATTGTTATCACTAGAGAGCGCTGTTTTACTATGTAGATCTGATTGTGCAGATTGTGTTTAACGTTTAACCTTATTGTTATCACTAAGAGGCGCTGTTTTACTACTAAAAGCGTAACAGGAGACCAGAAACCGTTCATTTCTGAGCCTGTCTAACAAAACAAAAAAGGTAAATGATACCACTATTATAATCCATACTTTGTAATAACTAGATTACACGGATGCGATATTTACAACCTTTTATTTTCTTGTACGTGTTTTTCTTCGTACTTGGTTTGATGTAACTGTAACTGATATGTTATATTTGCCTTTAATTGTAACAAAAATTAAAAAGTTTGATAATGATACGTCACAGCGACCCATATAATTGATTTAATAACTACTATGGCTCATGAAGGCTGGATTGTCAGTAAATAATCTGTTATCAACAACCGTATATTTTAATAGCATGCTCTTAAAATAGACAGAATTAGCCAAAAACGTAAATACCATGTTTTGTCAACTAATTAATTGCTTTTTGCTTCACACATTAGTTGAATTGTATTGAAAGGATTCGTTATCCACCGATTCCAATAACCATTTTTTTTAAATATTCAGTTTAGTCATTTTATATGTCTATAGTGCTTTCACAGTTTTGTCACAGAAAATACATAGTATCGTAGAAACATAAGGGAAAATGGAAAAGAAAGAAAAAAGATATAATAAGACCTTTTTTTATTTTATTATTTTATAATTTATTAATAGCACTGTATTATAAAATACATATTACTATAATTTATCACGAAGTACATTAGCATTACTGACTAAAAATAAAGTGCGTTAGTCACCCGCAGACGCGTAATGGGTGTGGGCATAATCAGCAAATTGCCTTTTTAAGACCAAGTGGTGAAAAAACTATCACAGCCAGAAACAAGCGGCTCTGGCCAATCAGAATCAATTAGTGGTGGGTTTAACCAATCACAGTTTAGCAGAGGCGGGCCTACACACAGAATGAAAGGGGTAGTGACCAATGGCAAAGGAGCATGTGGTTTTACGCTGGTGAGGCGCAGTACTTTAAATCTGACTCGCTTAGTTCACGACGAGAGCTGGAGGTTAACCATTTACAACGACGTGTGTTCAACTCCACACCGATTTGGTTTTTGCCCTTTGTGACTTCACACCCATTTGGCCACTTTTCTCATCTAGATTTTCGACAACATCAGCGATGTCTTCCGTCCTTCTGTCCCCCGTTGCCATGGACAGGCTGACCGCAAGGGAACTCGTCTCGGGGCAGAAGAGCGGAGATATGTCCCCTCAGGATCTCCCGCTACTGACGCGAAAAGGAACCTGCCGAAATCTCTTCGGTCCCGTTGACCATGACGAGCTACAGCGGGAGTTGACGTCCAAACTTAAGGAAATTGCCGAGCGGGATCGGCTAAGATGGAATTTCGACTTCAGCGAAGGGCGCCCGCTGGACGGTGAACTGGAATGGGAGGAGAGTCCAGCCGGTGACTGTCCTACGTTTTATCGGGAGAGAATCACGCCCGCCGTGTCTAAAGAACCGAGAAGAGAAATATTGGCTAAAGTTCCAGCACATTGTGGGGGTCGTTCTACATCTGTGAACATGTTAAACCGAGAGAACAAGGCAGACAAACGTAACGTTAACCCTAAAAAATCTCGCAAAACGGCAGCTCACGCCCGGACGAAAAGGCGCACAGATTTGCGCATTACAGGTAAAATACTCATAATTATGCACACCCATAACATCACTAGATGAATGACTGACAACCCCAAAAAAACTAACTTTACTGTAACGTTAGTATACAATAGTATGTACTAAAGCAAACTTGCATCGTTAAATTTAGTACATCATACTGTAGTCAATTGATAAACTGAAGTATATGGTGTTCATTTTTATAATATTATTAATGAATTATTTTCTTATAGATTTCTACGCAAAGCAAAGAAGGACGGGCAGCGTGACACCGAAGGAAAGCAGAAACGTGGAGTGAAAATAGAAAAGCTCCGGTCTCTACGTCATCGAATAGTGGCGGGAAGAGGCCGGAAGAAATGACGTCACTGAGTCAAAACCTCCTTGGAATTTACTGACTCATGCCATTACGTCACAAAATGTGATTCTGCAATCGCATTGTTACGATGATTGTTCTGTTTTCTGCTGTTTGTTCATAATGGCATAATATTGGTGTGAAACCATTTGAACAAGTGACTTTATATTAAAGCCAGGACAAGTATTTATTTTCGTTGAATATTCCTCAGCATGTGTATATATTTTGTTTTGTATTTATTTATTTATTTTTCACATTTGCTTACAAATTGTACCCTCAGTTTTTTGTAGTCTAAAATGTAGCTTTTTTGTCTTATTGAAAACGTCCTAAAATCATGATCCTGAGCCATATTTGTCACTGTTGTAAATAAGGTTGCTTTAATAAACATGTACGCTATATAAACCTCATAAGCCTCACTGTGTGTCGTCCAGTATTTGTTTATCAGTTCGAGTCTGTTTAGTCAAACCTTAAGTCACAATTATGAGGACTGAGGTCTTTCAGACAAGAGCAGTTGAGAACAACACTGTAGATTTACTTTTAATTCCCACTAACTTTAAGTGTTCACAAGACAAAACTTTTCCATTAACAAAAATGACCATCTTGCGCTGCACCACAGGCCTACCATAGAAACATAAATATCCATTTTTGTAGAAGGTCGCCAGTTATATTATGATACATTTCTTGTAGAGAAAATATATATTGGGTGCACCGAGGAAGGTGTTTGTGTTTTTCGTGAATATGTGGACGATTAAAGACAAACATTTTCGTGTCTAGCAAGTCCACTAAAAACAGAGGAGGGGTGAAGGATGAGGGGAGGGGAGTTTGTGTTTTCAGGACCACATAGGCAGACTTGCGGGTAACAGACGAGATGAAAAGAGAGGAGAAGAAAAGAGGAGATTATAAGCATGAAGAAGAGCGTGCCATGTCGCTTTGACCTGCTAATGAGACCCGCGCTCTCCTCCCACAGCCCGCTCAAATCCACGCAGCGCGCGCGACTCCCCGCGTGAACACCTGCTGGAATGCGCGCGAACACCTGCGGGCATGTAAGCATCGGAACGGCGCGTGGCTGCATACAGAAGAAAGGTCATTCATGTGTGCGTTTAACATTTGTATGACAGAGAGATCATCTGCACTGTCAACACCTCAGCTCAGGACACTCCACAGTAGTTTTAAACGCCTTTGTTTGGACAAAGGTTATTTTTCTTTACCTATTTAGCAACCATCAAGTAATCCTTCAGAAAGCACCCATCAACTACTGAAGGTTTACATCCCTTTAAACTACTCCACCCATTAAAGTCTTTCATAAGACAACTCTACACTATACTTATTTTAAGCATTACCAAATGGATGAAAATGAGTCTTAACCATTTTTTCCAAGTTTTTTTTGGAAAACTAACTCCTATAAAAACCAACTTTTGTCCCATGTTACACTATTTCATGAATAGATTCATCAAGTCTGACAATGGTTTTTTTATGCATTGACAACTTTGACATCTGTTTGACAACAGTCTCTATACATTGAAGTTCAATGACATCTTAAAGGTATAGTTCACTCAAAATTCTTTCATTAGTTATTCACCAATTTCACTCTCATGTCATTTCTGACCTGTAGATTCTGAAGAACGTTTGGACACAAAACCACTGAGACATTTCTTGAAATATATTATTTTGAACAACATGGGGGTGAATTAATGATCCCAGAATTTTATTGCGGAAAACTATCCCTTTAATGGACCAGATGTCTCTCTTTTAGTACCATCTATTAAAATATCTACATTTCCAAGCACTAATCTGTATATTGACGGGAACTCTTTTTGTGGGGGGGGGGGGATTCTGAACTGTTGTTTAATGACTAATGTGGTAACTAATGAGTTTTTTAAAAATTTAGTTAAAGATCATCTCAAGCATTAAGTTAAATGAATACTGACACTAGATATTTTCTGAAGCGTCCACAAATGTACGCTCAAAATATATTGAGGACAGGCAGATGTCATCTTTTATGAGTTCTGCGTTCTTCAGTCTTTCTCACCCACTCAACAGCTGTGTCTCCATGGACACCAGCTGGCCAACCACATACAGCAGGGGGAGGGGTCAGCTGAGAGTGCGATGCACCAGCTGACACAAATCATTCAAGCACATCAAATTTAGGATCTGCTCTATGATGTCACAGTGTTGACACATGTGACCAGGCACCATTTATGTTGAGTAAATATATCTCCGTGGGAAAGCTTTCTGTCTGTAAATAATGATATTTTTGTGACTTGAAGCTTGATTATTAAGAAATATATGTAATATTCAGGATTTCGAGCATATTTAGGATTTTGTCTCTTTTGATGCATATTATAACTGTTTAGTTTAGACTATTATTAATGCTTTTGCCAAAAACATTTTCGCAGTAGAGGCATTAAGGAAAAATATATAAAAGTAAGGAAATTATGTTAAAACAGTTAACTTGTAAACTTCATGGTATTAAGATATTAAGTTAATTCACCAAAATCAGGTTAGAAGTGACTGGTTAAAGAGACACCGTCAATTACACAATAGCACCATCTGTCGGCAAAGTTTGACCCAACAAATACAGACAACTGATTAAATCTGGACTGAAGTGTCCTGTGCTACAAGTTCCAACAATAATAAATAAATGTCTTAAATATAAATTAATTTATACAGTAAGCGTATAGTTAAATACTTTAAATTTAAATTGAGTCTTACAGTTAAGACATTAGGGTCACAGGGTCACTGCATCTATGAATAAAACATTATTTTAAATAACAAAGACATTATTTTACAAAGACTATATAAACAATCAAATAAAAACAAAGAAATTTAATAACTCAATAGTCAGAACTCAAAGGTTTCTTCTGTTAATAGACAATAGAGGGCGACAATTCCCAAGAACATATGAAGTGTGACCAGTGTACAGTGAATGCACCTAAAATTGAACCTAATATGTGATATCACTGCATTTCAGAACACAGCAGCATCATGATATTCTTTCAAGGGTTTGAGTATGTGAAAGAAAGCCATAGTTACCAGTGCTTTAAACCTTGATCTTATAGGCCGAATATTTGACTTAGTATGCCTACATATTATTAAAACTGGGCGGCAGCTACAAACCACCCAGAAACTAGCGAGTTTCATTACAGACCAAGAGGCTCGGAGCAGGCGGAGGGGTTAGATTATCCCTCAGTACTCACAGATCTGCTGCATATAGATGTCTCCTCCAGTGGATAATTTCAGATGGTGGGTGTTTATGTGTGTGATCCTCCCTAGTGTGGTTGTGCTCAAACCACAGGAGCTACAAACCTTCCTGCTTCCTCCTGAAAGCAGAAATCCTGCAAAAACTTTAATAAAATCACAGTCAGAGAGAAACATGGACCGCGGATACAGACACACACAAAACATCTAAATACTATAGGTTACTCAGAGAGAAAGTACACTTCAAGCTTATTTTATAAAGTATACTTAAGTAAAGTTCAAGTATGTTTTAAGTTTACTTTAATATACTTTATGTAGTAAATATGAGTATGAATGTTAGCAACTGACAGTTCTGGGACATCATTGACTACCATAGTAGAACAATTAAAATGGACGGTGACACCTTTTCTACTTTCTTGAATTCTTCAGAATATCTTTTTTTATTCAACAGAACAAAAAATATACATTCATTTTTCCTACTATGGTAGTCATTGGTGCCTTTGAACTGTCGGTTGCTAACATTCTTCCAAATATCTTTATTTGTGTTCAACGGCACAAATACAGTATTCCTTTAAAGTGTTCTGTTATACTTTAAGCATAACAGTAATAAACTTTAAGTACTCATTTACAACTATACATTTTTAGAAGTACATATAAAGTATTTATTTTTATTTATGCATATATTTACATATAGAGTTTATTTTTATAGAATAGTCCGCATATGTATCAATGAGAATAAGCAGGCCTGCCATTAGTTCAAGATTTGCTCTTTCATAGCATTTGCATATTCTTTGTAAACGTATGTTCCTTTATTAAACCTGGTTTTCTAAAGAGTAATCTTATGACCCATAAACAACTGTTGAATTACTAATATCATAAAATAATCTTGGTTGTGTTAATACAGTTACGGTGTCAGGAGTTTGAAGGCGAGACAGAAAATATGTAGATAAACTACCCATTTAATTCTATTAACAGTACTTACTGTACATTGATTTTATTTAAAAAATACATCAATAGTACATAATATTATAATATTATATAGATTATAGTAAACTAGTAAAATAGCATATCTCCTTTCATTAATTAACCAACATGCATATTTTCTCTGTAAATATTAGTTATAAGTAATATTATAAGTGATACATGGCAGCTACAGGAGTACGTCTCACATGCAGCAGGTCTACATGAGGGTGTGTGTGCATATATATATATATATATATATATATATGTGTGTGTGTTTGCTTTCTAATTTCTAAACTGCACATCTGTGTCCACTCTTCATATAGACTGAAATAAAAGGGTAGTGAAGGCTGGCACAAAGCTCTATCATTTAAAAGGTAAAAATACCCACACGGCTGGAGGGGTCACCGCTGTAAGCACAGGCCGCATGGCAGAACATTACAGAGCACACAGACATGAAACTAAACCACAGGACTTACTCTGTTTTTAAAACACGAGAAACACAAATATACTGATTTCTGGTAATCTCCAAATTTAACCATGTTAACCTTTTCTTTTCAACAGTGTTAAAGCCAGCATGTATCAAAACACTTTGATTGACTTAAAAATCGCTTTTTACATACAATATGAGACACACACGCAACCACTCGGAACACATTTTGTTGTAATATTCAGTCAGTTTGTAATTTGGTTCTTTAGATGTAAATGATGACCATTAGATTAGACCGTTGTAGAGTTTTAGTCCCTAGCAATTTCTTGCATGTCAGTGTTTTAGAATTATTGCAAATCAGCCAGATTAAAATATTATAAAACAGAGTGATTTGGACTCATTTAATGGTTGTTTATACAATGGCAACGGAAATCTGCCCATATAAAATCTGTCCAAAGAAACACATGCAAAAAAAGTATGGAGGACATTAATATTTTTATTAAATACTGTTAAGCCAATTTAAAGCATAAAATAGAATTGTGAGGCAGATATACTTATGAGTATACAGTATACAGTACATTGACATATTAATGAAAAAATCTAAATAATAATACTTCATGACATAGATCAAGAAAACATTGTCAAAGTGGTGTAAGAGTATAAAGTCCCGGGAGTTGAGTTCACGTGGTGCGATTCCAGGTGTCGTTCTTCTACCTGCTGAACAGCTTCATGAAGCTCTGGAATCCATCTTCACCAAAGAAATCAAATGTTCCCTGCGAGCTCCCCAGATGGACGATGAGCAGAACCAGCAGACCCAGAAACAACAGAGGAATCAGGAGATTCCAGCCCGATGCCAAGATGTTGTACCACTTTGCCTTGTCTGAGCATTCCTGCGCTGCCCGCATGTCGCCTATAGTTTTCTGATCCCGGGCCTAAACACAAAACCACAATGAAAGTGAGTCTTGGCATTTGTGTATCAAGTCTAATATTTCAAAAAAGTTTCCCTAACAGCGCTTTCAACACAGGACTCTTTTCATAACTACGCTTTCAAAGGCTACACTCAATGAAGATGCTAAAAAATAAATGCAATGGAAGAACCACTTTTATATCCCAAAAAGTAAACATGGTTCTTAAAAAACATAAAAGTTCTCGGGACACAATAGGTTTTTCAGATCTTTGTATTGGTCTCAAGGTTCTCTAGATACCAAAGGACTCTTCTTCAGAGCTATTTTGGACCATTTTAGTTCTTCAAGGAACCATTTCTTATACTTTTTATAGCCTTAAGTACTTTTTTACACTACAAATAACTTTTTCAACAGAAACATTTGTGAATCCTACAGCCCCATAAAGAACCTTCCAAGAACATTGTGTGTTTGGTTCTAAAAAGAACATTTATTTATTCAGATTCTCTACATATCAATTAAATTTAATTCTGGACGCTTGTAATTTCAAAGTCTGTCATTTTGTTCTAAATATGGCTCTGTAGGATCCTCTAGGAATTCTAAGTAAACTAAATATTGAAAAAAGCAGAGACAACTGAGGCATAACGACTGAATCTCACCTTGATGGAATAGATGAGAGCCATGAACCCCAGGCAGCAGAAGTTGACATAGAGAGTGTTACAGAGGGACCAGACCAGATAGTCGCTCGGTGGCTTCTTGCCTGCCTGGCTCATGTTGACCACCGTCGAGCCACCCGCCTTACGGCCGGACTTACAGTTAGTGAGCGGAGTGCAGTCGTTCACGTAGCTGTATGTAGCGTTATCCATCTTCTGAGGTCAAGGGTCAACTGCTGTGGAAGAATCTGAGGAGAATTATGAAGAGGAAGATCAGACCCCTACTTATACAACACTGAAGATGGGTGGAGTTAAACGGAGAGAGAGAGAGAGAGAGAGAGAGCTGTGGTTATGTTAGAGAGATCAGGGCACTGCTGCTTTTTTTTGTCATTTCTGTCTCCAGACACCATACACACACAGAAATCAGGTCTTGGTATACATATAAAACTTCACACATAAGGTTTGGATAACTTACCAGACTGGTTCTTGACTTCATAGGTTTGTGCCTGTCTTTTTAAAAAGGAATCCCAAGAAAGGGCCGTGTGCAAGCTGTATCCTTCATCCAGATCACATATACAAAAATGTTTTGTTCTGACTACAAAAAACACTTACAGTGACAGCAAACATGAGGTCTCTCTTCTTCTAAAGTAGTTCATACAGAAATAAAACCGGAATTGTAATATTATCACAAAAATGTCCAAGATCCATGATCCTACACAAGCGTAATGAAGGGTTGTCAGCTTCCAAAAAGGACCAAATAAGATTTCATTCCAAAAAACCTTTTATATATAATATAGTTAATAAAATGTAATTTGGCATCATGTCACCAGGTTGTACGTATTATTTTTTGGGTAGATTTTCGGAAAACATGAAAAATAATAATACATGAAACAACCTTTAAAAACTCACTCACAGGGATTGCAGTATTCAGATTTATTGAATTATAAAATGACAAAACGTTTCACATTCATATTATGAGAACAGTATTATGTCCGGTTAAGGCAAAAGGGACGGACAATTATTTCCACTTATTCAGCTATAAACTGCATTAAGAAATTAAAAGGCTCATTTAGAATGTGTTAAACATTCTGTTTTTTTTGCAATTTCACATTTTGCACAAAATCAAAAGAGAAAATGAGGTAAAAAAGGTTGATTTGTTCTAGAGTACACGCATTTACGCATTAAAGGGATACTTCAACCAAAAATTTTAATTCTGTCATCATTGACTCACCTTTGAGTTGTTCCAAATCTGTATAAATGTCTTTGTTCTGATGAACACAGAAAGATATTCGGAAGAATGCTTATAAACAAACAGATCTTGGACCCCATTGACTCTCATAGCGAGAAAATTTTATATTTTTTTTGTTCTGTTGAACACAAAAGAAGATATTTTGAAGAATGTAGGACGGCAAACAGTTCTGGGGCACTTTTGACTACCATTGTAGTCAATGGGGGGCAAAATGTGTCTGGTTATAAGCATTCTTCCAAATATCTTTCTCCGTGTTCATCAGAACAAAGAAATGTATACAGATTTGGAACAACTCGGAGGTGAGTAAATAATGACGGAATTAAAATTTTTGGGTGAAGTATCCCTTTAAAGGCCTCTTTTTGGATAGACACAAGACAATTTAGATGATAATTTTTAATGCTTTAACTAATTTTATATGTGTTGTAATTTGGCCATATTAGATATGACATCTGTGTTTTTACAGCACACAAGGAATGAATTAAGCATCATCATCATTCACCAAACAACTGTGTGTGTGCTTTAAGGAAAAAAATGTGTATGGATTACAGTATTAGTATTTGTTTTGGTTAAAATATGTGTGTGTTAGTACGATCAAATGTGTATATTTCTTGTGTGTGTAACATCATGTGCAGACAATCGGCACTTTTGAATTACATCTTGGAAGCTGCAGCCACGGCGGATGCTCCACCACTACTATAAACATGAACAGCGTTCTGGAGAAATAGAGAATCAAAAAATAAATTTTGTGCACTAAAATGACAAGCAATCTTTATGTATGTGTTGTGTGTGTGTGTGTGTGTGTTTTCTACCTTCTTTCCTTCTGCGTTGTATTGATCCAGGAAATTCTGAACACGTGTCCCGTAATCTGGATGAACAGCCATCAGGTTCTGAACCTGCACGAACACAAAACTTACATTTATAAAGTGGAACCACCTAGGGGTGAACAAATGAACTCTCCAGTCTAGTTTGACTTGTTTAAAGTCCCTGTGAACAGGAAGTTGCGATCATTTTTACTTCCATATATTGACACATTTCCGAGTGAAAAGGAATTTCAAAGGAGAAAATTAGTGGGCGTGGCTTGGGTTTTTCACTGCGAATTGATTGGATGTGTAAAAACGTTGCATAGACTTTGAAATGAAACTGGCAGCAGACGGACAGTTGAAGGGAGGAGTTAACGGATGCTCCGGCCAAGCCGTCTAATTTACGTCATATGAGATGGATAGTAGACTTCCAGGATAACAAAATAGATCCATACCATGCGTTTCTGAATAAACAGCTGAGCTTCCTTTAGGTGGCCGGCCATATTCTGACACACACGATCTCGCTCATCTTCACTCAACACTTCAGTGAAGAACGTACGCACCTGCGGAAGGCATCGGAGCGTGAATCACACATGCACTTTACATGATAGTCCACATCTAGACATTCACATTTGTTTACACACCTGAGTCACATTGTCATCGTCTGCGCTGTTGTATCTGGCCACATCAGGGGAGGTTTGAAATTTTGACTCAATGAAGCGTGGCTGGGTGTCTGGGGCACTGAAGCTGTTGGGGTAGTAGTTAGGAGCTCCCCCTACAGGATAAATTAGGAACTGTTTCAATACAGTGCAAGGCTTTGGAGCTTATTTACACATGGATTCATTCACATTTTTATTAAAACCACATAGTTATTCTGTAATGTTTGCTTTGATGGTAAATCACTCACCCTGGTTGTCATTCAGGCACATGGGGCCGTCTCTCTGGTAGTTTGCAATGCGGGCACGGTAGGGGCAGTTAACAGGCAGCTGGAGGTAATTGGCACCCAGTCGATGGCGGTGTGTGTCTGGGTAAGAGAAAAGACGGCCCTGAAGCAGAAAATGATCATTTTAAGTGTTTAGTCATTCTAGTAATTCTTGTTATTAGTAGATTAGTAATTTGCTGTAACCAGTCATTAATGCATAAAGCTGCGCACCTACGACACCTAGAAATACAGTCTAAGTAGTGAGCCCACTTCATTCTGCTAAACTCATGATAAAAGTATACCTGCAGCCATCTTGTCCGGGCTGGGCTCGATGCCGGGCGGCATGTTACTGGGATCAAAGGCGAGCTGCTCAACCTCAGCGAAATAGTTCACAGGGTTTCGGTTTAGCACCATGCGGCCCACAGGAATCAGAGGGAAGTCCGTATGAGGCCAGACCTACGCCACAATAGTTCATAATTTTCTCTGTGTGCATATTCTATATGTCTGTTTTATTTGATCACAGTTTATCTTCACAGGTCAGCAGACGCAATGCTGGTACCTTAGTCAAATCAAACGGGTTCCACTTCCAGTTCTCGGCCTGCTCAAAGGTCATGACCTGGATGTAGAAGGTCCAAGATGGAAAGCTGCCATTGGCGACAGCGTTGAAGAGATCCCTGAGGGCATAATCCGGATCAGTAGAAGCCAACTGTGCCGCCTTTTCAACCGTCAGATTCTTATGCCTTGGTCAGTCTAAAAAAAAAATAACAAATATTACACAGTGCCTTAATTTGCACTTTATAGACTTGTTAGTATTCTTCCATGCTGAAGGATTTGATGGACGCCTATCTTTTTGGATAATGCGACAGGTAGCTCATACCCCCCCAAAAAAACATTTGTCCAAACTTCTGTTTACCTTGAAGTGGAATTTACAGTAAACAGGATTCCCCTCCGAGTTGATGAGTTGAAGGTGTGTGATCCATATCCGTTCATAAAACGGAAGCCGTCTGGAATCCCCCGATCGCTGAACAGAAAAGACACCTGCACATACACATATAAACAACGACTCTATGTGAATGCTGTGGATGCATGTGTGCGACACACAAAAGTGAAATGTCTCGGTTGTACCTGGTGCAAAGATTCTGGACGCAGACTCAAGAAATCAAAAACCATATCCGCATCCTTCAGATGAGTCTGCGGATTTCGCTTCTGAGTGTGGACGAAGGAGGGAAACTACAGACACACAAACACTTTTAACACATGCCATCACACTATGAACAGGATAAAGGAAGCATATCACAACACGTAAATAAATCTGCATGTTATAAATGTGAAAAAACTGAATGGGAGGTTGACTCTCACCAACATAGCATCTCTGATAAAGAAGACGGGGGTGTTGTTTCCAGTAAGGTCCCAGTTTCCCTCTTCAGTGTAAAACTTTACAGCAAACCCTCGAGGGTCTCGCACCGTATCCGCAGACCCGGCCTCACCAGCTACGGATAAAAGTTCATACACATACTACTTATATATATATATATAAATGCACATGTTTAAAGTTGGATAAAAGTTTTTAGATTATAACAAAAAACAAGAAAAGTTGTACTATATATAAGAATGTATAAGAAGGCCCGTGCTCTTTAACCTCTTACAAAACCATTTCAGAGACCTGAGTGCCATGACCTCGGTTACCACATCATTTCCTGGTATTTCTAACCTGATCTATATCTGCAGTACAGGTTGCACTAGCACAAACACTTTCCCTGAACCCCAATGTGTGATGTAACCATATCTTTCTCTTTAGAGTATCGTACAGAGACGTACCCACGGTGGAGAAGCGCACAGCGATGGGCGTCCTCTTTCCCACATGCTCGAACACGTTGGCCTTACAATAGCGTGTGATGTCATGAGTCACCTCAAAATAACCAAACGCTCCTGTAAATACAAAGGAAACATTTAATATAAAAGCGCCATCATAATATCAACAGAAGCAGTTTGATGTTTTTTTTCTCGTCATTTAGATCTGAAATGACTGGCCTGCTCCTTTGGCATGCACGGCTCTCTCTGGGATCCGCTCTCGGTCAAAGTGTGCCATCTCATCAGTAAACACCACGTCCTGCACCAGCAGGGGTCCACGCGGACCGGCCGTCATTGCATTTAATTTGTCCCCAATCGGGACACCGGCTCCAGTGGTCAGGACGTCCGGCCCCTGGGATAATACAACATTATAATTTGAATTAAAGCACTAAATCAATGTCAAGTAATTAATGCATGAAAACCCACAAAACATGTCCTCTCAATTAAAATGATTATTTATGGTGAATTCTCCTGAAATCTGACTTCTATGGAATTTTATATATTTGAGGAATGTAATGTAAAGAAGTGTAATAAAACAACAATAGCAAAACAAAACTTGGGACTTCTGGTCAGCACATGGTGAATAAATAACCCCAGTATTTATCTTGTATATGGTTAAACACAAACTGTTGTACTTGATCGGTCTCTTAAACAAACAAAGAAAAGCCTAAATCAGCTCTCACCGAGGAAAGTATGTTGAACTACATAAACAGGCATGTAAAGGAATTGATTGGTTTAGCGCAGTGTCAGTCACACGATTGACCAATCAAGTTTTAAAGCAAGAGGCGGGGATTTCGCCTTCTTCCGGTTAGATATCGTGTTAAAACAGCCAAGCTGAAATTAAATCATATAAAAAAAATGCTGCTTAACTTTGGGTTTGTTTATTACTCAAAACATCCAAAGTTCAAACAACTCTGAAAAGAATGCAAAAGAAAATCAAACTGCGTGTGCAAACAGACTACATTTAAAAACATTGTATTTTATGCAACTATCAGACTTAAACATAAACAGTATTCGATGCATTCAGAAATATCGGATATTATAAATCAAACATATGATGCTTAGATAACAAGTTTGTTTGCGGTTGAGGTTTTTGCACATCATAAATATACATCCACGGCGAATTCTTCAATATTTCATTTCTTCAATAGGTGCATTAAACAAAAAAGCAGGGAAACAACTTGAAAATAACCCACAGAAGTCATATCATGAAACAAATTGTGCATCAGACCTGAGAGCCGCGACCCTCCTTCCACAGTTTCATCTGATCCGTCGCTTTTTCTCTAACGTTATCGGCCATAATGAATGTATCTGAGTTTCTGAAAGACAAACACACACTGCACCAAA
>VCII01000651.1:0-107772 GCA_006030095.1 Triplophysa siluroides
ACCCTTCCCATCCCCTTCCGAGGGCCCGCCCACACGGCCAATCGGCGTGCACGAGAAATATTGAAACACCAAAATGGACAAATGGCGAGCTGCGCATCAATTTGGAACATCCCGACCGTCCAATCACGGCCAAGGCGCCGCACCAATCAGCGCGCGCACAGACTTGTGAGTGAAAAATTGAAACACCAAAATGGACAAATGGCGTGCTGCGAAAAAGTTGGAACATCCCGACGGACCAATCACGGGCCGAGGTGCCGCGCGAATCAGCGCGCCCAGAAATTGGAACACAATTGGAACAGAAGATCGGCTGCGCAAACAGAGAAGATTGCTCGGGTTCCGCATCTGCAGTGTGGAACAAATGGAACAGTGTGCTGGCCTCTGATTGGCTGATGTGTTGTAAGTTGTATCAGCTTCCACCCTCACGCTTTGCATTGCGGGACACAGTATTACATAATATATAGTGTTTCTATAAAGCATCGTGTCAGATATCACGGATTCCCAAGATCTTCTTGCAAACTAAATATTAAAAATAGAGTCTGAAACGCCACGAACATTTAGCCAGAATAATATGTATTGCACACATGTATTGGAAACATGACTGATGTGTTATTTTTAATTATTTCATTAAATTATTTGGAAAAAAATTCAATTCAACTAAAGCGCGCATGCACACAATAAAATAGCGAAGATGTGCATGAAATAATGTGTTGAGTTTGAAAGTGTTTTAAAGCCAAATACTGGCCCAGAAGATTTAGTTGATCATTGTGTCATAACATCTGTCTTGTCTCGGGAAGCTCCTTCACTTCTTAGCTGATAAATCCTCCTTAGAGCGAAATGTAAGTTATTTATCTTCATCTTTCCCTGCTTGTGTAAAACCCCGTAGTTGTTTCTGTTCTTGTGGACGCGCATCTGATGCTGTAAGGGGCGACCAAGGCTCGTGAACCTCAGGCTCTGTATTTTGTTGCCAACTAAAATAGACAACATATATTATACTTACAGGTCTAAGAATATATTTCTCTATTTAAATGTTTTTAATGGTTATGACACATTATAAACCGAAAGCACATCGATTTAATCACAGGTCAGTAATCTAATGTTGTAGCGCCATCTGGCGACCGTCGAATCTTTACGCAGTTATTTTACCTGAGGTTTTCAAACAGGTTAAGCAGCTCAAACAGGTTCTCCTGGTTTAGTTTGCCATAAGAAATCATTTCAAAATAAAAATACTTTAAACCACTATAAGGCGGTATTAATAAATGTAAAAATGAAAAGAACATCGAGGGCGTTAAAAACCTTAATGGACAACTTTCAGTTCAGGCACCAGGGGGCGCCAGAGGATCACACATTATGATGAACCCATTAAATAGTCTTACAGAATTATTATAAAATGCAAATCTTTCATTTTTAAAAAGGGGAAATGACAAGTTTACTGGTCGAGTGTACTTCGCACATACACACATAAATATTTAGGAAGTCAAGTGCTTTTATGGCTCTCTGCTTGTCTGTTTGACTTGTATTCATGTATTAAAACCTGAATGTTCTTTTAAATAGATAAAATGCTAAAAGGTGATAATTTTAGGTTATGGTTCAACACATGACAACACACAGACCTTAAATCATGAAATAAGTCTTAGAAATGTGCACAGCTGATGTCATTTTCAGTTTAACTTATTCATTATGAAGAATTTGATTAAAATGATGAATTAAAGTATAAATAAAGGACAAAAATGAGGAACGCTTCACGAATTTGCGTGTCATCCTTGCGCAGGGGCCATGCTAATCTTCTCTGTATCGTTCCAATTTTAGTATATGTGCTGCCGAAGCAAGCACGAACAAGCAGCCGGACCGCTGGATATATATACCAGGGTGCTTCGGCAAGCCTTCTATTAGATGGTAGTGGACAAACCATATGTACTTGTCTTTCACTGGCACATTCCTGATACAAACCTGTTACATTTGCTATTCCATTATAAATCCAAGCCTCACAATAATCATTAAACCTTTAAAAACAAGATATTTAGTGTACACTACGTCTGTCTGCCCAGGAGCAGGCAAACATGCAGATCCGAAGGTCCTCAGACAAACAGGATTGGCTCTCGGTGGTGACGTCTCAAAGCTTTGTGCTATGTCCCCTCCCCCGGAACAGACGTCTACGAACACCCGCACACCCCCCGGCCATAAGAGAACTTCCACGTGGCCAGGCGCTCAAAGTCTGAATCGGTGGGGGTGGTAAAACCAAAGCAGTCTTTATGTCTCCGTCTACCAGCTCATGAAAAAGAAAAACAAGTGTTTAGTTGCTTCAGAACAAACCAGAACAAAGACGAGGCAAAGGATTATTTCCAAACGTACATAAAAACTGTGTGACATTCAGAGGAGGGAAGCTTTGACACATTTGGTTATGTATGATCTATTCATCTTGCTATTATTCATTTTTATTATTATGGCCGATAGCAAGATTGTAATGCCTTTGTCTGCCACGAGAAGCTCTAAAGCACAACCTTTTCTTTTAAACTAAACTAAACTAAAATAAAATAAATCAAATGTTCATCATCTAAATGTTTCAAGAAACAATTTACAGCATTTATTTGAATTATTAACATTTGTATAAAGGCTATTTTTAACATTGTTATTTTAATAAGACTGATGTAATGTCTGCAAGCTGTAATAATGTAACGACGTAAGTTGTAATGCATCTGTCTACCACTAGAGGCTATAAAGACCCTGTTTTTATGCACATTATACTTTCTGAACGTTTACTGGTACCCCAATCAAATTTATTTTAACTATAGTTTAAGTTATCAAAACAATCCCCTACACTTCTTTCACAGGATTCAAATGGCATTAGAAGTGTATGTTATTTTACCTGATGAACAACAGAAGCTGGCGATTGATGAAGTACCGACTGACTCTTCTGACTGCAACTCCTCCTGTTCTTCTCCCATCAGCCCCATATTAGCTGTGTGGACAGAGAAAAGGAAACATTAAACCACTGAAAAACTAACTCGCATCTACAACTCACATGGTGCTTGAGATTCTGTAGTTTACAAAGTTCAAATGATGAGCAAAATAAAACCTCAACACTCGCCAATAGGACACACTTTTCACCCATTTGTTGGGTAAAAACAACATTAACCTTAATGGAAGAAGTGCATTGTGATCTCGGAGGAGATCTGGAACAACGTTTGCATGTACACCAAGCCAGAATAACACTGGAGAGAGATTTCGAAGAATCATTTTTATAAACAAAATCAGAGTAAACTTGACATTGTGGAGAGCAAAATGGGATTTGCAGGGCTCTGGACCCTCACATGAACCACAGACTCTGTATTTTGTGGCTCCTAAAACAAATCAAATGAAACAATCCTGTGTGCTGAAACCGTTTAGCCACCAGGGGGCGACATAAGATCGCATATGATGTTGAACCCTACAGAACTATTATAACACGCAAAGCTGCTTTAAAAAAAGACAAAAAGACAAGTTGACTGGCCAAGTGTACCAGTGACACATGAACAAAAGTCATGTTTTAAGGTTTGCAAGAGCTCTGAAAATGTGCATAATATACACACGAGTATGAGAATACACATGAGTATGAGTTCAAGCCTGAATATGATCCAGAAAATGCATATTTGACCAAGCGGATTAATGAACTTCGGTCTGGTTTTATTTTTAAAAACTATTCGTTTTAACACTTAGCTAACTATAGCTAACTTCTGGAGCAGCGTTTGACGCTGTCCCTCGACGCGCACAAAGTCAATGAAACATATTATAACGAGGCACTTGTTGCATCCAGCGGGACATACTTACTGAATATAGTGACTTATATTGACTTTTTGCGTGTAGCATCACGCTGCAGGTAAGAACAGCCAGAAAATGTCAAACAATGGGTCCTATTCACTAATAATTGCGTAGATGTTTCGTAAATATACGCACATTTTACCTCCCACGAAAACGTTTCGCCTAATGCACAACACGTGCGTACGCACATCATAGTGTTCTTAACCTCGTCCTAGCGGCCGCGTTCACGAGTGTAGTCATTTCCATATACATCTACGGGTAATAATATATTTTTAAATAATTTAAAATATATAACTATTATCCTAAGATGAAACATGCATTTTGTAATTTTATCTTAGAGAGAGAAGGAAAGAAAGAGACTGGTGATTTTTGCGTACGTCTGCTTTCAACTGTTCCTATCTTTTCTCTTATAATTAGAATACATTTTAGTACGAAAGTTTTTGTGAATCATGATTTGTTTGTGAAAGCGTACGTACGCAGGTTTCACGCACAAATTTGTGCGTACGCATGCTTAGTGAATGAGACCCAATGTCTGCATTTGTGATCTTATGACCGACAAATAGCTTACGTTTAATAATAAAAACGTACTTACAGGCTGTGAGTAAGAACTTAACGGCAGATCGCCCTCGCAAAGTGGGATTTGCCCAACATTTCAGAAATAGCGGGAATAGACATGCCTTCTTTCTCTGCGTATACGCTTTGGGCGGTGTTCTTCAACGCTTCTCGCGAACTGACGAAGAAATGTGGGGGCGTGTTTAAACGAGGCGATAGGCACTTGTGTACATATACAAAGTTCGTTTATTTGTACGTATTGTATTTATTTATCATGTGTCTACGCATGCATTATTCTTTCTTCAGTCATTTAGACCAGCAGATTCCACAGTGAAGTGTGCAAGAAAAAGTTTGTTATGCTATATTATTTAGAAAATTGCGCATTGCGCTAACAACGCAAGGTTGTGGATTCGATCCCAGGGGATTGCAAATACCTATGTAAAATGTATAGGATAAAGCAATGTAAGTCGCTTTGGATAAAAGCGTCTGCCAAATGCCTAAATGTAATGTAATGTAGAAAAGGTGTGTTTACTCATACACGTTTATGCAATGTAAGTGTTGTTTTTAAAAGAATGAGAGGGTGTGTTGGAATGCATTCTTAAAATTTGGGAATCACAAATTTATGCTATTTTGTCAGAACTAATACATATTGTTTGCCTTTGTATGTGGAAAACCCATATTTCTACGTTGAAAAACGTGGTCAGCCATGGACCAAGAACTGGGAAATTGCAAAGTATAGTTTAGTTTGGCATTACTACGCTCTCTACAATTTAGAAATGCTTTTAGTTTGTTTTACCCATGTCTGTAAATAACCGTTCCTGAATGATGCTTGTAAAGATACCATCAGGTCTTTGCCCAGGTTCTGGTTCAGGAGAGGTATGGTTTATTACTGGAATCACTTCAAGAATTGCTGTGCAGGCCCATATAGATGTTGTTTTGTGTCTGTGAATCAGTGAAGAGAAAAGGATGGAACCCTTCCGCAGGCCCACATGCCGACGCTACTTCACAAATTAAATGCTGGAAACAATGAGGTCAGCTGTATTTTTATTTTATTGATGCTAAGATGAATAATAAATGATGTCTTTGTGTAATCAAAAGCTTTTCGGGGTCTCTTATGACGAGCCAGAGAGGGACTCATCAGGATTGACCCTGGCTAAAGTAATGATGACACAATGAAATTGTGTTTGAAATGGTAACTATTGCTATAACAATATGTGTTTTGCAATTGACGGTCATTACCTTTTAATTTAATTAAATTATTTTAATTTATGAAGATGAAAACAACCAGAGCCAGGATTCCCCCCGGAAGGGTGAGGTAGACATGGAGATAGAGTCAGGTATGATAGATCCAACTATGGTATATGGCTGGTAGATCTTATAGATCTACAATTTGAGTCCATTTTCACTAGATCTCTCTCCATCAGGAACTTATTTAACCTGGAAAATCAACTCCGTTGTGAGTCAATACTTTAACCCAACCACCAGGTAGATACAGAGCTGAAGGGAAGATCAGCAGGCAGGAGACGAAGTGATGTTAAATAAACTGAAAATGCTTTATTGAATAATCTCAGTTGTGATGTAATGCTCAGTCTAGCTCTATCAAACTTTGTCTGACTTGAAACAGATTCAATAGAAGTTTTTAACCATGCAATATTACAGTATCAAAACATTGTCTCGTGACGTTATTACGAACCTCGAGATGGAGACCATGGGATACTCATATCAGCATAATAGACAATACAACTCCCAACGAGGTTTAACAACAGGAAAGTAAGGAACAAATAATACGAATAGAAGTGAATAATAATATAAAGGAATAAATACATACGATAGATGAATATTGCAATAAATGAGATTAATGAAATAGAATAATAAAATGAAATAAAACAAGAAACAACTGTATGTTGCTATGCAGATCTATCAGGTATGAGGCTTAGACTTCAGTTTGGAAAGATTTCAGGAGCCCCTGGTTTAATTGTGCACAGATACGAACACAGATAAGGTTCTCTTATAAAGTTCCCTGATAGCAAGCAACCATTGAATGAAGGTTAAAATGCTTGATTTGTCAATGTTAATTTAAACAATATTACGTTTGCAACCACAATCGGTCTTTGTCACACACGTGAGTTTATTATGCGTAACGTCACCCAGGCGCCATTTTGGAGGTATCTATTTTTTTTTTTTTTGGAGGTATCTTTACTGACAGCAGTACTCGGGATGACATCCCCTTTGAAATAAAGATGGTCAAAATCATCCCCCTTTTAAAACGACCATCCCCTGTTATTTTATCAATGAATGTGTAAATATTACCAGTGGTAATTTACCACTATTTCAACATTTAGTTTTTGCGAATATTGAATAGGCTAAATTATTGTGGACGAGGGGAACGTGCACATAATAACACGACGATTTGTTTTAAAGTGACGTCACGAGAGTCAGCGACATATCAGTCTAGTGCTGGTGATTTCAGCATCATGGCCAAGCGACATGGACAGATTTGACCTGAGGGACTTCGGATTCGAGGGCAAGAAGTAAATAAAGAGTCATGAATACTTTTGATATGTCACCAAAGGCGGGATCTCTGGACAAAGGCGATAATAAATACAGTTAACGATGCTAGTTAGTTTGGAGCTTTTTTTCTTGTTAGCTAACGCCTGCTAGCTAGCTAACGTCAGGTTCCATTGGTTCTCAACTCTGTCCCTCGAGATCCATTTTCCTGCAGAATTTAGCCCCAACTCTGATACAAAACACCTGAACAAGCTAATCAGCGTCTTTAGAATAGATGCGTTCAACTTAATGCGGCGCAAATCTTTCATCGTATGAGATGTAAGTACCGCGATAGACATTCAAGTGCAGATTGCGCGGTACGCATTTTTATCGCTCTCGCGGAACTCTAATGCGATATGCCAAACAATCTGTTCCTGAAGTAACTGATTAGCTTCTTCAGGTGTTTTATCCAAGTAGTCCAAGCTGCAGCAGACTGTAGCGCGGGGACGTCATGCATGCTTTAGCGCGCATGCGCCTTAACGTGTTGTGGGCAAGGATTCGTTACTGCGCATGTGTGTCCTGTTTACCTTACGCGATGATGTTTTCACATATTTTTATGTCATGAATGTTTAAACTCAGACCTCAGATATTATGTCCGACCTCAATGCATTCCTGTCAATCACGTGGCGTCAATGCATATTAAATATAGCCAAAACTATATGATATTAATTTATTAATAAAGTTTACAGAAGAGTTTGCTTCGTTTACTTCTGGGTTTGAGGTCGGGAATTCCCGAAATCCGAGTTGTCTTGAACGCAGAGTGCACACGCGAGAAGTACCCCAATTCATTATTAGAGTAAGTGCGTTATAGGCAAGACAAAGGAAGTTTATTTATATAGCACATTTCGTACACAAGGGCAATTTAAAGTGCTTTACATAAAATGATTGACAAAGAGAAATAATATGTATCTTTAAAATGCCTATTATTTAAGATCACAAATAAAACTTAAGATTTTCTGAAACATACAGCAATAAAATCGATTAAAAATGTGAGTGTATATATATAAAAAGAATAAGAAAGAAGAAATAGAAATAGAAGTGCAGTTGATGTAAACCAGCACAGTGCTCAGGTTGTAAAAGCACAGCTAAACCAGTGTGTTTTTAATCTGGATTTTAAAAGTAGTTTCTGTTGGTGAACATCTGATGTCTTCTGGAAACAGATTCCAGCTACGGATGTCTTAATGGCTAAACGCTGACTTGCCTCGATTTGAGTGAACCCTTGCTCTCTAACTGACTTGATCCTGATGATCTGAGAAGTTTTTATTCAATAAGCATATCTGAAATGTATTGGAGTGATATGCTCAAATTTTTTGGTTCTGGTTAGAATCCTGGCAGCAGCGTTCTGTATGAGCTGCAGCTGTCTGATGGTCCTTTTGGGAAGACCTGTAAGGAGTCCATTACAGTAATCCACCCTGCTGGTAATGAAAGCATGAACTAGTTTCTCTAAATCTTGGTTTGAGACAAAACATCTGATTCTGGCTATGTTTCTGAGATGGTAGTACGCTGATTTGCTTATTGCTTTTGTCTTCGCTTGGTAACGTTCAGTATTTCTTGCTGTCTTTATACGCCGTATGATTTTTGCTGCATATTTCATACATACAGTACATTTTAAATCCTTGCATGCCAATTTATGCACATGCAGCGTCTTACACACAAAAAATACCCAAACTGATAACTGTTATTTTATCCAAAGCAACTTACAAATGAGGTGAACAATAGAAGCAATTGGAACAACATAAGGACAACAAAAAGCCTAAGTGCAGTAAAACTGGTCTGATATACCACATCCTTAAAATAGAGCCCCTCCATAACAATGTAGAGTGCATACTACAATAAAAATTAGAGCACATTAGAGCAGACATGAAAGAAAAGTACAATTGAAATCATCAATAGCTGGTAAGGCCTACAATGCTTATGGCTGCTACTGTATTATCATCACAGCTGCACTCCCTCCATGTCCCAGGATTTACATGTTGTGCTAGTTGTCTTAAAGGTATAATATTAAATGAAACATAACATAATACTAAATAATAAAAAAACGTTTAATAATGTAAAAGCTCTGACATTTGAAAGCCTTAATTTGTTTAAGGCCTTTTTTAAACCTATTTAAAAAGAAACCATGCCATTTAAAATGTGAACATATATCACAAAATGTTATAACATTTTTAATGACATCCTCTGTGACTTTGACAAAGACAGCACTGTAATAAAAATCTGTAAACAAAAAGATACAATTGTAAAGACATCATAAATATTCGCATTCACTTAGTGCCATTGAAATCGAATCCATCCCCGTGTTGTTTGAACATGTTCGTATACTGAAGTAAACAAACTTCGTCTTTATGGCGCATGTGGTTATAAGCAATGCAGTACGTCACGTTGCGCATGTGCACTTATACATGCATGGCATCGAAATGCATGACGTCACAGCGCTACAGTCTGCAGCGGGGACTACTTGCGCCAGCGGCCGCAGTGCCACTGAACGTCCGATGGATTATAATGCGCTATGTTAAGAAAAATACTTGATGTTTCGTTTTGGTTTGTTTGTATATTAATTTGATGCACTTAAAGTATTGAGGACAACAAACCCAAAATGTGTCTCGAATACGGTGAAATGTGTAAAAAATGAACGGTTTATTCGATTTTCTGTTTTGAAAACAAAAACGAATAAATTAACGTTAATTATCCAAAGGTTCACGGACCTACAACCAACGACAACAAGATTTTTCATTTTATGTTTGTTTTTATTTCAATTATTTATGCCTGAAGGATTTTCACCCGCTATAACAACACATCTTAGTGTATTCCTCAGGTATGCAACTTTCAAATTAATTGTTCTGTTAAGATGGAATTGTTTTGAGTTAACCGTAGTTCAGCAGAAAGTGGCTATTACTGCTGTGGTAATTTATGTCTGCAGTGTTTTGATTCTGCTGTATCAAAACATTTTCGTGTATTCCTCACTCATCATCACTGAAGAGAAGAAAAAGAAGAGGCACATCAGTACTTGTGAGTCGTCAATCTGAAGTTGGTGATGATTGTGTGATAAACACGCATGCAGTCTGTCTCGTTACCGCTCTTTTTTGTTGTCGATGCATGACGTAGTGTTTGGATAATTTGACTCGTGTCATTGTAATCCTTTGTGCAGCTTGAAGCGAACGAGGGAAAAATAACATTGCTTCCTATGGACGCTAGGTGTGCCATATGTAGTAAAGATGGCTGAGATTTTATGGAACATTGTGAATGTGTACAAAACAGCGTTTCCAATCATCTGTCACTAACTGTTTGGACATTTGAACATGAATGAACACAGTTCGTCTGTAAATATGGCAATGCACGTAGTTTGTTGCTCAGACAGAAATATAGCAAAAATCACTGAATATAGCTACTTTTTACGTTAGTTTGTCAGACGATGTCATGGTTATATAAACCAGGATGTACTATTAATGCGTCATGTTTAGTTATGTTATACTGTTGTCACATGTCCTGACAACATGAACAGAGCAATATGTATTTTATTGGACATTTAGTTGTATTACAGTGACAGTTAACAGATCTGAAGTGCCGACACAAGTCTGAACGCAAAATACAATATTGGCCAACCGTTGTGCATAATAATATTAATTAGCATGTGATGTCATCCAGCGGCATGATCCTGGAAACATTGGTATTGTCCTAGTTTATGACACAAGTGTTTATTTAAAAAAAAAGCAGTGTCAGACGAAGCTTGAGTGATGTTTAGAAAGACCAAGTCAGTAAGCTATGAGGCAGATTAGTCATGAGCAAGTGCCACTGCAAGTAGAGGTGATGTATGATGCAAAAAAGGGCATCTGAACAACTGAAGTCAGATTATTCACACATGTGCACAAATGCTTCCTAAATGCAAATATGTTTTTTTCTTTGAAAGAGTTATACTGAAAATTGTAACTGCATTGTTTTATTCAAATTTTTTACCAGTTTATATGTTGAAAAATTTGAGAATATATGGACCACCCTCAAACCCCTTGTCCCATCCCGTCACACCATGGTACTAGAAAAAATAGGCTTTTATCCAAACCATATCCATTTTTTACTAGTATATGTTCAATGGAAATCAAACCAATGACTTAAGTGCTGCTAATGCAATACTTCACTAATTGGGGCACAGAATAACTGTACAGGAAGGTTTTTATAGATATGTTTGTCACTGGTTCTTCTGTTCCTCTTTAAATTGTATTTATCTGTTTTTTACATATTACATCAGAAATTGAGAGTGAAGGATGCTTCTGAGCAATGGAGACGTGATCATGATCACATCTGGATCACGTTTGTCAGCCGTCAACGGAAAAGTCATGCAGGTCACCTTTAAATCCCTACATCAAAATTTAATAAATTCTCTGCTGCTTACGTTTAGAATAAGTAATGCAATAAAATGGTGCTTCCAATCTATCAGTGGTTTTAGTAGGCTGTATTTGTGTCTAAGATCATTTTTGATGCACTGTTCACATTTTATGTTTACATTGTACATGTAATTTGTATGCCGCAAAATTTTGTATTATTGTTTTGTATCAATTTTACATTATTGTTTTGTATCAATTTTGTATTTTTGTTTACATTTGCTAAATGTAAAAAAAAATTGAATGTACAGTATATGCAGGGCCGTACTTTCTATCACATAGCACTGGTGTTACAGAGGTTTTATGTTTTGTAGCACAGGCCAAAGTGTTTTAGCACAAGTATAAGACGTCTGTTGTCATCATTAAACAAAATATGCAAGTTCAGTTCATCACATGAATAGGCAGGTAACTGACATTTTTACATACAGACAATGGATAAATTAGGGCTATATCATTTTTAGTTGTTTTAATTTTTCTAAGTTCTGAGTTTTTCTTTTTTTTCTATACAATAGTGGTATATTTGCCCACATAAAATACTGTAGTATACTATAATATCCATAGTAAAATTACTAGATACTATGGTGTTTTTAAACCTTAGAGTAACTACAGTGTTTTCTACAGTTTATCAAGGGTACTATAATTTTGGTTTTATGTATAACAGGATTCTGCGTCCGTTATATGGACTCAATGCAGCTGAAAAACTTGCAAAATAGACTAAAACTAAGTAAAATATAGGTGTGCTGTTGATAAATATATAAGCTCTGTTTATTGCACCTGCCAAACTGTATCGCACACGTGCTACACTGGCAAATTTACCCTTAGTACGGACTGATTTTTTCGTAGCATGTGTGACACCTGTGTATGTACTGTATGTGCACTTTCAATGTGAGAGCCAAAATTTACTGACAATAAAAAAGCTGTTCTTATACATTTTGTTCTCACCTTGATGAGATGTTGAAATTACGTCATTAGTCTTCATGTCTAATAACCATTCGCCCATGTTCTTCACATGTGTTTTGTGTTGGTACAGATGG
Organism: Triplophysa siluroides; assembly: GCA_006030095.1. Taxonomy (NCBI): domain Eukaryota; kingdom Metazoa; phylum Chordata; class Actinopteri; order Cypriniformes; family Nemacheilidae; genus Triplophysa; species Triplophysa siluroides. The sequence continues at coordinate 12,302 of VCII01000651.1, forward strand.
AGTAAAGACTCTTTCACTCTACATGTGAATGTTAAGCACATATAGTCACATATGATCTGATACAGTGGATGTTTTCAAACATTGTGACCCTGGATCGCAAAACCAGTCTTAAGTAGCACAGGAACATTTTTAGTAAATGCCAAAAATACATCGTATGGGACAAAATGGTTCCATGAAGATATTTTGTAAATTTCCTACCCTAAAGATATACAAACTTTATTTTGGTGAGTGGATGGCCTGCTACAGTGATTAACAACTTCAAAGGCAATTTTCCTCAATATTTTGATTTTTTGCACCCTCATAGATTAAGACTTTTAAACCAGGGGTGCCTCACAGGTCCTTAAAAGTGAAGCTGCAGGCTCTTTGATCGTCCCCTGGTGGATGGCTGAAGTACAGGTTATAAACCCCGCCCATCAACATGTAAACAAATAGAACAGGAGCCACACTAAAAATAACAATTACACGCTAAACATTTTTTTCCAAAGATGTTTTCTGGTATTTTAGTCAGTTTTTATCACGTTGATGTATGTTCAAGTGTTTTTGAATAAGTTTGTTTTTAGTTAGTTATAAGATGTTATCAAAAAGGTGTGCGGTAACATGATTCCTTCGGTTATGATGGAGTCATCAGGGAATATGTTTTCCCCATTAGTTTCAGAGGCTTTTGTGGAGGTGAACATCTGCTGTGGACTCTAGATGGAGCTCCACTTCTGCTTAATGTGGGCATATATAACTATAAAGCCAACTGTCTAAGTCTTAGAGTTGTTTTTCTTAAGTGAAAACACGTGCTAATGTATCAATATATTGTGAAAAGAGTCCTCTGAAGAATATACCAAGATACCCACTGAATTAACCTTCGAAGAAGCAGATCCATGCACTGATCAGCACAATAATGTCACATCCTCAACAGGTGACTCCCCTAGGTCCCTAATCCTGTAGCTGGTTCTTTTAATAGAGAAAGCAAACGTTTATTCGCTGAATTTAAAGGCAGCTGGACTCGGCTGTGATCCGGCTGAGTGACAGAGTTAATGCAGAGCTTAAACACGAAAAGAGAAAAAAGACAAAATAACACGTTAAAAATGGGAATGACATGTTGTGAGACTGATTCAACAAGACAAGCATCTTTGTTTGTCAGGTATGTTATATTAAAAGTGGTTTTTACGCATTGATTTGTAATCATCATTATAATTCAGTAATTTGTGGTAGATCCGTGTTGTAATAATTTTTTTTATCTTTTATTGTGTGCAAATTTGCTTTAAACATCAACATCCAACCCCATGTTAACTGTTAATGTGTCCTTAAAAGGTTTGACTGTAAGTCACCACTGTCTCAGTCACAGAGATGTTTGAAAATGCACTTCATCTCTTCACCTCTAGATGACAGGAAATTGCACCGTGGGGAAAGAAAACTTGGAGTAATGAACTCATCTGCAGCACATTACTAAAGCCTAATTCCTTAAAAATATATTTTTTTATAATCGCTTGATGTTATATTCATGACATATGTTATAAAAGCTTCATGTTCGTCACGCACACGTCACGTCACACACGCACACGCACACACACACACACAGAGGCTTGTCATCCACAAGCATCTACTAACAGAGAAACAGAACCACATTTTATTTGCACACAATACAAATGAGGCCACATATGTGGTCCCTTTGACCTAGAAATTAAGCCGCTAGATTGTCATGTGCATTCAGTGGAATCAATTCATGACAGAAAAATTATATATGTTTTGTCATTCCCGCACTCATACTTACCCCTCTCAGTCATTCGCTAACATTTGTATTTTGTATATTTTTTATCATTGTGTTTCTTGACTTTTACACTGCATTCGTGCTTTTGTCAGGTTTAAATCCCAGTACACCTTGAATTCAATACCAGTGTCTGTCAGTGAACCTTTTCTACCTGATTTTCCTGTTTTTTTTCAGTTTTTCTATTACCTGACACATATTTTGGCCTGCTGATTAGCATTGACTGTTTTTGTATTCTTCTTTTGGTTTCGATTCATTTCCCTAGAAACAAACAGCATATGCTGGGTTAGGTATGTTTTGACGCTGGTTGGACCAGCTTAAACCAAACATGACCAGCAAACAAGCATAAAAAAATACAAACCAGCATGTGCTGTTTTTTTCAACTGGGGTTTGATTGTTTTATTCAGGTCTGTTTTATTCTCTATCAATTCAAGAAGTACAATAACAAGTCAGTTCAGTCTCTCTGTCATTTCACATCCATGTTTTGAATACTTCTGTTGTTCACGTGATTCTATGTTACCAACTGAGTTTGTAAGTCAAAGTGGTGAAACCTGCTTTGTCCTCATTTGTGTTTTTGTACAGGAATGTGGTTCGGTCTGTTTAATGGACCACCTGTGCGTGACAAATAGTCTATTATTGGATGTTTGTGTGGCAAAACTCAGTCTAACACATATGAAAAGAATCCCAACTCTCATTTTTCTCAACATTGAGATGTGCTCCTGCCTGTCAGTCACTTTCGATGTTTAGGTTTGCTTTGTCTATGAGAGATTCAGTGTGAGTTTGTGGTTATAAGAGGAAGTGGTAAGCATTTCAGCAGCAAAATCTAGCGGAAGTCCGCCGAATTGTTAACATCAGTTGAATCTATTATATCTGCACAACAATTAGTTCAGACCTCTTTTGAAATATGTTTCTCGTGTTTGGTCTGTGTTTGTGCTTTTGCTGTCTGGTTGGTAAGTTATGAACATGTTGGTTATATTTGTTTGGAACCGTTTGTTTAATTTGTGTGAAGATGAACATAACTCCCATATAGAAAACCTGGGTTTTTCAATGAAATCTGTTTGAATGAATATTTGACTTTTTGCATTAATTTTTCTATAAATATGTAATTAATCTAGTTTCTTATCAGTCTTAAGCTTAAACCCTAAAGTGTGAAATATACATAGCAGTGTACATTCTGAAACATATTTTGTGCATCTGTCTTTCCTTTGTTGTTATTTGGAGCAGTTTGCAATATATATCCTTGTGAAAGGTCTGCTTTTCAGGAGCATCATTTCTTTGTGAGGTTTTTCATGAGTTTGTTTCTGACGAAGCTTTATTAAAGCAGACTAAATTTAACCTAGAACTTTAAATCTGCATGATTGTGAAACATATCTAAATATCATGTCTGCTCAGATGTGTTTGGTGATTCAGAGAAAGTGAAGTCAGTGTCAGTGATGGAGGGAGATTCTGTTACTCTACACACTCATCTTACTCGCGTACAGAGTGATGGTCTGATATTGTGGAGATTTGGACCTCAAGAGACTCTTTTAGGTAGACTTAACAGAGCAGCCAATAAAGTCTCAATATTTGCTGATGTTCATGATGGGATGTTCAGAGACAGACTGCAGGTGGATGATCAGACTGGATCTCTCACCATCACAAACATCACAACTCAACACTCTGGACTTTATCACATGATCGTCAGCAGCAGACAGGAGACCTCATACACATTCAACATTACTGTCTATAGTATGTGGTCATTTATGTCTATGGTTACTCAAATTGTCTTGAGAGATTGCTGCAGATGGTGCTGATTGTTTTATCTCTGTTTGTTTTCTGTAATGTTTTCCAGCTCACCTCCCCATTCCTGTTGTCAACAAAGTCTCTTCATTACCAGAAAGATCTTCAGTGTCAAATTGTTCTGTGCTGTGTTCAGTGATGAATGTGTCACATGTGAGTGTCTCCTGGTACAAAGGAAAGAGTTTATTGTCCAACATCAGTGTGTCTGAACACAGTGACATCAGCAGCATCTCTCTTCATCTGGAGTGTCTGGATGATTCTTACACATGTGTGATCAACAATCCCATCACAAACCAGACTCAACATCTCACTGCTGATGACTGTCACAAGTGTTCAGGTATGATAGTAGTTCTGTTTGGAAATGATCATTTTCACCTTAAACAATATTTAAGGTTCTTTGTTTTCTCTCAGATGAAACATTGGTACACAGTGACCTTGTTGACATATACACATGTTCTTCTTTTATTTCCTCAGATTGTGTGTGCTGCTGTCATGTTTTTGAAACTGTGATCCGATTGGTCATCTCCGCTCTGGTGGGGGTTGCTACTGTCTCTGTTCTGCTGTATGACGTCAAATCTAGAAGAGCTGAACAGTGATCACAGAAATCACCATCAGACCAAGAAACCATTGTCATACCTAGATGGCTATTTGTTAAAAGGGGCCTCTCTAGTTAAGGGCTTTTACAGGAAGTGTCAAAAAGTTTTTAAAAAAGTTACGCATTGCATCTTTAAATACAAAATTTTCAAAAACAATAAGCATTCATTCTCTTCTATTCTATTCATTGATATTGTCACTGTGATTTCATTGTGAAGATAAAGGATGCAACGTAAGGAGGCACAAAAATATTTAAAAACGGTTTGAAACGCAAAGTATGAAGTCATCAAGGTTAATATTTGTCTAAAATGTGTGATTCTGCAGATCCTGTATGACTTTTATAAGCATACAAATAAAGTTAATATTATACTTAAAAAATAAAGTAATATTTTAACTATGCCTCCAAAAGAAGAAAATAATCATGACGCCCTTTGTAAATTGCCCATGATGAAATTATGTAAATGTGAAAGTAATTTTTATTCCCCTCTTATAAAAACCAAGGGTCTTCAGCGGTGGTCTGTAAATGTGCTGCTGCAGGGGTTCCCTCAATTAATATTTTATATTTAATCATTTATAGCCCTAAATATTTTATGTGTAAATTAAATCATATTTAGCATTTAACAAAAATGCGATGAAACTTTCAACTAGGGCTGGGCCGATAGACGATGGAGGACAGCCATCACGATATTGGGCCGGCATAGTGATTCCCCTGCATGACGCTAATTTCGTCAAGTGGATGACTCTGATTGGATAATGCTGTTTCCAGCATTCATCATTGCAACATTAGGAGAAACCTTGCGTAAGCTGTACTCTGATGTTCAGAGACCGATACCGATCAGCTCTACGGCAATATGAAGATTACCATTCTATTCTTTCTTTTCAAGCTATTTGTAAACGGTATGTAATTGACTTTTGTATACATGCGTTCCATAGTTTGGTTTTCACATTAATACACACTGTAAATGCTTTTCTCTCATTTGAAGTGATTTAAGTTTTACAGTTTAATAACTCCGATCACTTTAATCGCATTGTCTGTACATAAATTTGACGTTCGTACTCGCGTATATAATTCATATTCATATGTTTGCCTGCGATATTAAATAATTGATTGTGGAAATGTGTTCAATGCTGCGTAGATTGACAGACTTGTAATACCCTGCATTCATGTGTACTCATTAATCCTTTTTACAGACTATGTTAGGCTACATATAATCAGTGCCCATTTCTCTCTGTGTTGTTTAGGTGTGTTTAGTGATATGGGTGAAGAGATATCAGTGTCAGTGATGGAGGGAGATTCTGTCACTCTATATACTCATCTAACTCACCTATGGAGTAATGATGTGGTCGAGTGGAGATTTGAAAACACTTTCATTGCAAAAGTCGACAGAGAGACCAATTCGACCTTATTTGAGCGTGAAAGGAACTTTAAAAACAGATTGGCTATTAACGATCACACTGGAGATATCACTATCAAGAAGATCAGAGCGGAAGATTCTGGGCGTTATAAAATGAGGGTCACTGGCACCAACGATTCAACTAAGAAATTTATTATTTCCTGTAAGTACTTACATTTCTTTTGAATAATATTGTATAGGCCTATATGTTGAGGGTTATAAAGAGGGATTTGCAAATGAAGGGATTTGTGGATAGGTTCTTGGAAGGAAGTAATCGTTAGGTGCGTTTGTTTCTGCCCAGTGCCAGATTATCCAATGGGCATTATGGGCACTCGCCCAGGGGCCCATAAGCGCTTGGGGCGCAAGAAAGGGGGAGAACATTTCAAGTAAAAATGTTTTCACTATATTAATTCTGCCGTGTGGCTCTGTGGCCGCATCACGCAAGTGCGCACACAAAACAGGGTTTATAACGTAAGCAAGTCTGTCTCTTGATTTAGTAACTTTTACAAGCCCTTCAGCAGTTTTTGTGCAGGAGAAGCACAAAGCGAAATATACAGCGACCTTCCGATAAAGTTTTTAATTCAGTGGTAAAATGTCGCCGGTGCTGTCCCGCGAACGCCAGCTGTCTCTTTCCCCGGGGCGGATCGACATTTTCTTGTCGATACCAAATTTTACAGTACCGCCCACCACTGGGATCATCTCAGTGAGCGGCAGGAAGAAGCAGTACATTCGACACGTGACTCCTGAATGAAATGGGTGAACGGCGTTTCCAACAACCTGTCAATGTTATCGACTGTTTGAATGCATAAACATGAACACATTTCGTCTGTAAATATGCATATGGTTAGCTAGTCAAAGGCTGTGTGAAAGAATATAGCCAAAATCGCCGCTTTTTATGGTGATTTGTTAGAAGATGTCACGTTAAGTCATTGCCGACTATTGAAACGGAAAATATGTAAATGAATGAGCTTTTTTGTTCTTAATATAGTATTTAGGCCAAGTTAGAATACCCTCACGGTTGTCTTTAAAATCTCAAAAGTTGTGAGTTTTTTAACATGTATTTGGTGTTGTTTTTCATCATTGACAAAGTCTGCCCTTTTATTCTTAGAAACATGTTTATAAGAAAAGACTTGAGAATTACACTTAAGAATATTCAAGAACATCATATAATTTATCTTAATAAAGTTATTATATTTTCTTTTAAGAACAGTTTTGTTAATCCGACATGTTTGTGAATTGTGGAAGAATCTGATAGAACTGAATTAACTGATAGAGGGGTGGCGTGTGTGCTTGCAAATGCCAGTAATTTTCAGTATGCAGGGAAATGTCTTGATATTTTTGTGTTGCTGGTCCAGAAAAGCATTGTTGTGGTGTAAATCCTGTATGATGGGGAATGTGTGCAGGTGTTGACATTGTCCTTCAGGTTTTGATTATAGTTTGTAACTTGGCAATGTAATCCTGTATAAAATAGAGGGGTTTCCTACGCGTTGTTGGCTTCCCAGTAGGGTATTTCAAAACCTTATCGTGCGCCCGTGCGTATGGGGGGGTCTACAAGACACTTGTGCCCAGGGCCCCTGAATTCTTAATCCGGCGGAAATAGACGGGCACGCACTTTGTGGGTAAGCGATATGCATTTGGATATTTTATATTTGAGACAGGTAATGAGTTGTTGGTACCAGTAGAGAGACATTGGAAATAATAAAGGTGATTTTAAGTGACAGTGGTAGAAACAAATCTTTTCGAAGCCCTGAATCAATTCAAGCAATTGTTTCGAAAGCGAATGCGAAGGTTTTGAAACACCGCGTGCTGTCGCCACCTATTGGTAAAATGTTGTAAAAGCAAAAAGATCTCAGGCTATACTCAATGACAATTATTCTTAAAAGTGTAATGTTTTATATATATATATTTGTGTGTTTTCTATTCTATGTAAGTATAAATCATTAAAATAATTTTATTTGTGTTGTTTAAGGCTAATCAAAGTATATCAACACACAATTATTTACCACTTTCTCCCTTTAATTATACACTAGCAGGCAAAATAAAGGTGGTGTTGTCACTTAGAATAGGAAAATGTTGAAATTATTTTTAACAATATTTTTAGTCTTACAGAATATTGGTTCTGCATAGTATACAGAAATTATATGTAAGAAGGTGAAAAGTGAAAAAAAAATCACATTTGTTTTAAAAATATTTTTTTAACTTTTATTTAAGAGAATATTTGTTCTAATGTTTTATCACTGAAGTGATTTCTTTTTGCCTCTCTGGGAAAAAAAGTATTGTTCACATCCTGAGATAATCACTGACCATAGATTACTACAAACATGATTGGTTTATTTCTGAAATGATGTGCATGTGACATGCCAATCACATTACGATTAGGGTTAATACCGAAATAGTACAAATATATTACACGACTGGGCTGTTAATGGTAATCTTGCAACATTAGCAAACGGTAAAGCGGATGTTATGAATGAGTCATCTATGTAATAAAATTACGTGCCTTGGACATGCCAATTACGTTACCCGTTAGTCATGTAATTACCAAAATAGTAACTGGACCATTCTTGGTTATCTTGTAACCCCAGGAGATCATAAAGGCGACGTTGTAAATGGGTTTTATGTCTTGTCATGTTGCTCATGTCTGGTTTTGACACAGTGTTAGCCTTTCTCCAGTTTTGCTATTCCTGCATGCACACACAGCCCTTTGCACTCTGCTGGTCCCAAACGGTAAATATCAAGTCATGTTTCTTGTGTCTTTCTTAGGTGTGAATGATTCAGAAACGGATGGAGTGAAGTCAGTGTCTGTGATGAATAGAGATTCTGTCACTCTACACACTGGTGTTACTGACATACAGACTGAAGATGTTATAGAGTGGAGGTTTGGACCCAAACGCGCTCTTATAGCTACTGTTGATAAAACTGTACCACACATACATAATGATGTTGGGGGAATTCAAGACAGACTGTACTGGAACCATCAGAAAGGAGACCTCACCATCAGACACATCAGAAATGACACATCTGGACTTTATGAAGTGCAGATCACCAGAAGTAACAAGACATATAGAATAACCAAGAGTTTTAATGTGACTATTAGTGGTGAGTAGGCCATGATAACTAATCAGATACTAGTTTTACTTTTTATGCAGGTTTTTCTTGCATACTGCATGTTTAATCTCTGTCTGTCAAACTTGATGCTGTTCATGTTTCTTGTTGAGATAGAACGACTGAATAGGGAGTCAATTAAGGAGGGACAGCCTGTCAACCTATTCCCTGGTGTTACTGAAAAACATAGTGATGATGTGATTTTGTGGTGGTTTGAACATGGAGATTCTCCCATAGCCAAAATTGACAGAAAGGCTAACATCTTCTCAACATATGATGATGTTCTTGATGGGAGATTCAGTGGCAGACTGAAGCTGGACAATGAATTAGGAAATCTCACCATCACTAACACCAACAAGGAAGACTCTGGACTTTATCATGTCGACAGCAGCAGCAGCACACACACCAAATTCACAAGATACGTTGTTACTGTCTGCGGTAAGGTGAAGAAATGTTTACATTTGAGCTAATAATAAATTGTAAGAATCACGTTTTGGTAATAATAATCTCATTTAGACCAATATTCTGTTAGCATTTTAGGTATTATCTTTGAAATGAATCTACTTCGACTAAAATAAAACGACTATTAAAACTACTACAATAACTTATAATAATTAGTAATAATATGGTTATTAATTAAACTGACCGTACAAGTTATTTTAACTTCTTTCTTGTATTCATCATCACAGGACAAGATCTATTCTCTGATACATCTGTATTAGTAACATGTGGTCTTAGCCTTCTGGTTATTTTTGCTTTTGCTGGTGTGATTTACTATAGGTACAAGTTCCATCAAAAGAGAAATGGTAAGAATCACCTACAGTTGATTATATTTATTTTCCTACAGTATATATTGAATTTAAATTTGCAAAATGTTTCAGAAAACACAGATTTCATGACCAGCGGTTCACATCAAACATAAGACTTTTGTATGACGGCTGACTTCATCAGCATCTAAACTGATACTAATGGTTAAACTAAATTAAACCAAAGTCATCATATTGTGCGGCCATGTTTGCAATGCCTCTGGGTAAATATTTCAGTCAAAAGTACAGTCTACAGACGAGGTGTCCTGCAGTGTTTATCTCCAACCCTAATAAAACCCACCTGAAACATCTAATCAAGGTTTTCAGGATTAATAGGGTTTATTTCAATCAGGTTCCTTGTTCAATATCGGGGACTGATCAGGGAGTCGACCAACTTGGCCATTTTAAGGGTTGTCCCATTCGCAAAATCCTTCCAGTGCAACATAAAATCCAGGGAGCATCGATGTTCCCCATATTCCCTTGCCGGAAATCACTTTTTTTTAAGCCGTTAAAACCAAAATCGCACAATCCAACTCAATAAACTTCAAGAGACGCGGCAGAACTTTTAAAAATACAAACGTTTATTTTTATCTTTCTCAATTGGTAGGCTGGACCAGAGCCCTTGAGAATCAGAGTTGTGCCAACAGAAGTTCAAAATGCACAAGCATCACGTGATTCATGAGACTACGAATAGTTCCAGGAAGTTCTTGGCGGGCAGGTCTTTACATGTAGATATTTAAATGAGTATTTACACGTAGTTTCATTAATTATGCGTATGTTTCTCGCTTTCTTTCTTTTATACGTGAGCAAAGAATCTAATTGGATCTTCATTCGATTTAAAGAGTTTACTGAAATGTTCAATAATCAAGGAAAACATAAACCACCGGTCAAGAACAGTTTTGCTCCGTCATTCTTTCTGTCCTATACAATATCTACAGTACACTGCTTAAAACCTATCCGATAATAGCAAACGGAGCGTACCATTATGAATTTACAGAGATGGTTGTTACAAACTGTATAAACACAAGCACATCATTCATTCTATAGCCACAAATTATGATTAAACATGCTAGATTTGAACTATTTAAATAATCTATATTATGGCTCTTACAATACTTTTTTTTTAATAAAATCTGCTAATATTTTAGGACTGTTGTGGTCACCTACTGTAACCTGCGTTGTTAACATACTTTTGTCAATCTCATTGAAGCTCTTTAAGCTTTAAAGCTGCTTGAGCTGCTTTAAAGCTACATAATAAAGATTATTTAAATAGTTCAAATTTAGCGTGTTTAATCATAATTTGTGGCTATAGAATGAACTTTGTAATAAAATATTATGCATTTTAATACTGTGCAATTGACTGTGCGCTGTGCATATACCTCGTATCTGTTTGATTTAAATAAATATTTATTTTTGAACCCATAGTTTAAACACGACTTTCAGGAACTTTTTTACATTATAAGATTTCCCATGGATCAATATACTTACATTTACATTTATGCATTTGGCAGACGCTTTTATCCAAATCCACTTACATTGCATTGTATAATACATTTGTTCCTGACTATGTGACAGTACTTAACTTATATTTTTCTTTTAGAGTTTATACATAGACATTAGACATATTCCCCTATAGCCAAGGTACGTCTTCTAAAGATCTGGAGATCTGGAAAACATCTGCTGTGTAAAATATTGACTAAACATCTTGGAAAGAGTTGTTGTACACCCATTCTAAATCATACACGTCTTACAGACATCTTCTAGATGTCTAAATGACATCTGACAGAAGACGTCTCAGAGATGTATTGCAGATGAGCAAACAATGTCTTGCAGATGTAAATCCGATGTCAAATAGATTTTTAGACAGATGTATTTGTACACAGTCAGAAACTAAGATACAAACTGTACCTTTTAGGGTACAAGTGGGTGTCACTGGGGTGGTACCCTGAAGGGTACTATTTTGTACCTTTAATTAGAGATACAAAATTGTACCTGCATAGTACCTTTTTTTCTGACAGTGTGTAGCTAAACTAAGAACACAAAAGGTAAAAAAATGTACCTTTCACATATTGTTGTACCTTTGTAAGTTGTCTTGGGTACATAAGTGTACCCTAAGGACCTATTGTGGACCTTTAAAGGTACAATTAAATATTTTGTACTCCTAGGAACAAAATTGTACCTGCATAGTACCTTTTTTTCTGACAGTGTACTATCAAGGTTATAAACGCTTACAAAAACATAAAATGAATGACAAATGTTTTCTTTATAATAATATGCACAAATATAGATAATATATTTTAGTTTATTGTACTAATAAATGAATTAAAATTAGGTAAAAATCCACTGAATTAAACTAATAATGTTTTTTGTTTGCCTAAATACTGTATAAGATGCTTCACCAATCTTTGGTTTCTTTATTTCTAACTACACATAAAACATCCCTAAAAGAATGTAATTTACAAGTATGTTCACGGTTTGCTATGCTTTCTAATTTCTGCTTACATCCCATAAATCTACTCGTTTTCTAAAAATAAATCTACTGAAATACTTGATATTTGATATTGACAAGTTGATTTACATTTACATTTATTCATTTGGTGGATGCTTTTATCCAAAGCAACTTGAAAGTAGGAGAGCAAATAAACATTTTGTCAACGAAATTATTTGATTCAGATGTACATTCTTGTTTGTTTAACGTCTTATTGTTTTAAAAAGTTCATCCCAACCCTGATAGCACACTTAGATCTGGCAGACATCTATATGATGTCTGCATTTTCATCTGCAAGACATCTGGCAGATGCTGTTTGCTCATCTTCTCTACATCTCTGAGACGTCTGCTGTCAGATGTCATATAGATGTCATATAGATGTCTGTAAGATGTGTAAGATTTAGAATGGTTGTACAACTGCTCTTTAAGATGTTTAGCAGATGTTTTTACACACCAGATGTTTTCCAGATCTTTAGCAGACATCTTACAGATGACCCTGTGCTATCTGGGAATCAGTCTGTTCTGCTGTTGCCTTTTCAGCACGTTTTAACCTAATGCTAGCAAACTTTAGTGTCTTGCTAGAAGAAGAAAAAGGGGGATTATGGCTGGGGCATCATAAGTGGGTGGAAAGGATGACTGCATATTGTTTTTACAATTGGGTATATTAATAATTTGATCTTTTTAACAATCAAACTAAATCTCACAATATGCTCTAAAGCCACATCTTCATTTAAATACTCAATTTACACTCATAAGAATTTAGTATAGTTTAAAGCGGTAAAATCAGTTTAATAAACTGTTTATATTGTGTAAATGTAAAGTTACTATATATTTAATTTTATATAATGAAACAAATATTTCATATATATAATAATATATTTTTGTGACATTTACTAAGCCACATTACTCCTTCTCTCTAATCTTTTGTTGGTTTTATAATGTTGTTTGTGTTTTCTTCCAGTTATCAGCCGATCAATAGAGTTACAGGAACCTTTGAACCAACCAAATGGTCAGGCGCAGTGATGTTCTTTCACTTTATCATGTCACTTATGTGTAAATTGAAAATTCTCCATGTGTTTCAACAGTTTAAAAACCACATGTATTTGCTAGTAACTGAACAGAGTAATGGTTTGATTCTGCATGAATCCAGAAATACATTTATTACTTTGAAATTGTTCAAACAATTTGATCTAGATGTGAGGAAAGGAAACAAGGATGTACAAATAAAAAATGCAGAAGTGTGTTGTCTTACGGTGTCTTCAAGTATTCAAGTTCAAGTCTTCTGGTTTTGTTACAAAATGTGTTTGCTTTGCCAGCCCTGTTGGCTGGTGTTTGGGACCTTTTGTTTTGGCCTGGTTTCTTATTTTTGTTAATACAAATTACATGTCAACAGATCTGTTTGATAGGTTGTTTTAAGGCTCTGTCACAGACAATACGTTTGCACTCTCTTAGCTAACATGTCCGTAAACAAGACTTTTAGTTTAGAGCAACTCTTTTTTTATGATGTTTTACAAAAAAAAAACGGCTGTATCATATAGCCTACCGATCACTGACCAGATTGTGTTTAGATTGTCAGCAAGTAAATGTTCACTGTTGTTTAACATTTTAAAAAATATCTACTTTTGTGTTCTGCAGAAGAAAGTCATACAGTTGAATGATTGAGATTCTTTTCTCTGCAGAACACAAAAGAAGATATTTTGAAGAATGTTGATAACAGATAAACCGCTGGTCCCTATTGACTTATTGTATGGACACAAAACCAATTGGGACCAACGGTTTGTCTGTTATCACCATTCTTCAAAATATCTTCTTTTGTGTTCTGCAGAAGAAAGAAAGTCACACAGGTTTGAATTGTAATGACAAGAGGATGAGTAAATGATGAGAGAATTTTAATTTAGGGGTGAACTCACTTTAAGGTTTCTACAGTATTTGAGCCCAGAAAGATAAAGAATGATATATGACAGTTTATACATTCTCTTGTTATACTGTATATATAGCAGCAGATAACAATTATGCGACCAATTAAAAATGATTCAGTTTTTCAGGATATACTTTTAGATACATGGTTTAAGTAAAATGTTTTTGTTCCATTCTGTGAACTACTAGTACATTTACATTTATGCATTTGGCAGACGCTTAAAAGCGACTTACATTGCATTATCCTATACATTTATACATAGGTATGTGCAATCCCCTGGGATCAAACCCACAACCTTGCTCTTACCACTGAGCTACAGGAAAACTATAATTTCCAAATTAAATAATTTTTCTCTCTACATTTATTTAAATGAGACAAACTCAAAATAACACAAAAAGTTGCAATGTTTGTGGATCTTGAAGCTTTCACATGTATTTGCCTCACAGTGAGACCACAAGTCAGCTGACTGATTGTTTTTATTTAAAATTATTTGTGAAAGCAGATATAAAGCAATCATTAAACATCAAGGAGGGCTATTCGCCACTGACACTGAATGTCTTCCTTGTGGTTTTCCATCCAGTGATCTGTAGATAATTGTCACGAAACGTACGAGCAGAACCCAGAAGCAGGCAGACGAAGTTAAACCAAAAATACTTTTATTTAAATAAACAAAACAAAACCCACGATGGGGCAAAACAGAGACTCGTATATAAAACAGAAAACTTTCCACGAGGGGAACAAAACAAAACAGCTAATAATTAAATAAGTCCAAATCACGCAATCCACAGACAAAACTCACGGGGATGAACCATCCATCCATCCATCTTCTTCCGCTTATCCGGGGCCGGGTCGCGGGGGCAGCAGTTTAAGCAGGGACGCCCAGACTTCCCTCTCCCTAGACACTTCCTCCAGCTCTTCCGGGGGGGACACCGAGGCGTTCCCAGGCCAGCCGGGAGACATAGTCCCTCCAGCGTGTCCTAGGTCTTCCCCGGGGTCTCCTCCCGGTGGGACATGCCCAGAACACCTTCCCAGGAAGGCGTCCAGGGGGCATCCGGAAAAGATGCCCGAGCCACCTCAGCTGGCCCCTCTCGATGTGGAGGAGCAGCGGATCTACTCTGAGCTCCTCCCGAGTGACCGAGCTTCTCACCCTATCTCTAAGGGATCGCCCAGCCACCCTGCGGAGAAAGCTCATTTCGGCCGCCTGTATCCAGGATCTTGTCCTTTCGGTCAAGACCCACAGCTCATGACCATAGGTGAGAGTAGGAACGTAGATTGACCGGTAAATCGAGAGCTTCGCCTTGCGGCTCAGCTCCTTCTTCACCACGACAGACCGGTACAGCGACCGCATTACTGCAGAAGCTGCACCGATCCGTCTGTCAATCTCCGTTCCATCCTTCCTTCCTCACTCGTGAACAAGACCCCCAGATACTTGAACTCCTCCACTTGAGAAGGAACTCTCCGCCTACCTGAAGTGAGCAAGCCACCCTTTTCCGACTGAGAACCATGGCCTCAGACTTGGAGGTGCTGATTCTCATCCCAGCCGCTTCACACTCGGCTGCAAACCGTCCCAGTGCATGCTGAAGGTCCTGGTCTGATGGGGCCAGCACGACGACATCATCCGCAAAGAGCAGAGATGATATCGTGTGGTCCCCAAACCCGACGCCCTCCGGCCCCTGGCTGCGCCTAGAAATTCTGTCCATAAAAATTATGAACAGAACCGGCGACAAAGGGCAGCCCTGCCGGAGTCCAACATGCACCGGAAACAAGTCTGACTTACTGCCGGCAATGCGAACCAAGCTCCTGCTCCGGTCGTACAGGGACCGGATAGCCCTTAGCAAAGGGTCCCGAATCCCATACTCCCGGAGCACCCTCCACAAGATGCCGCGAGGGACACAGTCGAATGCCTTCTCCAAATCCACAAAACACATGTGGATTGGTTGGGCAAACTCCCATGAACCCTCCAGCACCCTGGAGAGGGTATAGAGCTGGTCCAGTGTTCCACGACCGGGACGGAAACCACACTGTTCCTCCTGAATCCGAGGTTCTACCATCGGCCGGATTCTCCTCTCCAGTACCCTGGCATAGACTTTCCCGGGGAGGCTGAGAAGTGTGATCCCCCGATAGTTGGAGCACACCCTCCGGTCCCCCTTCTTAAAAAGAGGGACCACCACCCCGGTCTGCCAGTCCAAGGGCACTGTCCCCGACCGCCACGCGATGCTGCAGAGGCGTGTCAGCCAAGACAGCCCCACAACATCCAGAGACTTGAGGTACTCAGGGCGGATCTCGTCCACCCCCGTGCCCTACCACCGAGGAGTTTCTTGACTACCTCGGTGACTTCAGCCCGGGTGATGGGCGAGTCCGCCTCCGAGCCCTCGGCCTCTGCTTCC
The DNA here is from genome assembly GCA_006030095.1 of Triplophysa siluroides. Classification (NCBI taxonomy): domain Eukaryota; kingdom Metazoa; phylum Chordata; class Actinopteri; order Cypriniformes; family Nemacheilidae; genus Triplophysa; species Triplophysa siluroides. The sequence continues at coordinate 28,529 of VCII01000651.1, forward strand.
TCAATGGAAGACGTGATGGCGGGATTGAGGAGATCCTCGAAGTATTCCTTCCACCGCCCGATGATATCCCCGGTCGAGGTCAACAGCCGCCCCCCTCCACTGTAAACAGCATTGGTAGGGCACTGCTTACCCCTCCTGAGGCGCCGGACGGTTTGCCAGAATCTCTTCGAGGCCGACCGATAGTCCTTCTCCATGGCCTCCCCGAACTCCTCCCAGGCCCGAGTTTTTGCCTCCCCAACCACCCGGGCTGCAGTCCGCTTGGCCTGTCGGTACCTGTCAGCTGCCTCGGGAGTCCCACAAGCCAGCCAGGCCCGATAGGACTCCTTCTTCAGCTTGACGGCATCCCTTACTTCCGGTGTCCACCACCGGGTTCGGGGATTGCCGCCTCGACAGGCACCGGAGACCTTACGGCCACAGCTCCGAGTGGCCGCGTTGACAATGGAGGTGGAGAACATGGTCCACTCGGACTCAATATCTCCAGACTCCCTCGGGATCTGGTCGAAGCTCTGCCGGAGGTGGAAGTTGAAGATCTCTCTGACAGGCGATTCGGCCAAACGTTCCCAACAGACCCTCACAGTACGTTTGGGTCTGCCGAGTCTGTCCAGCTTCCTCCCCCGCCATCGGATCCAACTCACCACCAGGTGGTGATCAGTTGACAGCTCCGCCCCTCTCTTCACCCGAGTGTCCAAGACATACGGCGTAGGTCATGAAACAACTACAAAGTCGATCATCGACCTCCGGCCACGGGTGTCCTGGTGCCATGTGCACTGATGGACACCCTTATGCTTGAACATGGTGTTCGTTATGGCCAAACTGTAACTAGCACAGAAGTCCAATAACAGAACACCACTCGGGTTCAGATCAGGGGGGCCGTTCCTCCCAATCACGCCCCTCCAGGTGTCACTGTCGTTGCCCACGTGGGCGTTGAAGTCCCCCAGCAGAACGACGGAGTCCCCAGTCGGGGCGCTGAAGTCCCCCAGCAGAACGACGGAGTCCCCAGTCGGGGCGCTTTCCAGCACCCCTCCAAGAGTCTCCAAGAAGGCCGGGTACTCTACACTGCCATTTGGCCCATAGGCGCAAATGACAGTGAGAGACCTATCCCCGACCCGAAGGCGCAGGGAAGCGACCCTCTCGTTCACCGGGGTAAACTCCAACACATGGCGGCTGAGCTGGGGGGCTATAAGCAAACCCACACCAGCTCGCCGCCTCTCACCATGGGCAACTCCAGAGTGGTGAAGAGTCCATCCTCCCTCGAGGAGAGTGGTTCCAGAGCCCAAGCTGTGCGTAGAGGTGATCCCGACTATTTCTAGTCGGAATCTCTGAACCTCACGCACAATCTCAGGCTCCTTCCCCGTCAGAGAGGTGACGTTCCATGTCCCTAGAGCTAGATTCCGCGTCCAGGGATCGGGTTGTCGAGGCCCCCGCCTTCGACTGCCGCCCGATCCACTTTGCACCGACCCCTTACGGTCCCTCCTGCAGGTGGTGGGTCCACGGGAGGGTGGCCCCACGTCGCTCCTTCGGGATGAACCATACTCGGGGTAATCCAAAAACCGTAAGGAAAGTTACGCTGGGCAGGGCAAGACAAGAAATAACATACAATGAACCGACGAGGTGTGAGGGAAAACAGAGATAATAAATAGGGACAAGATAACGAGAGGAGATTGCGCAGGGACGGAGAAGGGCAGGTGACAAGACTTAACACTAATGGGAAATCAGACGGAGAAACAAGGTGGCGGAGCTAAACGAAAAACAGGAGGACACGCGGCGAATTATCAAAACATACCGCCACGTGACTCCACATAAAACAAAACATACACACAAGACATGGTACTGTAACAACCCTGTCCCAAGGCACGAAATCCAAGAACAGAAAGGACAGGATCGTCACAATAATACTCTCCATTATATCTCCTATTTATCTCCACTCGGTCACATCATTACTCTGTATTACAGTATTAGTGTGAAGAGTGACAGAATACTTGTGAGTCACTGTTACTGATTCTATCACAGCACCTGCAGAACAAATAGAAAGACAGGCCACTCTCATCATCTGTGATAGTGACATAAAAACTGATATCAAGATGCTGCATGGCTCAGACATTCCAAGTGTTCCTGTCTCCAAACACCCTACAGTATATGCGTCACAAGACGTCACCAAATATAAGTGCTCAGAAGTATATTTAATCGTTGAGTAAAAGTAACTTGTTTTTATGATGATGTGCCAGTTTTTCTGCTTTAAAAACTGCTGATGGAGTTGCCAGGTTACATACCGATGGAAAGTCACGTGACATTACTTATTCCCTTCAGTGAAGCCAAATGTCAGAAAGTAAATATGTTGTTACACCTGTCCCTGTGTAAAGAACACCACTGTCACTCAGTCGGTGGGTCACAGATGCGTCGGTTACAGACTAGCAGTCAGAGCTCAAACACTTGAATAACGTTACTGATCATCTTTATGAAGTCAAACACCTACAACAACATGAAGACAATCTCTTTACTCTTTATCATCTCTTTATTTGTCAACGGTAAGTTCATTTAGCAACATGTTTTTATTCTTTTACTTTCACTTTGTGTTTCTTGATGTCTATGAGTTTTGCAACATTAAAAAACTGGATAATCATATTCTCTGTTTGTGTCATTCAGGTGTGTTTGGTGTTGATCCAGATGAAGTGAAGTCGGTGTCAGTGATGGAGGGAGATTCTGTCACTTTACACACTCATCCTACTCACATACAGACAGATGATCTGATCGATTGGAGGTTTGAAGGGGATCGCATAGCTCAAATCAATAAAGCGGCGAGTAACATCTCAGTATATGATGATGATGCTGATGAGAGATTCAGAGACAGATTGCAGGTGGATGATCAGACTGGATCTCTCACCATCACAAACATGAGATCTGAACACTCTGGACTTTATGAAGTAGATATCATCAGCATCAATAGACATACAACACACCAGTCATTCCGAGTTACTGTCAGTGGTGAGTAGATCACGTCACTGGTCACGTCACGCTATTTTATTTCTTTATGAAATGCACATATATGATAATAAAGAAAGATAGTCATACACATTTTAGATTGTACGAGTAAGAGATGACAAGCACGTTTACATGATATGGTCAATTCGACCTTTTTTCATAGTGAGTCCTTATGTTTACTTGAACAATTGCTTGTTCATACTTTCATTTTCAAGATGAAACCTGTTAGACTTGATGTTTTTCCTGACCTCGCTGTGAGATGATCTAATGAAAATGCTGTTGTTGACAAAGGTGGAGTGATGATGTTGATGTCAGTGATGGAGGGACATTCTGTCAGTCTGTACACTGACACTGAAATACAGACGTATGATCTGATAGACTGGATGTTTGGAGATGAACACGCTCAGATAGCTGAAATATATAAACCAGACAAACGGTTCACTACGTATGATGATGTTCTCGACGGTAGATTCAGAAACAGACTGAAGCTGAACGATCAAAGCGGATCTCTCACCATCACAAGCATGAGATCTGAACACGCGGGTGTTTATGAAGTAAAGATGAGCAGTAACAGACATTCATTACACAGGAGATTCAATGTGACCGTCAACGGTGAGGAACAGAAAGTTAGATTTGTTTTTATATTTTCAGAGTTGGCCACAGACTAGCTTTACAATGACAAACATGTTTATTAAGAATTTGAAATTATAGGTGCATATTTGTGATATATTTTATTCATACAGTATTTAAAAGGGCAACACAATACTATATATAGAATTGATTGAGATATTGCCAATGTGCATAATGTATAGTTCCAAAATTATACTTATAGTCAGTAGTTTAAATTAATTTTACAAACTTTAAGCTTTGTCATGTCATATATTGTATATCATATTATTAAGTTATTGTTATTGTTATTATTGCTTATTGTGTTTTTCTTCAGTAGCCCAAATCAGTGACAATCTTGATTTGAAAGTTTTCTCTCATTGTTTTATTCCCGCACCTTTAATTTCACAATTGATCACGCTGTTTAAAATGGGATAGATTACATTTGCTCTCTTTTTTTCATTCATTTCAGATACATTTTTTAGCTTTTTATAGCTTTATTTTTTGACCGGACAGTGGTGTCGTCTTTTTCTATGATTGTTCTACAAATGTTAGTTCTCGTGCAAAAAACTAATTTTACGATTTTTTACGAATTTTTATTATTTCTATAATGCAATAAACCGAATAAAAAAAATGAAACAACAACATAAAAACATCACAAAAGTCATGATCTCTTCAAATATAATTTGTTTTGCTCATCTTATTTGATTAACTTTCTTGTTAAGTTTTCAAGTTTCCCTTGACATACAAATGCAGTTTACTACTATTGTCGAATAAATCAATAATATCTGCTGATGTGTTCTGATATCTCTCTCTGTCATTACAGCGCTGGGTTGCCTTTAGTTTATATAGTTGGAATATGTTTTTTCCTGCTTTTCCTTGCTGCCGGTGTAACCGCTTTTGTGGTTTACTGTCGCTGCATGTATCACCGCAGACTCTTTATTTCAGGTAAGAACTGACGGTGTAACACATTTAAGGAGATATTCAAGCTTTGTTTTTTAATCAGTTTTTTTATCGCTGTGCAGGTCAGGAGATGACAGTGATGAAGGGAGATTCTGTCACTTTACGTACTGATCATCTTCCTGACATACAGAGAGATGATGTGATCCAGTGGATGTATGAAGATGAAGAGATCGCTACAATTAAAAACGCAACCATCAGTTTTGGTGCTGTGAGATTCAGAGAAGGATTGCAGGTGAGAAAGCAGACCGGATCTCTAACCATCCCAAACATCACGACCAATGACTCTGGAGTGTATCGACTCAACATCATCAGATATAGAAAGTTCTTTAATATCAAAAGTGTAAAGCTTTTAAAAATCATCAGAATAAGAAAGCGTTCATCTAAGAGATTTAATGTGATTGTCATTGGTGAGTACCTCTGAGACACCGGTGGCTTTTATTTTGGTGTTCAAGTTTTTAACTTGTTTTGACATTTTCTCTTTCTTTGTGTTACAGATGAACTAATTCAAGTGAATGTGGGAGAATCGGTCACTCTTAAGACGGGTGTTACTGAAATACAGAAAGATGAGAAGATCGAGTGGAGGTTTAGAGATGAAGATACTCCTATAGCTGAAATCAATCACAGTATCTCATGTGATGATGATGATCTGTTTAGAAACATGCTGGATTTGAATGATCAGACTGGAGATCTGATCCTCAACGACATCAGACATGAACACTCGGGTGTTTATACACTGAAGATCTACAACGGTGGAAACAACTCATTGAGGAGACTGTGTGTCATGGTCACTGGTGAGTAATACAGTAATACTTTTATTTGAATAAATAAAAAAAAATAACTGTGTTGTTGGGTTGTTGTTGTATTTACTCTTAAAGCAGGAAGTTATTGTAAATCATCTGTGTCTCTTACAGATCCCCCAGAAAATGAGCGGAGAGAGTCAGTGGAGATAAACGTGCCTTTGGTGAGAGAGACTTCAATATAAGCCTAAATACTCAAGTTACAGACAACATCTGAACTACACTCGTATTTCACTGACTACTGTGTATTTTCTGTTAATATCAAAAGTCTTAGTCCATCAGTCCAAGTATGCACACTTTCACTATAGTACACAAAACTAGTATGTTGAATGAGGGGTAAATCCTTATTCATAAGCAGTATTCAGTGTGTGATTATTACACTGATGATCTGCTCAAACACACTGAACTTCTGGAGTCTTTTCTATCCCATAATGCCACAGGGAATAAGATTGATCAAATAAAATATATAATAAAATACTTTTTGTGGGGCATCACGCTAGCCACCTCCAAATGTTAATTATAAATGTGAATATTTTCTTCTGCTTTGGGGTTAAATTGTACTTGTATAGATAATAATAAATATTCATACATTATTATAATAATAAAATCTATTTTGCAGTGTATGGGTGGATTTAGTGTTTGGACTACTTTATTATGAGTTTCACCCTGAGAAATGTATGATTTGAGATGTTTTGTATTTAATCAGATTTTTTCTTATTAAATATGTATTATATATATATATATGTGTATTGACTTTTTACTCATTTTCTATAGTATTACTTATATTAGTACTTACTTTCAGTTTCAGTTTGTAGAGGGGTACTGCCATGGACACTAGATGGCGCACTCTACCTAGGAATCACATGTACTTTACATAAATTCTACACGGGGAGGAAACTCTGTTTTACTTAACTGACGAAACGCCCTAAAGTGTGAATTTATTGTGGTGATAATTTGTTTTAATCTATTAACTTTAGTCAAATTGTTCTTTGAAGAAGCAGACGCGAACCAGCGGCAGTGATCAAGCGCACGCGATTATCGGCGTGGTGACGTCACGTCTTAACCTAAACACGCCCCTCAGTCAGCACAACATCCGGCAGCATGGCTCTTTCTACAGAGGAAACGAACAATTGTTCAATGGAAAGCTCCACGCGACAGTGATCCGACTCAGTGGCTGAGGTCAAGTTTGTCTTAAAATCCGCGAAAAAAACGCGTTTAAAATGAGAAAGATCTGCGGGAAACTGACTGAACAAACAGATGCAACAGGACACCAACAATCATCTTTATCGTGTCAGGTAAAACATTTCATATCTGAATAAACCATTGGAGTGGTGCTCGTTGTTTAAATGGCTATAATAGGAATTTGATTGGTTTTCAAGGAGACTGATGGTGTCTGTGGGTGTAACGTTACTGGTAACACAACACAAATAACTTTGCGGTGGTTTGGATGAACAGCTGGTGGTTCATCATTGTGTTTGGAGTGTAAAACATTAGAATGTGTTTTTGTTTTATTCAGTGATATATATCCATCAGTAGAGTAACAGGCATACAGGGATATATTCTGCTTCTAGTAGCGCTCGCCAGTGTCAATAAATTGAGCTGGCCAATCAAATCATAGAAGGCGGGAGTTACTGGCCAATCAGATTAAAGAAAGAGGAGTATCTGGCCAATCAGATTAAAGTAAGAGGCGTAACTGGCCTATCCGATTAAAAGAAAGAGTCGTAACTGGCCAATCAAAGGAAAGAAAGAGTAATTTCTAGTCCCTCAAGCAAACTAAACACTGTAGCAGTTTGTATATTGCTTGTTTTGTGCAGATTGTCATTAAACATTACAATTATAACAGTAACAATTACTTTTACTACAACTGATTTAGTTATTTTAGGTACATTTTTGGCTGTCAGTCATGGACCAATAGTTTTCTTCTTTGAAACATTGACAATATTCTGAAACGTTCACAACGCTGTGTCAATGATGTGATTATTATGGGGTTTCTGTCTGGCTGCTCTCTTGTGAGATGTGTTTATACCGATCACAGTCAAATCTAAACTTTAAGACGTGAATTCCTCTATTGGACGCTAGATGACTCTCGAGTCAGTAGTGTAAATTAAACACTAACAGGCAGTTTCCCGGACATGGCTTAAGCCTATAGACAATACCTGCTGTCAAAGGCTAAACATTACCCAGTTTTATTAAGTAATTACTTGTTTAATATATTAGGTAAAATTTATCCAATTTAATTTAGTTTGTTATAACTTATAAATTTAGGTGCTCTTTACTCAAAAATATGGAGTAGAATATACTCCTTTAAAGTGAGTGCAAATTGTTACCACAATTTTATTGAGTAGATTTTAAAGGGTTGTTTTTTACAGTGTAGTCCCAGACTCATTTAAACGAAAACAACTTGCAGTGACATATCTTAAAATACATCATTGTGATTGTTTTGTCTCAAGATGCCCACCAGTAATGTTTTTTTGTAAAGTATGTTTTTAAAACCGCCTTAAATATTCTAATTTAACCAAGGCCTGGTCCTGTTTTAAGATAACCCCTGTCCGGGAAACCACCCCTAAGAGATGCAATAGGTAACGCTTTATTTTTATACGCCAAGAAATTATTTTTGAAGTGGCACATCCAAGTGACTACATGTCAACTTACTCCCATTTTATTGAACTGTATGTCAGCCAATTTCTGTTCAAGTATCAATAGACTGTTAGGTTTGGGTTAGAAGAATAAGTTGTAGTTACAAAGTTGAGTATAGTTAGTAGAACGTCTGTTGGGTGAGTAAAGTAAAGTGTTGGAAATATTAAGCAGACCGGCTAATCCGTTTCTGGGTCCAAACCACCACTCATTTCAAATGAGACTTCTATTTAAAAAGACATTCATGAGTACTGTTTATTCATATCACATATTTATGCTAAACACTTCTCATATTTTATTATGTAAATTAAGTATACAAATGTGTTTTTTCAGCAGTTTTACAGCCACTGTGAGAGTATTTTAGCCTTTTTTTGTTGTTTGCCTTTGGTGTCTAATAGAGTCTTTGGACCCGGAAGCAGTGGTGCGTGATGTCGGTTAGTCTCATTGACTATAGTTGACATGAGATCTTGAATATATTTTTGGTAATAAATTGTCTAAAAGGGACTATTTAAAAATAATAATATAGAAAATAACATAAACTATCTAGTTTTTATGTAGGATGAGTGGTCACATGTCATTTGCAGATCGGGTAATTGCTGTCATGCTATTGTGTACGAAAGTTAACCGTTTAACTATTTTTATTGCAGATTGCAGTAAATCGTTTACATTCGTTCCTCAAATTTATTCAGTTAAAATTCGCCCATCATCTTGTTCTTCTGCAAAATGAGGACAGCACAGGACATGTGACTGAAGTGTGATATCAAGCTCTCAAGAATAGTTTTCTGAGAAACTTCCGTAATCTCTCGCTGAAGCTGGAAAAAAAATAAAAATAAGCATTGCTTGCATGATCAGAGCACGAGCATTGCGTTTACTTTCTTGCATGTGGTATACACTTATGTGACTACTTCAATCCAAAAACGATAGTATACGTATAAAGTATATATTTTATCACTCTGTGTGTTTTTGGGAACATATGTCTTAATATTTTGCATTCCCAGGAGTTCACACAGATAAGAAAACTGTTTAATTTAAAGCAATCTTTATTTTTATGCATTAGTTTTGATGCATTTGATACTTTATAAAAGATTTTTTGTGCAGATTGGAAGATGTTATCAGGACAGCGAAAGAACAACTACACATTACTCACTGTTTACACCTCTGACATGCACACATATGGTCATCAACCACAAACAGCCACTAACAGACAAACACATCTCATGTTCACCAGAATAAACCACATTTATCTCCACATCAGGTTTGACTTTTAGCCAGGAATAAAGATGTTGGAGTGACGCACGCATTTAGTGAAAAAAATAACATGCTTCAGGAGTTTTGGAAACCACAATGACTCTTTAGTGGCTCTCATTTTTTTATTAATATTTTTTAACACTCTTTCTAAAAATGTTTTACGGTTCTATCTTGATGTGTAAACGTCTGTCTATTAACAATCTCATAGTGAATTGTTGTTAACATGCACTTCCATTTGTGGCAATTAACAGGTGTTTTATGCTTGTGAATGTGATGGGGGGGATTACAGATTAATCCTTGTGAGAATGCAGACATTTCATATATAATAAAACATATACTTTATATAATATTATACACATACGCTGTTCGGAAAAACACAAAAAAAATCTGATCAGCAGAAGTTGAAAAAGATCACACAGCGTCTTCATATCAGAAGAGTTTCACAGAGAGTTTGATTATTGTCTCATGACACCAGCATACACCACATCATCCTCCACTACAGCTGTCTGTACACAACACACAACATACAAACACAACATTAAATCAACAGAACAATCTCTTGAATTAAACATAGATTTTTAATATAAATGATTGGTTCAGGGATTAATATGTGTGGTTGTCCCAGCAGGTACAGTACGTAAAAGAAGTGTTTTATGGAACAGATATTTAGGATCATATGCGTGTTTTTTTTAGTTTTATTGCTTTTAATCCTGTGTGACTGTTAAACTGTCAGCAGCACAAAACCCTCTTTGACTTTATAGTGGATGTACTGAAGTTAGTTTCCCAAGTCCCAATACATTGCTGTCTACTCTCTACTATGCGGTCTTATTAAAGGCATAAAAGGCCCTAAAATATAACAAAATAAGTCAAAATGCAGGTGTTATTACTTTATTGAACGATCTCACCCGTGTTTGTCTTTTATGGAATGTTGTTTCAGCAAAAGTGATCTCCTCTTCACCGGTCTGAACTGCTTCTACAACAATAACAGACACATAAGACACTTATACTCTTACTTAATCTATTTCTTTACAAATTATTGTTTAGTATATTATAGTAGCATTAGTTTCCACTTGCCTTCCTGTTGTGTGTTTTTGTATTTCCTGCAGATGCAGAGGATCAGAAGTGCAGTTACTATCATCAGAGATCCAACAACAACACAATAGATCACAACTACATGATTAGAGGTGGGAGCTGTAATGAATAATAACAGTCAGTATACTGTAACTACATCAGTCTGTCTGATCTCAGAATAACTGCTATTGAATAAACACAAACATCACATTGACTCACCTGAACACGGCTGACAGACTTGAGTGATGTTGAGATGTTGTGTGAGGTTTGTGATGGGATTGTTGATCACACAGATGTATGTGTTTGTATCCTGATATTCCACCTCCAGAGGAAGAAAGAGTCTGATGTTGAGATCAGACACACTGATGCTGGACAATAAACTCTGTCCTTTGTACCAGGAGAGACTCACATGTGCCACATTCAACACTGAACACAACACAGAACAAGTTGAGCTTGAAGATGAAGAAGACTTTTGTGGACAGTAGCTGGTGATGTCAGGAACAGGAAGACGAGCTGAAAAACATTTGAGAACAAACAGAACATTTATAATCAATATTAAGAGTCTTTATGACACATTCATATAACTGTCAAAGGGCAAACAGTAAATCTCTACTCACTATAGACAGTAATGTTGAATGTGTATGAGGTCTTTTGTTTGCCGCTGATGGTTATGTGATAAAGTCCAGAGTGTTGAGTTGTGATGTCTGTGATGGTGAGAGATCCAGTCTGATCATCCACCTGCAGTCTGTCTCTGAACATCCCATCATGAACATCAGCATATACTGAGACTGTATTGGCTTCTATGTTCACTTGAGCAATGTGAGTCTTTTGAGTAACAAAACTCCACATTATCACATCAGCTTTCTGTATGTCAGCAGTATTCATGTGTAGAGTAACAGAATCTCCCTCCATCACTGACACTGACTTCACTTCATCTGTAAACACTCCTGCAGGCACAGAGATGTTTTCACACATATTAAAGATCTTGAGTTAATTTAGTTTAGTCCAAGAAACTTAGCAGTAGTTTTTGACAGTTGAAATTACATTCGGCTTTCTACCTTTGCAAAATAGATCTTAAGATTTTAATAATATGTTTTTATATATAAATTAGAAATATTTTCTTTTGGTAAACAAAGAGTGTAATACAATAAGGAAGTAGGGAAGTATGGGATTCCTTTTGTGCCAATAAAAATGAAAGCAAACTTTGAAAAAACGAACGAAAAATTACAATGAGAAAGAAAAAAAACACTTTGATAATGAAAACAATGAACTCAATTGCACAAAAATGTGAAAATATTTTCAAATAAACTGCAATTTTCTTAACAATTTTCTAAGATTCGTTTTTGCAAATAATAGTTTTGAATTCGCTGCTAGATTTTTCATTTGCGCTTTCAGAGTTTTCGTTTACGCTTCTCAAATTTTCGTTCGCCTTTCTGGCACAAATCTCACGTGTGGGCGGGATTTATGGCCACTTCACTCTCATTGGTTAGTAAGATTTTGATTGACAGGACGTTGATACTGAAGACAGTGCAGTGCAACGAATTTTAGATAACGATCTGCATGCTGTTATCATAATTGTTTGTACTTAAAACTACTTTGTTATTTAGTTAGTATATTAGTAATTGGTATTTGAAGTTGGTAAGTCATGCGCGGTGTGGATCCAAGCTTCTTTCTCATCATCGTCCTCCTCACCCTCAAGTAAATTAATGTAATTCAGATAATAAAGAAAATCACTAAAAGTTTTATTCCTGTACAGTAGCAATTCTGTCTTTACTTAGCTCGTTCATTGTGTGCTTTATATTTTTTGTCAGGTATTATTTTATGGACTATTAAGATTATTTTCTTAAAAAGGAACGAACAACTTGCATTATATAACATCCAATAAAGACACGTTACAGATTATTGGGTTGTGCTAAATGAAAACATTGCTGCATAGTGTACAGAGATTAAAACTTTTAGCGATTTTATTATGTCGGTTACATAAATGAACCTGAGGGTGACTTGTGTCCAGCTGAGGAGGAGGATGAAGATGTGGCTCTGGCATACAGTCTCCTTTTAAATAACTAAGTCCACTTATAAATCAATTGCTGTATCTTTCTCTTTAAACTCATGGTGAATGTACAGTATTATACCCCTTTCTTTACTTTCACTGAAAGAACACCTCATAAAACAGTGCTAATATATTCAAATGGCATTTATGTTTTTAAAACGCTACAACAAAACAATTTCATAAGGTGACACAATTAGAGGCCTTTAGGATGTGTTATTAATTTAGTCTGCCACTTGCAAACAACTAATACATTGTGTATTCACACACCTACATAAAACAGGTTAAAGAAAAGCAGAATAGAGACTTCTTACAATATAAAAACATTTAAAGATAGAAACAATACATGAAATGCCACCACGATTATAAATATGAACTGGAAGCATAACACTTTATTATATATCTCCTAAAAACTCACTGGGCATCTCGTTTTCCTGATATCATTGTAATTATAAATTATAAACTATAGACAGCTGTCTTGACGGCCTCTAAACCCATGTACAGTTGCATGTGAATATGGCTGGCTAGCTGTATTTACTCGATGTTGGCTTGTTGTTACGGCGTGATAAAGCCTGGAAACGTGTCCCACTTTAAGTGCGTGAACGTTGGCAACCCTGCTAATATACTAATAAAATAAGAAAGTTATTTAAGTACAAACACTAAAACAATACAATACAGAAAACCGCAAGCAGATTGCTCTCTAATCCGCTGCACTGTCTTCAGTGTCGACTTCCTGGTCAGGGAGCTGTCAATCCAAATCTTACTAACCAATGAGAGTAAAGTGGCCATAAATCCCGCCCACACGTGAGATTTGTGCCAGAAAGGCGAACGAAAACTTGAGAAGCGTAAACGAAAACTCTGAAAGCGCAAATGAAAAATCTAGCAGCGAATTCAAAACTATTATTTGCAAAAATTACACTTAGAAAATTGCAGTTTATTCGAAAATATTTTCACTTTTTTGTGCAATTGAGTTTATTGTTTTCATTATCAAAGAGTTTTTTTTCTTTCTCATTGTATTTTTTCGTTCGCTTTTTCAAAGTTTGCTTTCATTTTTATTGGCACAAAAAGAATCCCATAGGGAAGGAAGGAGACGGGAACTGGCGAACATTCAAACGTTTAAAATAATCACAAAAGTAAAAAAATAAATAGACTGCCGGCAGCCCCTCATGGACGACTGCCGGCGACACACACAAACCACAACTAAAACCCAGGCCTGGTCCTCTCTCATTGACGGTCCGGTCGCTCGTCCTCTTATGCTCCCGATCTCCTCCGTGATACGAGACCGGTGCGCGTACAGGTGACATGCGTTATCACTCACGCACCGGCCTCGACTCACGGTCTTGTCCAGAAAGATATTTGGAAGAATATTTGTAACCAAACAGATCTTGGACCCCATTGACTCCCATAGTAGGAAACAATACAATGGTAGTCAAAAGTGCCCCAGAACTGTCTGGTTATAAGCATTCTTGCAAATATCTTTCTCTGTGTTCATCACAACAAAGACATTTATACAGATTTGGAACAACTCGAAGGTGAGCAAATGATGACAGAATTTTTAATTTGGGGTCTCTTTAACAGGACATATACATTTTTTTTCTTTTCTTATGAGACGTTGATTTAACAAATGCACTGATTCTATTATTTATGTGAGATCACAGACCCCAAAACAAGATTTTATTAAACTAGACATAAAATAGAAGCATACAAGATCAGATCTAATGAGTTGTAATAATGAGGACGTTATTACACTGAATGAACTTCACCCTTAAATGATAAAGCATGTTTTTGACTTACCCTGACAGCAGAAGTACAACCAGAGATAAACAAACACAAGAAACATGTTCTTCAACAGCTCAGAGGTCTGAAATAGTTTCACACGTTTGATGAGATGATCTGAAAGTGTTGTAACGTCATGTACAGAAAGTCTACGGCTGGTGAGATCAACACTGGTCTGTGAGGACTGAGCATGCGTGTCCTACTTCGTTCTCACATTTCCATTGTTGATATCGAACCTCACAGATTGGATTGGAGCAACTGCATTTTAACTATTTTATGTGTGTTAAAAGTGGCCATAACTCTAGACAGTTTCTGCATATCTCATGTTAATCTAATCTACGGATTATTTCCGTAAACATACAACGTGTGCAAAGATGGCGAAACTAAAGCGCTTGCACACCCGTAGCCAACGGGGGAGTGTATCGAGCACAGAAATACGACGTAATACGCCCAACTCGTTTTTTGACAAGTTGACCATGTTAAGCATGAGAAGGGCGGCACGTTTAACGTCTAAACGCTGTTGCACGGCCGCTTTAAATTGCACTATATAAAAATTAGTTTTCAACAATGAAGATACATCTCTCTCATACTATTTGCTTATTATCAATGCCCGGTTTCACAGATAAGTTATAAGACTAGTCCCAGTCTAAAATGAAAGTTTGAGCTGTCTGAACTGAAAATAAATTGCCCTGATATATCTTAAAATATGTAATTCCATTGTTTTGTCTCAAGATGCACACCAGTATATTTTTATCTAAAGGCCGGAACCAGAACATGTTAAATCGGAGGTGGAGCTCGTCTGGGAGTCAGATCATTTTGATTGGCTGCATCTGTCATACTAATACGATGTGAAATTTTATAACTAAAATAAAGGGCATTTTATTAAAAGCGACTTAAATATCCTCATTTAACTAAGGGGTAGTCCTGGATTAAGCTAACCCTTGTCTGTGAAACCGGGCCTAAGAGTTTTTTCCTTAAATATTTGCTGTCACACAATAGGACACATGCCCTGCATACAACTAACAAGTTGCTAAAAGCGGCTACTTCTATTGGCGGGGATAGTTTGAGAAAGGTTTGGTGGTGGTGACATTGATATCGAGCGACCTTAAGTGTAGTCTGTTTATAGCATCGTGTTAGCTTTTTACTTCTGCCGAATGTAATTCAACTTCAAAAGTAACAAATGTGTAAAGATTCTCTTGATAGACAAAACGTGTAAACATCATAAACCTTTGTTAATCCCAGAGCTTATTTTTTTGCGATCTTCCAAAAGTCTATGGGAAAAATAAATAGGATTTTGGTCGAGGGAACCAGTGCAGCGCTGACTTCTGGGTTGGCCTACAAAAACAAGTAATTCTCTGTGGCTCCCTATATACAAGTGTTCGTCTATTCTGAATGTTAATGTGTGCACATTAAAATGTCTGATTGAGAAAATATAGTGGGCATGGTTTGTGTTTTTCACTGTGAATTGTTTGGATCTATGACTAACTTTAAGCCCCATCAAACAGGAAGTCTTATATTTTGGATATAAATTGTTGCATGTGGTGAACGTTTAAATACAAGGGGTTCATGAGATTTTGAAGGGCTGGAGCTAACTGTGAATTAACAGCTCTGCCGTCAAAAGCATCAAAGTGGCCGGAAGTCATTCATTTTCAATGGGAGCCGGCAGCAGCGCGGCGCGTCTTGGCTGTTGAGGGCGTCGAGGAGAGTTGAAATCAGCCCTGCGTTCCAACTGGGATATATCGCCCTCCGAAGGGCCCTTCGGAATGACAACAATCTTGGCCTATGTTTCGGTAATAAGTTTTGGGTACTGCGTTGTTATATTGAGAATCTAATGGAAAAAGGGTTTTGTTTACACAGCCATTTAGTGTTAAACACCATAATAAATCATACCAACTTGTTGAAAGTGCTCGTCTGAGAAGACCTTTAATGGTTATATGTTGTATATGTTCATTCTGAGATTGTGCTGTGTATTTTTTTGCTGCTTAAAGCAACTGTTTTCTTTGTTCAGGTTGCAAAAGTATGCACTGAGTCTAGTGCCATTATGTTTGTGAACTCGTTGTTCAATTTTTTTTGTACTTTATACCTACGGTGTACATGTTTCATCTAAATTTTGCCCTCAATTAAACACTTTTTGGGATATAATCAGTGTCTTCTGAGCCTTCCTACCACCTCCCCTTAACCAACTCGGGGCGCACTACGACAGTCCCCTACCTAAACCCTTTAACCCTTCAAAGCTCTCACTCCGGAGGGTACACCATTAAGCTGACCTGCCCTGCGTTCCATTTCGAATGGCTCATCGCTATGTCCTAAGCTCTTCGAAATGTTATGAGCTATGACGTGGTTCCGTGGCAACCAATTGGAACGTAGAAGTCCATTGCTTGAGAGGATCCAGAGAACACAGCCCTGTAAACTTTGGCTACGTCAGAGCGTCCACAAATCTTTCTGCAGTGTTGTTGGCAGGGCAGCCGGCTAGAGCGATTATTCCTGCGAATCACCTTTCTTTGCCATCTGATCGGACTCTTCAGTGACAGGGAAATATCTGAGAAAACACTGCAACGCAAAACAATGTTTAAAAGCAACCTCAAGGTTGACTGTTTTATTGACACTCAGCATACAGTATTTAGAGTATTTTTTTTATTTTGTTTTAAGTTTTTTTTTAGGAGTTTATTTTTATATTTATACACAACACATCCAGCAGCGCTATCTTCCTAATTCCTTTATGTTTACGATACATGAACCCTCATAATGCGATTAATGCCTTACATTTTACAATATAAAGCCCTAAAGGCCAAATAGTCAATAATGGCATCAGTCTTAATTACAACAATAAACATCGTTTTATTTAAGCCACACTCATCTCTTAAAGTAATATTACCTCTCCCACCTTCTGTAATAAAGTCTAGGTCAGATTACAGTAGCTGCTTTCTGTCAAATTTCAGAAATTGTTGAAATTGTACATTTAAGAACACATTTAAGGTCTCTGTCTTTTTCATGTACGAAAGAGATTCGTTTCCCATATTATTTTTGCTGTATGAAAGACATAATACTCCGAACGCAGATAAAACCTTATTATTCTGAGGCGACGCCATGTTGTCAGAGTAAAAGTGAACGAAGGTGTCGCTGTGAGTGAATCTGGTGCTGGGCGGCGTCGAAACATTTTGAAGCTTCGAATCAGAATCTTTTGTTTCAGCGCTTCAGAGCGCTTGTCAAACTGTCACGTGTTTTATTAAACGACGCTTGTTATGTTATTACTGTTTTGAAACTCCGATGTTTCGCCACTAGAGGGTGTTGCCTCTATAGTTTACATATGTAGTCTCGCATAGCCACACCTTCATACTTTTTTTTCAGTATTTTTGTATTTATTATTATTCACTTAACATAATATACAATAAGATGTACAATCTAAACATCACATATAAATGTATGTACAATACATTTTCAAAAATATGTACATCAATTAACAAAAAGCCAGCAAAGTCCATTATTCAAATACTTTTAAAACAATATATTGTAGGCTAAGTCTTCAATACTTTTTTATTAAATGAGCCTTCCAGACTGATGCAGTAGTGCTTAATCTCCTGAAGAAAATGAGAGAAATTCGGTATGGTCCAGACCTTCATAATGATCACTGAAGTTTGAAGTAACCGACGTCTGAGGCTGAGAATAACTCATATGTGGCCAGTCATACTATATAAATGTATCAAATCAATCAATCATGTTTACTGTCTGCTAAATGAATAAATGTAAGTGTTGAAGTGATCTATGGTCAGTGATCATTTTAGGATAATAACTTGACATGAAATCTATCAGTAAATATTCTGAAAACAAAAAGGCTAAATTGAGTAGGCAAAAAATATTTGCATTTGGCATTTAGATACATTATATAAATAAAGGAGTAGGTACAAATGCAATGGTCTGTTGTGCCACCAGCAAAATCAGTTATAACACCACTTCACTAAAGGAAGACCGGCTACTGTATGTATGTTTCACACCGCATCTCCTGGGCATTTTACAGACAAAAGTGACGTTTTTAGTTAAACCAAAGAACACGGTGAACCTTATGTGGACATAATCAAAGAGTCATTTTCAGTGGTGAAGCAGAAGTGAACTGAAAGTGAATCGTTTCGCGGAGCAGTTGATTCAGTTCAAAGATCCGAAGAGTTTCAGTTTCGTTTCACACCAGACTGAAGCAGACAGACTCGTCCACCATTTTAAAGACCGACCGCGTTGTTAACTAACGTTATTCTGAAAAACATCACGTCAACGTCACTCGTCTTATTCAATCATTTTAAGCAGAATTTTAGTGTTCTTCGGCGGTATAACAGTATCTGTGTGTTTGTTTAGTTGTGTGTTTTTCTGTCGTTTTTCTCAAGTGCGTCACTGTGTTTTTGGGCGCGGCGGCCATAGTGACGAACTTCATCTTTATGAGCTCAAACATCTACAACAACATGAAGACGATCTCTTTACTCTTTATCATCTCTTTAATCATCAACGGTAAGTTCATTTAGCAACATCTATACAACACTCGCTGTCTGCACATAATGGGAGTAGATTTAGCCTTATAGTCTCATTTCAGATATAAAAGCCAAATCTTTTTCCGTTGATTTGCTGATATATATTTAACAAATCCATCAGTTTGACTTCACACGTTAGATTTTTAAAAGCAGATTTTATTAACCGCTTCTGTGTCTTCAGGTGTGTTTGGTGATGAGACTGAGAGAGTTTCAGTGAATGATGGAGGTTCTGTGACTCTACACGCTCATCTTACTGAACTACAGAGTAAAGATGTGATCAAGTGGTGGTTTAATGACTCTCGCATAGCTAGAATCAACAGAGCGGTCAACAACAGTGATCCAGTTTATGACTCTTATGAGAGATTTACTGACAGACTGAAGATGAATCCTCAGACTGGAGATCTCACCATCACAAACATCACATCTCAACACACTGGAGATTATCATCTAGAGATCATCAACGGAAAGACAGAAACAAAGTCATTCAGTGTCAGTGAGTATCTCAAGCTTTACTTTAATAATGATTTTATTATCATAATCCTCGATCTTTATCGATTGACAATGATCTTTTTTTACTGCCAGAGCGGCCATATTGAGCGTTGAAATCCCTCTCCATTCATTATATGACAGCGGCACATCTTGTTGATATCTATAATCTTTGGTTCAGATGGTTGAGGTCCTTCACTGTTATGAGGGAAACATCAGAGGTCACACTACAAACGCTGCTGCTGACCGCTTGTGTCTGAATCACCTGAGACTGATGTTAATACTGATGTGACACATCTGTGAATGTGTTTGTTCTTTACTCTCTCTTGCAGTTCAACTCTTTTCTCTTTCTGTTTGTTCTGCAGGTTTGTCTCCTAAAGTGGAGAAAGTGATTAATAATGATTCTGTCTCTCTACACATTGATGTTACTGACGAACAGAGAAAGGACAAGATTCACTGGAAGATCAAACACAACAACTCTCCTGTAGCTGAAATCATGACAGAGAATGGAAAGATCTCAACAGCTTTTATTGAAGAGAGATTCAGAGACAGACTGAAGCTGGATGATCAGACTGGAGATCTCACCATCACAGACATGAAGAATGAAGACTCTGGACAGTATGAAGCAGATGTCAGAATCGGCAGCAACACACACTCTATACACAAGACATTCAGATTCACCGGCTCAGGTGAGGAGATCTCTTCAGTATAATAAACATCTCTTCATATCAATTTAGATTGAAAGTAATATTAAAGATGCCGTCAATCTGTATTTGTGTCACTGAAAGCTTCACAGTCCTGGGGGCGGTCACATTCACTGCTTGGACTAGTCTTAGAAGTTAGTCATCTATTAAGTGTTCTTAACTTCTTTAAGTCAGTTACATAGATTGGTCTTATTGAAATATGAAAAGTTATACTGATTAGTCCTGATTTATTGCTAGTCAGTGAGACGAGATCTTAAGACACAGTCTTAAAGTGATACTTCACCCCAAAATAAAAATTCTGTCATCATTGTTCACCCTCAGATTACTCAAACCTGTATACATTTCTTTGTTCTGATGAACATTCAGGAAGATATCTGGAAGAATGTCAGATCTCTTCCCCCATTGACTCCCATAGTATTTATTTCCCACTATGTCAGTAAATGGTGGATGAGAAAGTGATGTTTTAGATTTTATTTGTGATGTTTTCTGTTTCCATGCTCTCAGCTCTTTTTAACATTTGAATTCTGCAGATTTTTACAAAACATTCAGCACAAAATGAACAATGAAAAGCTCTGCAGTTTACGTCTGACCCTCCTCATGATCTTCAGTGCTTTACCAACTGACCTACTGAAACACTTTGTACAGGAATGTATTTGTAGATGTTTGTCTCTGCTTCTTCTGTTCATTTTTATTTGTTTTCTGTGTTTCTTACAGATACCAACACAGGAACGGAGACAAATGAGCCTTTGAGGAATGGTGATGTACCTCCAGTGTAACATGATCAACATTATAAACACATCACAATATCACACATCAGTTAGTTCACAAATGTGTCTGTGTGCTGTTGAGAAAAAGTTTCCCTTTGATTTGCCAACAATATAAAACATTTGACTAGAGTTGAATTGAATTCAAATCAAGCAAATGATCTGTGAATATCTGTTACCTGTAGACATTGCATGTAATATCTGTGACTTTATACTCACAAAATAATGAAAATAATACACAGCCTGAACAGACACAAATTCAGAGTCAGTAGAAAGAGACCAGTCAGTGTTACTTTCACTTCTATACCATACAGTGCCATTTTTCTGAAGATTTTATTCATTTAATCCTATTTTAAAGTTTGCAATTGGTTTATTATAAACTCTTATTTTTAGTTTTATTTAGGCACAAGTGCTTTATAAAAGTGGAATCATTATTGTCTCATAGAAAGATGTTAAATGTTAGATCTGAATGCTGGTTGACTGTTTTCATGTGGATTTTGTTCTGATCTACTTATTTACAGTATAATTATTTACATTTACAACAACATTTATGTATTTGACGCTTTATCCAAAGGGACTTACATTGCATTATCCTATACATTTATACATAGGTATGTAAAATCCCCTGGGATCCGACCCACGACCTTGCGTTGTAACACAATGCTCTTACCACTGAGCTACAGGAAAGCATTATATTATACAATATTCTCTGTGTGTTGACTCTCTGTTTATTAGCGTAAAACAGCTTTAAAGCACTAAACTCAATCCTGTTAATGACTAACACATGTACACAATTTTATTTAATGTATACAACACATTTACTGTTACAGTTGAAGATGTTATAGTGCTTAAGGTTTATAGTTTGTTTGAAGTGTCTTAAATAAAAGCCTTGAATAAGTCGTGATGCAGTTTTATTTCAGTGAGACGTTTTTATAGAAACATTCTTATTGACTTTACACTAGAATCATTGAATTGTGTGATCTGTTGTATTGAGACTGATTTTAACCTGTAGTTTACCACCTGGATCTGCTTAAAATGAGTTGTGTTGGAAGATTGTGAGTAAAATGATGCAGTTTGAATTACTTTATTTGAAAAACTAATGCAGAAAAACAACAGCTTTAGTTCAGGACCTTTGACTAAATTAATCATTTGATAAAAGCTTCTTAAACACCTTTATTACCTTCATTAGTTTGTGTTGTAATTTATTTACGTAGAAAACAAATGATGGTTTTGGACACCAGATGGCGCAAAAGTCAAAGTGAATTACTGATCGCATTGAGATGTCACTTTAATATATTTTAATGCTGCAGTTCATATATTTGGGCACAAATAAAACAAATAAATATTTAAATATCTAACGATTTGACACATCTAATAGAACAGACCTTGATGTTTATGAGTTCAGTCTGCAAAACTGCAGTAACGGTGAAATTTGAAGTTATTATGATATAATTTACTTAATATGTAAAATATAATATCAATACTTGCTAAATAAATCATTCCATGTACATTTATGCACTTGACAGATGCTTTTTAAGTGACTTTATAAGGTACATGACAGAATGAGTCTGACAAATAAATCCTTCATACAGTGTGAGCTGACACCACTATCACTGTTTGATTTAAAGCAATCTTTCATTGGTCAGACATTGACAGAGAGGCGTTCACTGCTTCATTAAAGCTGTTTTTGTGTAGAGATGAAGATGAAGACGACAAAAGAATCACACTTCACTCACACATACAAACACAAACTCTTCACACCTCTGACACACACACACACCACACACACACACTCACACACACTCACACACACACACACACACACACACACTCACACGCACAAACACACACACACACGGGTCATCAGCACAAACGGTCACTAATAGACAAACACATATCTCATGTTTACCAGCAGAACACAAACCACATTTATCTCCACATCAGGTTTCACTTTAACCCAGAAATAAAGCTGTTAAAGTGTCACATGCATTCAGTGTCAAACATGAAATACTGTGTTTCAAACCACGGTTAGTTATTCATTAATATTTTTGATCTCCTTCTGATAATATTTCATAGATCCATCTTTGTCTAAACTAGAATGTTCAATCAATGTTAAGAATTATCAATTTAATATTGATTCAACATTAAATCAATGATCTTTGGGTAGTGTTGCCAAGTGTTTCTTGTTTATTTTGGGTGCTTCTCAAATTGATGCTTCCACGCTCGATCAATCCTCTAGGTTGTAATACGCAAACCAATGGAGCTGATCCATTTCAGGCTCTAGGAGACTTCTGAGGAGTCCAAAGCGAGCACATGTGTGTCCTTCCCTCACATCCTCAGGGGGTGGAGACAAGACACAGAGAAAGACGACGAGGATCATAATAAAAAACAAGAACACTGTGTTTAGTTTGTGTATTTACACTTCTATGTTCCTGTTGTATCTTGTGAGTTCTGAATGAACAGATTCAATGATATTAAACATGCTGACATGTTTTTTAAGTTTTTGTGAAGTCTATTTTTCTTTGGTTTATCGCTCCATTATGAAGTTTAATAAAGTATAAATGTTTTGAGGGCAGAGTTTCGGCCTGTAGAAGAAGGGCGTGTGTTGAGAAGAAGGGGCGGTCTTGTGGCAGAAAGATGAACACCAGCTCACTGAAGACTTTACTGACGTGACACTTGTTCAGACCTCTGAAGTGTTGAAGACGATGTTTCTCATGTTTGTTTTTCTCTCTTTGTGCTTCTGCTGTCTGCAGGGGGGTAAGTTATAAACACTCAACTTTAGGATTTATAATATCAGTTATTCAGAATAATGATGCACAGTTTCTATCTGCATTTACTTCTTTTCCCTTTTGAATGTGTCAGATGTGCTTTTGAACTTCAGCGACAGCTTGAATTAAGTTTAGAAACAGCTCACATTTATCATTGTTGACTGACCAAAGTTGTTTTCCTAGAAAGTGACGAGTTTCCTATTTCCTGTTATTTTCAAGAGTTTGACTTCTGAACACTTTCAGGTGTGTTTGTTGATGCAGATGAAGTGAAGTCAGTGTCAGTGATGGAGGGAGATTCTGTTACTCTACACATGAATACTGCTGACATACAGACAGATGATCTGATAGTGTGGAGTTTTGTTACTCAAAAGACTCGCATTGCTCAAGTGAACAGAGAAGCCAATACAGTCTCAGTATATGCTGATGTTCATGATGGGATGTTCAGAGACAGACTGCAGGTGGATGATCAGACTGGATCTCTCACCATCACAGACATCACAACTCAACACTCTGGACTTTATCACATAACCATCAGCGGCCAACAAGAGACCTCATACACATTCAACATTAATGTCTATAGTGAGTAGAGATTTACTGTTTGCCCTTGACAGTTATATGAATGTGTCATAAAGACTCTTAATATTGATTATAAATGTTCTGTTTGTTCTCAAATGTTTTTCAGCTCGTCTTCCTGTTCCTGTCATCACCAGCTACTGTCCACAAAACTCTTCTTCAGTGTCAAAATGTGTGTTGTTGTGTTCAGTGATGAATGTGACACATGTGAGTCTCTCCTGGTACAAAGGACAGAGTTTATTGTCCAGCATCAGTGTGTCTGATCTCAACATCAGACTCTCTCTTCCTCTGGAGGTGGAATATCAGGATACAAACACATACAGCTGTGTGATCAAAAATCCCATCACAAACCTCACACAACATCTCAACATCAATGATGTCTGTCACAGTTCAGGTGAGTCAATGTGATGTTTGTGTTTATTTACTCGGTTAAGTATATTTATGAGCCAATCACAGGAGCTCTAAATGTCACGTGACTAAACTCTCTGGAACCAAGAAATTGATATCATGACAAGACTGATCGTCACTACGAAACCACTGCTGTTTCCCAATTCAACTAAATATATATTTGTATTTGTGTATGATAAATATGATTTTAACCTTATAGACGACACCTTTGAAATGTGTGATCTTTACAATGACATGTATTCAAAAAATATATGTATTATCTGTATTAAAGTAACGTTCATGTTCAAAATAGCCTTTGTCCTGCCATAACCAAAACCTCTGAATCTCCCTACAAAACCAAAACCCATGAATAAGATCCTTCCTCTATTTACATGTTGTGTTACATGTACTCCAGGTCTCCGCATCCCTCCAGATTTCCTCCCATTCATTGTCTGTCATTTGTACATTTAAGATCTTCTCAAATGTTCTCAATGTTTCTAAAGACCCACAATCCTGAAGAACTTTGTAGAAGGATTTTGCAGAAATGTCCTGGAGTAGAAAATACTGCCTGTCCAAAGATGATCAAAGCAAAGTTGTGTCTGTTTAGTGGAGAAATCTGTTTCAGGATGTTCCTATGGAGAAAAGGGCCTTGCAAGACAAAGGCACAGTCAGAAATCACCAGGGGACTAAAAACAACCAGAAAACATATTTCCCATCAACTCTTGTACAATCAAACAGCGCCCTCTTGTGTCCTTAATGACATCTGTAGATTGAAAAATCTGAAAACACAGAACACTGCCTTTGAACATTGAAATAAACACCATATCTGGAGTGAACAAAAGGTTTCCAAACAACAAAAACAAGCGTTTAAAGAACAATTGTGCTTTTATTGTCCCAATACTTATGCAGGACACTGAATATAAACACACATAAACATAATCCACACTCATCATATGATGACCCTGAGATTCACTGTCATGACCCTGATGGCTCTTCTTAACCTTTAGTGGAAAAGTGGGAGTTTCTGAAACTGATTCTTCTGTTCATTGATAATGAGGGGAAATGGAGAATTATATCACCGCTCTGGTGTTTTATTTGGGAGTCTGTGTTTGGATGCATTCATCTCACTTCAGTTCAATCTTTATGGAAGTTTCCAGCCTCTCAATTGTTATGCAGTGAGCTGTGATGTCAAGTAGAAAGAAATACAAGATCAATGTGACGAAACATCTACGAAAGTTCAATATTTTCAATTCAGACGAATTATCCTCTTTTATTCCTCAGACTGTGGATGGTGTTGTAATGGTCCTGAACCTGTGATCCGATTGGTCATCTCTGCTATGGTGGGCGTGGCTACTGTCGCAGTTCTGGCGTATGACATCAGATCTAGAAAAGTTCAGACTTCAGCATCAGATCATTGCTGATATTGTACACAGTCACATCTACTGTAGCTTACACGTGTGTCTTTGAGTCTGTACATGAGCAACATTTACCACTTTTTTAATGCCAAAGTTTAGCTCTTGATATAACGTTTGACTTTATTATACAACATCTGTCTATGAGCTCATCGATTGCACATTGAAAATATCAAAGATTGTTGTATGTTTGTCTTGTTTTGTGTTTGTGTAGTAATCTGTTCATCTATGACGGCAATAAAAACAAAGTTATATATTTCATGTCTACTGTAACAAGTATTGTGTGGTGGGCTTGTAGTAGAAAAGATAACCATGAAAAATCTGATTATATTTACACAGTCAGGATTCAGTAAACAAAATGATTTCATTCAGTAATTCATTCTCAAGTCTATTTTAGTCTTCTTGTCATGACATTGAAATATTCACAAAACATTTTAACTTATATTACAAGTTCTCCTAAATGTAGCAGTAAAATATTTAGTTAGGAGTTATTTTAATATTTTTGTATGGTGCTCATTTATTGTTTTCAGTGTTTACAGGTCTTTCAGACCCACAGCATTATTGGGTTTTAAATCAATAAATCCATACAAAAAATATGACAAATACTTTACATATGTTACGTTTTTGCAATTAGACAGAATATATGGTTAATATTTGTCATTGACTATTGTTAAATTACCTTTATAAATAGCTGCAGTTTTTTGGTAAACAAGCGATAAAAGGAAAAATCTATTATAAAATCATGTCTTACATTAGCGACTTACATTAAATCTTTAATACACATTTAAGGAAAATGTAGAGTACCAAGAAAAAAGATTGTATATGTTTTGTTCGGTTAAATATTACATTGTTGAGCCTTTATTAAGCAAATAGCCATTAAATATCTGAGATTTAAACAACACATTTATTTACAAACATTGAAAATGGGCCACAGACCAGAACACCATTCAAGGGTTAAATGGTTCAGCTAGATTTGTAGTAAACTGTGGTTTTATAAATGAAATCAATACGCCAAAAGAAACATGACAAGTTTAGCTGACACATAAAATACTTGAGCACTTCATCTCAGATCTTCATCTTCATCTTCATCTCAGATTTGTAAAATCACTTTTGTTTGTCAGCAGCAGGTGTCGCTGTTTTCACATTTAACTGGAATCACACGCACACAGATTCCGCCATTTTTACACTTCTGTACATTACTTTCAGATATTCACGAGAAACTGACCCAGTTCATTTATCTTCAGAGGAATCATCGTGATAAATCATCAGTTATTCTTTATATATTTATAAGTATGTGTGTGTAGGTTTAGTTTAGTATTTATTTCCTCTCAGTGTTTGTGGGGCGGTGGCTGAGATCTCAAACACTGAAAACTTGAACAAACTCTTGAATCACTTTACTGATCATCTTTAGAAACAACATGAAGACGATTTCTTTACTCTTTATCATCTCTTTATTCATCAACAGTAAGTATAACGACATTATACAACACTCACTTTCCTATAAACCGAGTAAACTACATCCGACTTTATATTTAATGTGTAGAAGAAAACATTTACTGGTCAAGACTCAAAGATCTCGACTGAATCTTTGACAGACACACAGTGTTTGATCTCGTGTTTGTGTCTTCAGGTGTGTTTGGTGATGAGACTGATTCAGATATAAAAGACAAACTCGCCCAAATCTTTTTTCCGTTGATTTGCTGAAATATATTTTACAATTCATCAGTTTGACTTCACACGTTATATTTCTAAAAGCAGATTTTATTTCAGCGGGTCCGACTTCATATTTAATGTGATATAATGTTCACTGCAGCAGAAAACATGATGTTATACACAAGATATGAACTTCAACGTTTGTTGTCTGATCTCTAACCGCTTCTGTGTCTTCAGGTGTGTTTGGTGATGAGACTGATTCAGTGTCAGTGAATGATGGAGGTTCTGTGACTCTACACACTCATCTTACTGAACTACAGAGTAAAGATGTGATAGTTTGGAGGTTTAATGGCTCTCGCATAGCTAAAATCAACAGACCGGTCAACAGTGATCCAGTTTATTCTGATGAGAGATTTACTGACAGACTGAAGATGAACCATCAGACTGGAGATCTCACCATCACACACATCCACTCGAACTCATTCATTGACAATGATCTTTTTTTACTGCCAGAGCGGCCATATTGAGCGTTGAAATCCCTCTCCATTCATTATATGACAGCGGCACATCTTGTTGATATCTATAATCTTTGGTTCAGATGGTTGAGGTCCTTCACTGTTATGAGGGAAACATCAGAGGTCACACTACAAACGCTGCTGCTGACCGCTTGTGTCTGAATCACCTGAGACTGATGTTAATACTGATGTGACACATCTGTGAATGTGTTTGTTCTTTACTCTCTCTTGCAGTTCAACTCTTTTCTCTTTCTGTTTGTTCTGCAGGTTTGTCTCCTAAAGTGAAGATGGTGATTAATAAAGATTCTGTCTCTCTACACATTGATGTCACTGAAGAACAGATAAAGGACAAGATTCACTGGAAGATCAAACACAACAACTCTCCTGTAGCTGAAATCATTACACAGAATGGAACAGTCACAAAAAAAATAATTTATGATGGATTCAGAGGCAGACTGGAGCTGGAGCTGGATGATCAGACTGGAGATCTCACCATCACAGACATGAAGAATGAAGACTCTGGACAGTATGAAGCAGATGTCACCATCGGCAGCAACACACACACTATACACAAGACATTCAGATTCACCGGCTCAGGTGAGGAGATCTCTTCAGTATAATTAAAGTCTTTTCATAAACGTTTCGTCTCACTTTAGATTAAAGCATTGTGCAAAGACAATATTTCAAAAAAAGTTCATTTCAATAAATCTGTCACAGTGATATTAAAAATGCAGTCGATCAGTTTTTCTTTCACTGACTCTTCTTTATGTCAGTGCTCTTACACACAAATACGTGACGTTTATTTAGTAGCAGTTTCACATTAAAATATTTTTTATAGTCCTGGTCAGAATTATTGGCACCCGTCGGAGCCAATAGCCTTTGGGTAAGTGCTCCGACATTTGGCGCTGTTTTGCTCCGGGTGACCCGAGTTCGAGTCCCGGCTCACGGTCCATTCCCGATGCCACCCCCTCTCTCATCCACTTCGTTTCCTGTCCTCTCACTGTTGCTGTACAAATAAAGGCAAAAACGCCAAAAATAGATCTTAAAAATAATTATTGGCACCCAAAGAAAAAAAAAGAACTTCATGGAAATAAATCGATGTCGGTCACTTTGAGAAAGTTAATGACTCTTCAGCTCATTTTTTTTGTTTGACTGATTAATGTTAATTTTAGTAGTGAAATGTGATTTGAACTTTGACCCTCTGACCCTCCACTTAAAGACCGCTGACATGTTTACAGTAAGAATGATAAAGTGTCTGCTTGTGTGTAATGTCCTTATCATTCATATATACACATTAACACCTGCTGTGAACACTCAGTAATGCATGACACCAACACAATCATTCTGAACATCAGTCAGTTATTACACCTGACATATATATATATATTTATTTAAATATGTTTTCTTGCTGTTTGATTCACTTACAGATCATGTAAAGATTGAGTGTTTTAATCAAATCTTACGATGATTGCTAGTGTTTATGGTCAGACTGATACATTTATTATTATTAATATTAATAACTGTCTCTCTGTCAATACAGAAGCCAGTGATGTATCCTCCACAGGTCCCTCTTCAGGTCTGATAGCAGGAATAAGTGTTTCTCTTCTCCTCGTGGCTGCTGCTGTTGCTGGTGTTGTGATCTACCGTCACCGCAAGATGAGACGTCAGGGTAAGAATCATGTACAGCTGATACAACAAGAGCACGAAAAGCACTCATAGTGTCTCTTTATATTACAGAGAGACCTTTACGTATGTGTAGCAGATGCTTTCATCCAAAGCAACTTATACTGCATTCAGTCTTGAATCAATTTATGTGTTAACTAAGAATCAAACACAAGAGCAGGGCCGCATGGAATCTGCGTCTGTAGTTATTTGCTGAGTTCTCAACAAAAACACACATTTATGAGCAAAAGTAGGATGCGCTGACAGATTTGAATGGGGAAAAAAACATGATCGAGTGGATATTTGAGATGTCTAAAATGAATCTAACAACAGAGAAGTTGAGAACTTCATTTATCTGTTGATTAACAAGAGTGAACAAAGAGTAATGTGTGTTAAAAATGAGAAAAAGTGTAATTACTTCACACAAAAAGTGATGTGAAGTGGACAGTTATGGTCAACGATACTCAGAATTTGTGCTCTGCATTTCACCCGTCAAGTGCAAACACACAGTAGTGAACACACACCCGAAGAAATGGACAATTTTTTGCTGTGGATCCTTGGAAGCAGTTGGGGATCTGAGGGTCTCACCTCAGTCGTGGTATAGAAGGTGGAAGAGAGCGCTGGTCATTCGCTCCCCCTGTGGGTTGCAAGTCCGACTCTCTAACCATAAGGCCACGACTGCCCACTTAAGCAGTCTCTCTACACATCAAATTACAAAGCTTCCCCGGCTCTTCCCTTTTGTAACACGATGACCAGAACCAGATCCACTGTTATCTGCAGTTGAATGCATTTTACTGAGACGGGTAGCATTGTTAGGGCTTTATGGGCACTTTATTTAGCGTAAAAGTACCAAAGAATGGGTTGAAATAATAGACACAAAACATTTAAAGTATTTTTTTACTCAATTTAAGTTACTTTAGTTTCTACTGTAAAGCTTCAAGAAAGTTTAAACTGGTGTTTTAGATTTTCATACTTCCAACACATGAATTTGCTGATTTTTTAAGAAAGATTTTGCGTAGAATTAACACAAGAAAAGGTCTGCAGATTACATCTGGCCCTGCCCGGGATCTTCAGTGCTTTACCAACTGACCTACTGAAACACTTTCTACAGGAATGTATTTGTAGATGTTTGTCTCTGCTTCTTCTGTTCATTTTTATTTTATTTGTTGTCTGTGTTTCTTACAGATTCCAACACAGGAACGGAGACAATGGAGACAAATGAGCCTTTGAGGAATGAAGACGCTAGCAATGGTGATGTACCTCCAGTGTAACAGGATCAACATTATAAACACATCAACATCAGCAGAGGTGGATATTATGATAATTATATATTAGCGTGCAAGTGCACCATGTTTACAAGAGATTGGTCTTCACTTACATACACTTTTTTACTATGAAATCTGACGTTTACGGAGTTTTTGTGAATCCGAACGAAAGTTTTCGGGAAGGTCCGTTTTACGCTGAAATTACTCAACATTTACACACATTTACGAATGTTTCCTGAATGAGCCCCATTGGATGTAATATTTGTGAATTTATACTCAAATCCGCAAAATATCTTACATGGTTGAGCAGTGAAATAATATATACCCTGAAAAGACTCAGATGCAGATCATACTATATTTACATGCACTAGGATTGTGGCAATATTGCGATTAAACTTTAGCTCAGGAAAATTTTATTAATCGCATAAGGCATCATGTAAATACCTTAATTGTATTTACGCAAACATATTTTTATAAGAATGTTCTTTACATAATGCAATAAGGTTTTATGTAGAAACAACTGAAAATCACTTTTTGTGATTTTACAGACAGCTTTGGTTTATCTGAAGATTTTATTATAGAAGGCTTATAGTCTTTAAAGGTGTCATGAATTAAGAAAATACATTTTAAACTAAAAGAGTTTTAAGCTTTTTTTATATATAAGCTCATCGTATTCAAACGAACATCCTGTGAGTGTTTCAGAACTGAAGTCGTCCTTCTTACTGAAACGACAACGCCAGGTCCTGGAATGTACCTTGATAGGTTGAACAGTACCACCAGAGAAGAATATCAACGACTGCTTCTCTAGCCCCGCCCACTTGTTCGCGAATGACTTGAGTGAAATCTTTTGTAAACAAGGCTCATGTCGTTGCTGGATTTGCAGAGAGACTGAGATTAAAAAGCAGTGCCGTGCCATCGATATTGAATCCGACTGGAATCTTATGCGAGTAAAAATATATGTTCGATGCGTCACTGTTGCTTTGTCAGAGATGGCATTTATATGTCCTGATAATGTGAAACCTACGTGTCTAACAAAGTTTACAGAAGGCTCAAACTACGCTCATAGCTTGTCAAAAAGATACACAAAATGTACATCAAAGGACACACTGAATCTGAGCGTTTCATGAGTCGGCCTTAAAACACGGGGAGAAAATAGCCTATTACTTATTGTTTTTGATGTTTTTTAATGTTTTTCAAACATTCATTTATCCATTTATTGTAATATAAATGTGACTGCGAGTATGCAGTCCATTTTAGCTTAAAGAGCATGTCACATTGTTCATAAACCTTTGCTTTGTTGGCAGGCTTACTTATAATTGCTTTAATACCCTCATTAGTGATGAATGTCAGGTGAACTTATCTTCCAATTTCTTCATGTTGAATTTTGCCCCGCCCACCTAAAAAAAACTCGGACCCATTAAAATTATTGTTACATATCTTGCATTGTTGTTTCAAACACTTGTTGATGAGTTATTGTGATTGGCTGTAAAAATGTTAAGAGATATGACGCTTTAACCTTATCCGGCCCATTTGACCTAGCTGACTTCACCCTATACAAATGAGCTACAAACCAAAATGAAAATGTTGTGACTTCATACTCGGGGCTTCAAATCTTTTTAACTCATCTTTGACTGATCTTGTATGTGACCCTGAGAATTACAAGCTTCATAAATCATCAAAGACATCGCACTCATCTGTTCTGTAGATGTTTGATTTTTTTCGTGTCTCACAGGTTCCAATAAAGAAGTCCTAAAGAATGAGTCTCAGCTGTGATGAATGAGTCTTTGAGGACTGGATACGCCAGCAGTTGTGACAGATGCTCAACAACCTCACCCTCCATCTGCGAGCTCTCTGGCCTTTGGTGCAACGGCAATCACACCAGTCCCCACCTTCGGGTAAAGATTTTGTCAAAAGAACTACACCAAAGCAGGCTATTTGAACACTATTTTTATTTTTGTTTAACTATGTATTAATTGTTTTATATATTTGCAATGTAAAAATGCCAAGATTTAATTCAGTGTTCTGTTACAGTTTTTTTTTATTTGAATTCCTTTGAATACTTGAGCTTTACATTATGCACTTTCTTAAGTTTTGAATAACTACAGCAGCATTACAAGAACCTGAAGGACATATTTAGTGGGAAATATGAATAGGAGATTATGTAGTGAAAAACTACACATGTGCATTATCCTTTAAGACGGTCAATACTTGAATTGTGGGGCTTGGCACAACTATAGTAGACAGACCTTCATCTCAAACACTGTCAGCTGCCACATGAAGAACAATCGAACTATGTTTACTCCGTTTTATGAAAAACACTGTGTCTTGCCTTTTGAATTCTATTAGTAAAAGTACTCTGGACGTTTACAAACCATACCAGTTGCTTCCTATAAGTCACATCATCATGGCTGTGATTAGACCAGAGGACAAGCCTTACAATGTAATATCACAGTCTTGTTGGTGCTGGTATTAGTGCTGCCTTTGACACTTTTCCAATTTGTGAATGATTGTATGTTGTCAGGTACAGTTGTTGTTTTTTTGTTTGGTTGACAGCTGTACATTTCAAAGTATTCAAGTAAGCATTTAGTTTGTTTGGGAAATTTTGTCGTTTTGGGGGAAATAATGTACGCTATGTCAATACCAAAAAAATGTGAATACCTATTTTAGTACACCTCAAAAACTAAATCACGACTTCATTAAAGGGTATTACTGAAAAGGAGGGGTTACTATGTGACCATAGGTACACTAAAGGTGCTGCTACAAAAGTTCTTTACAGTGATGCTTCCCTAAAGAACCACTTAAATGTGCCTATTTTCCACATATTGGTGCGATTCCGTATGGCCTGTAACTGCACACTCCTGTCAAAGCACTGTTTATTAATCACCAGCCAAATGTCTGTAACGATCCACAATGGTCGTGTAGAACTACTTTCCTTTAGCATTAAAAGTCAATGGCGCAATATTGTTTGGGTACCGCCGTGTAGATAGCGAATCCGCCATGACTCTTAAAGGGAATGGGAGATGAGACTCTCATTGGGTTACTGCATATTAAGTCCAAAACACAGCAATGACTCATTAAGAGAATAGGGACCACCTTTTTAGACAACCCGCGTTGGCGTGCCAACAATGTTTCCCATTCTTAATCTAGCAAAAGTGGTTTCAGACACGCCATATGTTCACTAGCGCCTTGCCTTTGACCATGCGCTAAGAACGTTAAAATAAGGCCCTTAGTGTTTTCCATATCTAGCCTTGCATTTCAAATGACTCATTTGTCAGAAACCAAACTAAAAACAAAAATGCCCAAAAGCGTCTTACATTTACATTTAGTCATTTAGCAGACGCTTTTATCCAAAGTGAGTTACAGAGAGTTCAGGGAGCAATAATTGATACGTCTTACAGGACAATACAATAGGTTTTCGTACAAAGTTACTGGTTTCCACAAACAACCTGTTGAGAGAAAGAGAGAGGGTTCGTTTTTTCTTCTTTTATTTGCCTGTCCAGTATTCACAGAAGTTTTTTTTATGTTGTTAGAGATGTGGTTGTTGGGAAGAATGTTCCACCAGGAAGGAGTCTTGAGCACTTTCGCATTTGACTGCACACCGACTGCACTTAAAAGGAGTTCTGAAAATTAAGCTAGCTGCCCCAATGTTATTTCATATAACAGATATATATATATATATATTACATAATGTCCACAACACAAAATAATAACTTTATTTACTAAATAAATCTACTAATGTATTTTTAGAAGCCTGTTTAGATTTTTGTAAGCTTGCTTTGTCTTTTTTGTAAACTTTTTTTTTTGCATGTTGCAAAAAAAAGTATATATATATCTATAGATCTATATCTTATACCTTTTCCACCATTTTGTATGTTGCTGCTTATTCATGTGAAACTGAACGCAAGTGCATTGAACGCCTCTTATTGCATTAAGGGACATGTTTTTTGGGAGAAAACAAACTTTGTTGGATTTCTGTGAATTAAAATGCCCAAACCTGAAGCAATTATACCACACAAATGAGGAAGAGATGGCTCTTTACAGAACTTTATTTTACTTTCATGTGCCCATTTATGAAGAATGTGTCCCGTTATGGATGTGACAATCTTGCCTGACTATGAAATTAAAAATGGTTTTGAAGAGAGACCTCACATGGGTATTTGAACCACCAAATGTTGACATATATGCTGTTAAAACCGTTGGCAAATACTGTTTGCATGGCAAGGTTGACATTTTCACGGAATTGCCCAAATGTGAATGAATGTTTTTTTAAATGTTCAATAAAAGCCTTGCTGAAAGCCACAGTGCAGTTTAATGTTTATACGACATTTTACATTCTTATTCCCATTCTTAGTGTTTTTAAACTAATATATAATTTGGCTGTGATTGTGTGTTTTGTTTTGTTAGAGGAGTTTTAACCAGTAAACGGATTTTGTATAGAAATATTAACATTATTGCAGAGTTATTTGAACATCTTCAAAATTACTTCAAACTTCAGATACTTTTTGTTAATTTAGTTATTTGATGGCGTCTTACATTTGTTGTCAGTGGTTCATTTTAAATAAGCCTATTATGTGTAATTTTATCAATAATATTCAAATAGAGTTCAAACATGCATCGATTTTTGTTTAAGCATTAGGTTATTGTAAATATAAATGTATTATAGGCAGTATTGATGTGTAACATCAAACTCCTGCATATATAAATTTGAGCAGTATTTTTGCTTTTTTAATGTAGTTCGGCGATCAAGTCTAACTCAAGTATCTGTCTAACTTTATTTTGAATCTTTCAAAATGTTTAAAGTTCATTGATATTTGATAATTGAGAGCAAGAATATGCTTTTTCAATGGCATCGATTCCTCCACATCCTCCGTTATCTTTTCCTTGCATCCTTCCCTCAAATCCTATGGGGATGGAGACCAGAGAAAAGAAAACGAGGATGCACAAATATGAATTGAGAATCTCGCTGATCACATTACTATATATTTGATAACTGCTGTTGTTTGTATATTTGGCCACAAAGAGGCGTTTCATGTCCATCAAACGGTGCTGCATTCTCTCATTAGTGTTTCTGAATTGCTAAAACACTGAAACCATTTCTCTTCACCTGTCCAGTGACCAACCTATACATTGAATCTTTCATTCTTTTGGCATCTCATTCCCTTTATTTTGCAATACGAAACAAATTCTCACTAAAACATATTTGGTACAGTGAGACACTTGCAAAATGGTAAACACAGGTGGCAAAAGTTTAAAAATAGTAGGTGTCTTTCTATGTACAAACGTTTATAACCTGGATGCTTTTTCTGTTTTATCATATAGTGTAATGAGTTGTTTATATATGTATGTGTATCGCCTATATTTACTGGCTGTGCGTACGAGATTTTGTGAATGTAGTTTGAAGATTTGGCCTTGTGTTTAAAGTCACCATGCAATCAAAGAGGAAAGTTGTGTTTTAGACAGTGTTCCAGTGATTATTATAAATGATTCATCCATTTTTTTTGATTAATTTGCACTTGTAATGTTTAATCAAAAACAACTCGTCACCACATGACGTCAGCAACAAAAAAGAGGTTGGACTATACTGACTGTCCAATCTCCAGCCATTTTTAGGCCTCTCCTCCAGGTCCAACTTACAACAAACCAATCAAAAGGGCAAGGGCAAAATAAAGCTCCGACCTACATTTTTTTCTAGCTTCAGAAGCCGTTTCACTGGGATACACGTCACGATACGAAAAAGAAGTCCGTCGCAACTTCCGTTTCATACAATAGTCCCAAATCGCGCACGTAGGCACGATTTTACGCCATTTTGTAGTATAAATAGTGTCAAAAAAGAAGTGCACTGTAAGTACCCGGATAACGCACTTTTCGACCGAAAATATGAAGTGTGGACACTTCACGCACTCTTTAAACAAAGTAAACATACCATGATGTTAAAGTCACACTTTTCAGGTGCAATTTGTCCAATAGGTGTCCTCATTACTCTGCTGTCTCGATAAGATGCACTTAAAGGAGTAGTTCAGTCAGGACCACTTACGTTTGAAACAGATTTTTATTGAATAGTAATGCATCTATTTGGTATTGGGGTTATGGTTCTGTTCTGGGCCGACTCCACGCGCTCGTCCGGCACGATTTCCTGGACGGGGCGTGGAGATCAGAGAGTCGAAACCCCCCTGGGTATGGAACAGAACCATGGTATACATGCATGTTATACGCAAACGCATGATCACTAAACCGCAGATTTTATTTAGTAAATGAGGTGAAGTTGGGGATGGAGGGGGGGGGATACGGTGAGATACTGCCGAGACTGTGATTCAGAATGAATGGGAATTTAAATGCTGCGCTGTGGTGTGTGTCGGATTAGGATTGGTGCATGTCAGAACAGCTGACTGCCAGCTGGAGCGCTCTAAACTGACGTGACCTGCCTGAACTAACGCGATGCTTGATTTCAGTCAGGACCACTTACGTTTGAAACAGATTTTTATTGAATAGTAATGCATCTATTTGGTATTGGGGTTATGGTTCTGTTCTGGGCCGACTCCACGCGCTCGTCCGGCACGATTTCCTGGACGGGGCGTGGAGATCAGAGAGTCGAAACCCCAAAAACAAAACCATATGCCGATAACCCCAACACAATAATGCTGATAACCTTAATGATTAATTAGGTTAGTCGATTGCCATAGTAGTTGATAGTAGACAGGGGAAGCATGCGCCCTGGAGCAATTTGTCTGTTAAATTTGGGCAGGGGAAGCGTACACCCTAAGCAGTTTGCCTGGTAGATAGTGGATGGAGGAGCATGCCCCACCGCACTTGCATGTAATAGTGGGAAAGGGGAAGCATACACCCTAAACGATTATCTGTAAAGTTAGAAAGGGGAAGCATACACCCTAAACGATTATCTGTAAAAGGTAGAAAGGGGAAGCATACACCCTAAACGATTAACTGTAAAAGGTAGGAAGGGGAAGCATACACCCTAAACAATTAACTGTAAAAGGTAGGAAGGGGAAGCATACACCCTGAGCATTATGGCTGGTGAATGGTGAGCATGAGAGCGTACACCTGAGCGAAATTAACTGCAGTGAGGCAGGGGAAGCGTGCACCCTATAGCAATTAACTATTATTAGTCACCGGGGAAGCCTACACCCTTGACACTTGAACACGTACCAAAATACAGTGATGCAGTCTGAATTTATTTGTATCGTAATGAAAATAGGCAATTCCGTAGGAGAAGCCATATATCATGCAGAAGCCATAGCTCTTTGTGCCTCTATAATGTCCTTAATTTCGGGGCGAACGTAACGTTCGTAAGCGTCGGAAGACCATCGTCCCAAAGCTTTCAGTGTGTGGCTCGAGGTTACTGTGGCAGCTGTTGTTGCTCCCCCGATGCGGAATGAGTGCGTGGTGTATTGCTTCGGTGGTAAGCCGCATGACTGACAGACCAAACGGAACCGGGCAGCGAACCAGGATCTTGATATGGCTTTTCCCCCCTCTGTGATGAATAGAGGCTCTTCGGGACGTGCTTGGGGGCGTGTACTCGTATACCGTGACATGGAATTAAAAGGGCAGAAAACTGAATTAGTACGGGCAATAATCACTGGTATACCTTTACATTCTCTGTCAGACTTGGAATGTTTGAGAAAGATTTTAAGATACTGTACGTGAAAAGTGATGTCGGAAACTGTGAGGTCGTGTAGAGGGTCAAAATAGTTGCTGCGTGTGGTGAATTCGCCCACCCTGAGAAAACCGAAAAAAGCACAAAGAAAGACAGCCTCCAACAGTGAATCCACATAAGGATCGAAACAGCCGTGCCTTAATTTAGTTACCAATCTTTTAACCAAGGAAAAAGTAAGAGGTAGGCGTTTGTCTTTCGTTTTTGGTGCTCCTTTTTTGATGCCGTCGAGAAGCAAACGAATGGATGGGTGTCCCAACAGGCTGCAAATGGATGGGTCGATGCATCTTAGGTTGAATTGAATACCTGAAACCTGACTTTTGATAGAGGAAACCTGCATGTTTCGTGATAAAAGACAATGCGTGATATATGCACATACAATTGGTATATTTACAGGCAAAATGGAAACTGCAAAGACAGAACAAAAAGAGGTAAAGTGAAACCAGGCGGAGTCATAAGTTTTTAATGTTGATTTGGCTAGACTTGATCTCATGAGTGCTGCGGCTGCCGAGAGATATGACTGCAAGGCTTTTAGTCGAGGACAGTCAGGGCGAAAGGTGGGCAGGGCATGCCTGAAGGAGTAGCATCCGGGCACAGTATTTTGAACTCCTGAAATTTGAAACGAGACAGACAATCAGCTACTTTGTTGTCAAGACCAGGTATGTGCGCGGCGCGGAGCGTAAAGTTACCACTAATACATGTCCACATTAAACGCCTCAGAAATTTGTTGATGAATGGTACTGTGGAGCGCCCTTTATTTATAATGTACACTGTGGCTTCGTTGTCGCAATAAACTACTATTTGTTTCCTAGACCATTGACTGCCCCAAAGAATACAAGCCACGACTACGGGATACAGCTCTAATAATGCTGTGGATAGTGTGTTTTTTGGAAGAGCCAACAGATATTTGGGCCACGCACTAGCAAACCATTGGTTGTTGAAGAACCCTCCGAAACCGATTGACGGAGCAGCGTCGGTAAAAAATTTTAGCGTGACCGAGGTCTCGACCGCGACGTTATGGAAAAAAGAGATGCCGTTCCAATTATCACAAAGCCATGACCAATATTGCATTTCGGATTTACAACCTGAATCCAGCTTGATGAGATCGTGCAATTTGGGGACGGTTTTTGAAAGATCTAGGAGCCTGGAAATAAAAAAGCGACCTTGCGGAATGATCCGCATGGCGAAATTAAGATGTCCGAGCAGTGAAAGTAATTCCCTTTTTGTAATACTCTCGTGACGTGTAACTTCCTTCATTGTTTCTCTGATACGCTGAAGTTTATCGAGGGGCAACGAAGCTTGCATGAGATTGCTATCTAAAGTGATACCAAGGAAGTCAATGACGTTTACTGGGCCGATAGTTTTCTCTTCTGATAAGGGAACGCCTAATTTGCTGAATGTTCTTTTTAAGGTATTGATACATCGCTCTGGCAAGGAGTGGGGATAATCCACGACCAAGAAATCGTCTAACAAATGAAGCACGAACGGCAATTTACAATTATTTAACAGAATCCAACATAGCGCTTCCGATAATGTATCGAAAATGCGTGGGCTGCTGCGACATCCGAAAGCGAGTCTAACGGAAAAGAAGGTTTTCTTTTTACGCCATTTTACTCCAAACAAATGCCATTGTGACGGATGGAGTGGCATGACTTTAAAGGCATCGACGATATCTGCTTTGCCCAACCAGGCACCCTTTCCGGCCGTTTTTATCAACTGAATTGCATCGTCGATTGTGCTGTAAAACAGAGAAAAATTCTCGAGAGGTATTAAGCTGTTGATGCTTGGAATATGTTCGTTGTCATGAGGGGCTGACAGATCTATGATTAGACGCTTTTTTCCCGAATATTTTCTTGTGGCTATGCCTATAGGATTAATTCGAAATGTATGGAAGGGAGGGCAGTCAAAAGGTCCGATCATGTAACCCTTTTCGATCTCTTTAGTCAACAAACTATCGACTACTTGTGGTTCCTTGTGAGCTGATTGCAGATTATTGCAAACGTGAGAATATTTGGGGATACTCGACAAGCCAGCGATGAAACCATGAAGAAGTCCATTTAATAGATATTTGACGAAACAGCGGTTGGGGTGCTTCGTTAATGCTTTGCCAAGCTCGGGGACGTTGATAGGTGTGGAAGGCTTTATTTGTTCTTTTTTTAGTGGACGGGATCTTCGTGGACATAATGCCTTCGGATGCCCGTCTCCGCAATAACTGCATGCATGAATAAATTTACAGTTAGGAAATCTACAAACATTTTCATTGAAATTGAAACACATGGGAGTATAGATGACCTTTTCCTTGGCCACCTCTTTTGGAATGCTGCCTGAATGAGATGGTTTAGCGGACCTTGGGCACAGGGAAGGACTGTGCGTAAACGATCCGCATAAAGAGCAGGATAAGGCACGATGGCCAGTAAAATGTCTGCTAATTAAAGCCAAGTCTACCACAGACCAGTCTAGTCTTTGGTTAAACCGTTGAATATACATGGCGGATTTTGCAGAAAAAGATTTGTGGTATTCATAGAACAGGGTTCCGCCGTAAGACAGGGCGAGGTCTGAAATGATGGCTAGATATGTGTCTAGCTCGGCTCTACGCTCTGGATAAATTTCACAAATCACATCTCTGTAGATTCCAAAAGCAACATAGAATTCTGGCATTGTTAAGCAGTTAGAAAGTCTAGGATCATTGTCTTTCAAAAGCACAGAAATGTCCCCGCAGTCTACTAGGCGTTTGTCTTGGCTATCCGAACAAAGCAAAATTTTAACCAAATTAATGTCGATACCTGCGAGGATTTGCGTGCGTAGGTGGGGTGATATTGCAGCGGCTGGAGGAAAGAAAGGAGCTCCGGTGATGGGGGCTGAAAGTGCCGTTGCTAGCGACCTGCGCGGGATCATGCCTGAAGGATCAGCCGTGAAGGGGTCGAACGCTGCCGCCGCCGAGTGAACAGCGGGCATTGAAGAGCAGATAGTTGAGGTTGGTGAAGGCCGACTCTCCAGTACCTGTATCCTGCCGTTAAGGTCGGAAAGAGAGAGCTGAATACTTTGAAAAGCTCTCATCACAGGGTCCTCGGAGGCGTTGCCGACTTTCTCTGTATCACGCTTTTTCGGTGTATGTGCGGGAGAGGAACGGGCACACTGCTTCCTTTTTGCGGTGGCTTTTTTGGAGCCGGACGGTGTTGCGGGCATCGACGGGGTTTCAGGTATGTATTCCAAAAAAAAATTGAAGAGTTCCTCGTGTTCGACTCCGAGAGGAGCTTGGATGTTAAGGCTATATAGAGTCGCTAGGATCTTTTCGACTGGCCAATCCGAGATGAGCGGGGTAGGATTTTTATTAGCTAAACGAGAGCTTCTCCGCCTGACACGAAACGGGCCCTCGTCTGTGTCGCATATTTCCCCGGTATTCTCTGGGGGGAGAATATCATCATCGGAATCCTGAGCAGACATGAATGCCAATAAAACGAGAACTGCTGTATAAATTAACGGTGTTCTCATTGCAACGTATTGCTTATCGGTATCCTACTTAACGTGCAACTGAGATTGCTTCGGCGTACCGCGAACGAGGAGGATACGGTGAGATACTGCCGAGACTGTGATTCAGAATGAATGGGAATTTAAATGCTGCGCTGTGGTGTGTGTCAGATTAGGATTGGTGCATGTCAGAACAGCTGACTGCCAGCTGGAGCGCTCTAAACTGACGTGACCTGCCTGAACTAACGCGATGCTTGATTTATGTCCTTCGGCTTTCCATGTTTATTTGCTTCATATCCAAAATATTTCCAGATAGCACTCCTGCTGTGTTCTTTATCAACCAAAGCCGGTTGCGGAAGCGCCGCACGCGCCATATTTATATTCACTTCACTTTTGCTATTTAACCAGAGCGAATGAGACGAGACACGTGACAGGCACTGCGGTCACGTGTGGTGTTTGTCAACGCGCCTTTGGAGATAAGTGAAAGTGACAGCTCGGCTAGGATCGGTGTATCGATACTTCAGGAAATTAGTATTGGTACCGTTCAGATATTTCAGTATCGATACTTATCGAAATATCGATATTTTTGACAACACTAGTCTAAAATGAAACTAACAACAGAGAAGTTTAGAAAACTTAATTTGTCTGTTGATCAAGAAGAGTGAATGAAGAATGATGTGATGTAAACACACTGAATAATGTCATTAATACACTTTAGTTACATGATGAGAAAAACACATGTTTCCATCCGCAGTTAAATACATTTTACAGAGACAGGTTGT
Organism: Triplophysa siluroides; assembly: GCA_006030095.1. NCBI lineage: Eukaryota > Metazoa > Chordata > Actinopteri > Cypriniformes > Nemacheilidae > Triplophysa > Triplophysa siluroides. The sequence continues at coordinate 71,269 of VCII01000651.1, forward strand.
ATTTTAAGGGCTTAATGGGGTAAAAGTACCAAAGAATGAGTTGAAATAATAAAGACAATAAGCTCAGTTCAAGTTTTTTACTAAATCAGTTCAAACTCAATGAAATCATTAAAGATCGGTTTACCAACTAAGAAAGTTTAGAAGTGATGTTTTAGATTTTATTTGTGATGTTTTCTGCTTCAATACTCTCAGCTCTTCTCAACACATTTAAAATCATTCTGCTGAATTCTGCAGATTTTTACAAAACATTTAGCACAAAATGAACAATGAAAAGCTCTGCAGTTTACGTCTGACCCTCCTCATGACCTTCAGTGCTTTACCAACTGACCTACTGAAACACTTTATACAGGAATGTATTTGTAGATGTTTGTCTCTGCTTCTTCTGTTCATTTTATTTTATTTGTTGTCTGTATTTCTTACAGATTCCAACACAAGAAAGGCGTCAACGGAGACAAATGAGCCTTTGAGGAATGAAGACGCTAGCAATGGTGATGTACCTCCAGTGTAACAGGATCAACATTACAAACACATCACAATATCACACATCAGTAAGTTCACAAATGTGTCTGTGTGCTGTTGAGAAAAAGTTTCCCTTTGATTTGCCAACAATATAAAAACATTTGAATAGAGCTGAATTGAATTGAATTAAAATCAAGCAAATCTTCTGTTACCTGTAGACATTGCATGTAATATCTGTGACTTTATACTCACAAATAATGAAAATAATACACAGCCTGAACAGACACAAGTTCAGATTCGGTAGAAAGAGACCAGTCAGTGTTACTTTCACTTCTATACCATACAATGCTGTTCAAATATTTCTGAAGATTTTATTGCAGAAAGATGTTTTTCTTTTAGTCATAATTTAAAGTTTGCAATTGGTTTATTATAAACTCCTATTTTTAGTTTTATTTAGCCACAAGTGCTTGAAATAAGTGGAATTATTATTGTCTCATAGAAAGATTTTACATCTAACATCTTAAATGTTAGATCTGAATGCTGATTATATCTGAATGCTGTTTAGATCCGAATGCTGTTTAGATCCGACTGAATGCTGTTTAGATCCGACTGAATGCTGTTTAGATCCGACTGAATGCTGTTTAGATCCGAATGCTGTTCTGGTGTGGATTTAGTTTAGATATACATCTTTACAGTATATTATACAACATTCTGTGTGTGTTTATTAGTGTAAAACAGTATGACACGGCTTTAAAGCATTTGACTCAATCCTGCTAATGGACTAACCCAAAGAAATATATATACAATTTAATTTCTTCAAATGCAATCTCTTCATCTCTGTTTGCACTTTTCTGAACTATTGCACTGTTACTGTGATGAGGATATATTGCTTAAGCTGTATTGCTTGTTTGAAGTGTCTTAAATAAAAGCCTTGAATAGGTCATGATGCAGTTTTATTTCAGTGAGACGTTTTATAGAAACAATCTTATTGACTTTACACTAGAATCATTGAATTGTGTGATCTGTTGTATTGAGACTGATTTTAACCTGTAGTTTACCACCTGGATCTGCTTAAAATGAGTTGTGTTGGAAGATTGTGAGTAAAATGATGCAGTTTGAATTACTTTATTTGAAAAACTAATGCAGAAAAACAACAGCTTTAGTTCAGGACCTTTGACTAAAATAATAATTTGATAAAAGCTTCTTAAACACCTTTATTGCCTTCATTAGTTTGTGTTGTAATTTATTTACGTAGAAAACAAATGATGGTTATGGACACCAGATGGCGCAAAAGTCAAAGTGAATTACTGATCGCATTGAGATGTCACTTTAATATATTTTAATGCTGCAGTTCATATATTTGGGCACAAGGAGGCGCTATAAATATTTAAATATCTAACGATTTGACACATCTAATGGAACAGACCTTGATGTTTATGAGTTCAGTCTGCTAAACTGCAGTAACGGTGAAATTTGAAGTTATTATGATATAATTTACTTAATATGTAAAATATAATATCAATACTGCTAAATAAATCATTCCATGTACATTTATGCACTTGACAGATGCTTTTTAAGTGACTTTATAAGGTACATGACAGGATGAGTCTGACAAATAAATCCTTCATACAGTGTGAGCTGACACCACTATCACTGTTAGATTTAAACAATCTTTCATTGGTCAGACATTGACAGAGAGGCGTTCACTGCTTCATTAAAGCTGTTTTTGTGTAGAGTTAAAGATGAAGACGACAAAAGAATCACACTTCAGTCACACATACAAACACAAACTCTTCACACCTCTGACACACACACGCACAAACACACACACACACGGGTCATCAGCACAAACGGTCACTAATAGACAAACACATATCTCATGTTTACCAGCAGAACACAAACCACATTTATCTCCACATCAGGTTTCACTTTAACCCAGAAATAAAGCTGTTAAAGTGTCACATGCATTCAGTGTCAAACATGAAATACTGTGTTTCAAACCACGGTTTGTTATTCATTAATATTTTTGATCTCCTTCTGATAATATTTCATAGATCCATCTTTGTCTAAACTAGAATGTTCAATCAATGTTAAGAATTATCAATTTAATATTGATTCAACATTAAATCAATGATCTTTGGGTAGTGTTGCCAAGTGTTTCTTGTTTATTTTGGGTGCTTCTCAAATTGATGCTTCCACGCTTGATCAATCCTCTAGGTTGTAATACGCAAACCAATGGAGCTGATCCATTTCAGGCTCTAGGAGACTTCTGAGGAGTCCAAAGCGAGCATACACATGTGTGTCCTTCCCTCACATCCTCAGGGGGTGGAGACAAGACACAAAGAAAGACGACGAGTATAATAATAAAAAACAAGAACACTGTGTTTAGTTTGTGTATTTACACTTCTATGTTCCTGCTGTATCTTGTGAGTTCTGAATGAACAGATTCAATGATATTTAACATGCTGACATGTTTTTTAAGTTTATTTGTGAAGTCTATTTTTCTTTTTGTTTATCGCTCCATTATGAAGTTTAATAAAGTATAAATGTTTTGAGGGCAGAGTTTTCGGCCTGTAGAAGAAGGGCGTGTGTTGAGAAGAAGGGGCGGTCTTGTGGCAGAAAGATGAACACCAGCTCACTGAAGACTTTGACGTGACACTTGTTCAGACCTCTGAAGTGTTGAAGACGATGTTTCTCTTGTTTGTTTTTCTCTTTGTGCTTCTGCTGTCTGCAGGGGGGTAAGTTATAAACACTCAACTTTAGGATTTATAATATCAGTTATTCAGAATAATGATGCACAGTTTCTATCTGCATTTACTTCTTTTCCCTTTTGAATGTGTCAGATGTGCTTTTGAACTTCAGCGACAGCTTGAATTAAGTTTAGAAACAGCTCACATTTATCATTGTTGACTGACCAAAGTTGTTTTCCTAGAAAGTGACGAGTTTCCTATTTCCTGTTATTTTCAAGAGTTTGACTTCTGAACACTTTCTTCAGGTGTGTTTGTTGATGCAGATGAAGTGAAGTCAGTGTCAGTGATGGAGGGAGATTCTGTTACTCTACACATGAATACTGCTGACATACAGACAGCTCATCTGATAGTGTGGAGTTTTGTTACTCAAAATACTCACATTGCTCAAGTGAACAGAGAAGCCAATACAGTCTCAGTATATGCTGATGTACATGATGGGATGTTCAGAGACAGACTGCAGGTGGATGATCAGACTGGATCTCTCACCATCACAGACATCACAACTCAACACTCTGGACTTTATCACATAACCATCAGCGGCCAACAGAAGACCTCATACACATTCAACATTAATGTCTATAGTGAGTAGAGATTTACTGTTTGCCCTTTGACAGTTATATGAATGTGTCATAAAGACTCTTAATATTGATTATAAATGTTCTGTTTGTTCTCAAATGTTTTTCAGCTCGTCTTCCTGTTCCTGTCATCACCAGCTACTGTCCACAAAACTCTTCTTCATCTTTAAGCTCAAAAATGTGTGTTGTTGTGTTCAGTGATGAATGTGACACATGTGAGTCTCTCCTGGTACAAAGGACAGAGTTTATTGTCCAGCATCAGTGTGTCTGATCTCAACATCAGACTCTCTCTTCCTCTGGAGGTGGAATATCAGGATACAAACACATACAGATGTGTGATCAACAATCCCATCACAAACCTCACACAACCTCTCAACATCACTCAAGTCTGTCACAAGTGTTCAGGTGAGTCAATGTGATGTTTGTGTTTATTTACTCGGTTAAGTATATTTATGAGCCAATCACAGGAGCTCTAAATGTCACGTGACTAAACTCTCTGGAACCAGAAGAAATTGATATCATGACAAGACTGATCGTCACTACGAAACCACTGCTGCTTCCCAATTCAACTAAATATATATTTGTATTTGTGTATGATAAATATGATTTTAACCTTATATAGACGACACCTTTGAAATGTCTGATCTTTACAATGACATGTATTCAAAAAATATTTGTATTATCTGTATTAAAGTAACGTTCATGTTCAAAATAGCCTTTGTCCTGCCATAACCAAAACATCTGAATCTCCCTACAAAACCAAAACCCATGAATAAGATCCTTCCTCTATTTACATGTTGTGTTACATGTACTCCAGGTCTCCGCATCCCTCCAGATTTGTACATTTAAGATCTTCTCAAATGTTCTCAATGTTTCTGAAGACCCACAATCCTTAAGAACTTTGTAGAAGGATTTTGCAGAAATGTCTTGGAGTAGAAAATACTGCCTGTCCAAAGATGATCAAAGCAAACTAGTGTCTGTTTAGTGGAGAAATCTGTTTCAGGATGTTCTTATGGAGAAAAGGGCCTTGCAAGACAAAGGCACAGTCAGAAATCACCAGGGGACTAAAAAACAACCAGAAAACATATTTCCCATCAACTCTTGTACAATCAAACAGCGCCCTCTTGTGTCCTTAATGACATCTGTAGATTGAAAAATCTGAAAACACAGAACACTGCCTTTGAACATTGAAATAAACACCATATCTGGAGTGAACAAAAGGTTTCCAAACAACACAAATAAGCGTTTAAAGAACAATTGTGCTTTTATTGTCCCAATACTTATGCAGGACACTGTATATAAACACACATAAACATAATCCACACTCATCATATGATGACCCTGAGATTCACTGTCATGACCCTGACGGCTCTTCTTAACCTTTAGTGGCAAAGTAGGAGTTTCTGAAACTGATTCTTATGTTCATTGATAATGAGGGGAAATGGAGAATTATATCACCGCTCTGGTGTTTTATTTGGGAGTCTGTGTTTGGATGCATTCATCTCACTTCAGTTGAATCTTTATGGAAGTTTCCAGCCTCTCAATTGTTATGCAGTGAGCTGTGATGTCAAGTAGAAAGAAATACAAGATCAAAGTGACGAAACATCTACGAAAGTTCAATATTTTCAATTCAGACGAATTATCCTCTTTTATTCCTCAGACTGTGGATGGTGTTGTGATGGTCCTGAACCTGTGATCCGATTGGTCATCTCTGCTATGGTGGGCGTGGCTACTGTCGCAGTTCTGGCGTATGACATCAGATCTAGAAAAGTTCAGACTTCAGCATCAGATCATTGCTGATATTGTACACAGTCACATCTACTGTAACTTACACGTGTGTCTTTGAGTCTGTACATGAGCAACATTTACCACTTTTTAATGCCAAAGTTTAGCTCTTGATATAACGTTTGACTTTATTATACAACATCTGTCTATGAGCTCATCGATTGCACATTGAAAATATTAATGATTGTTGTATGTTTGTCTTGTTTTGTGTTTGTGTTTGTGTAGTAATCTGTTCATCTATGACGGCAATAAAAACAAAGTTATATATTTCATGTCTACTGTAACAAGTATTGTGTGGTGGGCTTGTAGAAGAAAAGATAACCATGAAAAATCTGATTATATTTACACAGTCAGGATATAGTAAACAAAATGATTTCATTCAGTAATTCATTCTCAAGTCTATTTTAACTTGTCATGTCATTGAAATATTCACAAAACATTTGAACTTATCATTACAAGTTCTCCCAAATGTAGCAGTAAAATATTTAGTTACGAGTTATTTTAATATTTTTGTATGGTGCTCATTTATTGTTTACAGTGTTTACAGGTCTTTCAGACCCACAGCATTATTGGGTTTTAAATCAATAAATCCATACAAAAAATATGACAGATACTTTACATAAGTTACGTTTTTGCAATTAGACAGAATATATGGTTAATATTTGTCGTTTACTATTGTTAAATTACCTTTATAAATAGGTGCAGTTTTTTGGTAAACAAGCGATAAAAGGAAAATCTATTATAAAATCATGTCTTACATTAGCGACTTACATTAAATCTTTAATACACATTTAAGGAAAATGTAGATTACCAAGAAAAAAGATTGTTCATGTTTTGTTCGGTTAAATATTACATTGTTGAGCCTTTATTAAGCAAATAGCCAATAAATATCTGAGATTTAAACAACACATTTATTTACAAACATTGAAAATGGGCCACAGACCAGAACACCATACAAGGGTTAAATGGTTCAGCTAGATTTGTAGTAAACTGTGGTTTTATAAATGATCATCAATAGCCAAAAGAAACATGACAAGTTTAGCTGACACATAAAATACTTGAGCACTTCATCTCAGATCTTCATCTTCATCTCTTTGTAAATCCAGTTTTGTTTGTCAGCAGCAGGTGTCGCTGTTTACACATTTAACTGGAATCACACGCACAGATTTCGCCGTTTTTAAACTACTGTACATTACTTTCAGAAATTCACGAGAAACTGACTCAGTTCATTTATCTTCAGAGGAATCATCGTGATAAATCATCAGTTATTCTTTATATATTTATAAGTATGTGTGTGTAGGTTTAGTTTAGTTTAGTCTTTATTTCCTCTCAGTGTTTGTGGGGCGGTGGCTGAGATCTCAAACACTGAAAACTTGAACAAACTCTTGAATCACTTTACTGATCATCTTTAGTAACAACATGAAGACGATTTCTTTACTCTTTATCATCTCTTTATTCATCAACAGTAAGTATAACGACATTATACAACACTCACTTTCCTATAAACCGAGTAAACTACATCCGACTTTATATTTAATGTGTAGAAGAAAAACATTTACTGGTCAAGACTCAAAGATCTCGACTGAATCTTTGACAGACACACAGTGTTTGATCTCGTGTTTGTGTCTTCAGGTGTGTTTGGTGATGAGACTGATTCAGTTTCAGTGAATGATGGAGGTTCTGTGACTCTACACACTCATCTTGCTGACATACAGAGAGATGATGTGTGATAGTGTGGAGGTTTAATGGCGATCGAATAGCTAGAATCAACAGACATGTCAACAGTGATCCAGTTTATGAGCCTGATGAGAGATTTACTGACAGACTGAAGATGAACCATCAGACTGGAGATCTCACCATCACAAACATCACATCTCAACACACTGGAGATTATCAACTAGAGATCACCGACGGAAAGACAGAAACAAAGTCATTCAGTGTCAGTGAGTATCTCAAGCTTTACTTTAATAATGATTTTATTATCATAATCCTCGATCTTTATCGATTGACAATGATCTTTTTTTACTGCCAGAGCGGCCATATTGAGCGTTGAAATCCCTCTCCATTCATTATATGACAGCGGCACATCTTGTTGATATCTATAATCTTTGGTTCAGATGGTTGAGGTCCTTCACTGTTATGAGGGAAACATCAGAGGTCACACTACAAACGCTGCTGCTGACCGCTTGTGTCTGAATCACCTGAGACTGATGTTAATACTGATGTGACACATCTGTGAATGTGTTTGTTCTTTACTCTCTACTGCAGTTCAACTCTTTTCTCTTTCTGTTTGTTCTGCAGGTTTGTCTCCTAAAGTGAAGAAAGTGATTAATAATGATTCTGTCTCTCTACACATTGATGTTACTGAAGAACAGAGAAAGGACAAGATTCACTGGAAGATCAAACACAACAACTCTCCTGTAGCTGAAATCATTACACAGAATGGAAAGATCTCAACAGCTTTTATTGAAGAGAGATTCAGAGGCAGACTGAAGCTGGATGATCAGACTGGAGATCTCACCATCACAGACATGAAGAATGAAGACTCTGGACAGTATGAAGCAGATGTCACCATCGGCAGCAACACACACTCTATACACAAGACATTCAGATTCACCGGCTCAGGTGAGGAGATCTCTTCAGTATAATAAACATCTCTTCATCTCAATATTGATTCAAAGTAATATTAAAGATGCCGTCAATCTGTATTTGTGTCACTGAAAGCTTCACAGTTTTGGGGGCGGTCACATTCACTGCTTAGACTAGTCTTAGAAGTTAGTCATCTATTAAGTGTTCTTAACTTCTTTAAGTCAGTTACATAAAACGGTAGATTGGTCTAATTGAAATATGAAAAGTTAGACTGATTAGTCCTGTTTTATTGCTAGTCAGTGAGACGAGATCTTAAGACATAGTCTTAAAGTGATACTTCACCCAAAAATTCTGTCCTCATTATTCTCCCTCAGATTGCTCAAACCTGTATTCATTTCTTTGTTCTGATGAACACACAGGAAGATTTCTGGAAGAATGTCAGATCTCATCCCCCATTGACTCCCAGTATTTATTTTACCTACTATGGCAATAAATGGTGGATGAGATCTGACATTCTTCCAAATTTCTTCCTGTGTGTTTAGCAGAACAAAGAAATGTATACAGGTTTGAGAAATCTGAGGGAGAGTAAATGTTTTTTTTGGGTGAAGTATCACTTTAACTCAGCCGCTAGGTTTATGCATCTGGATCCTGGTCAGAACTATTGCCACCCAGAGTAAACATTCATGTATACACCAAAACACCTGCTGTTAACACACAGTAATGCTTGACATCAACACAATCATTCTGAACATCATTCAGTTATTACACCTGACATATATATATGATTAAATATTGTTTTCTTGCTGTTTGAATCATTCATAGATCATATAAACATTAAGTGTTTTAATTAAATCTGACAATGATTGCTAGTGTTTATGATCAGACTGATACATTTATTATTATTAATATTAATAACTGTCTCTCTGTCATTACAGAAGCGAGTGAAGGATTCAGCAGTGATGCTGATGATAGATCCTCCACAGGTCCCTCTTCAGGTCTGATAGCAGGAATATGTGTTTCTCTTCTCCTCGTGGCTGCTGCTGCTGCTGGTGTTGTGATCTACCGTCACCGCAAGATGAGACGTCAGGGTAAGAATCATGTACAGCTGATACAACAAGAGCAAAATCATCTTTATGACAGATTTTACAGAGAAAAAGCACGAGCGAGTGGATATATGAGATGTCTAAAATGAAACTAACAAGAAGTTCAGAAAACTTCATTTGTCTGTTGATCAAGAAGAGTGAATGAAGAATGATGTGATGTAAATGCTGAATAGTGTCATTAATACACTTTAGTTACATAAGGAGAAAACCAGAGACATGTTGTATTTTAAGGGCTTAATGGGGTAAAAGTACCAAAGAATGAGTTGAAATAATAAAGACAATAAACTCAGTTCAAGTATTTTACTAAATCAGTTCAAACTCAATGAAATCATTAAAGATCGGTTTACCAACTAAGAAAGTTTAGAAGTGATGTTTTAGATTTTATTTGTGATGTTTTCTGCTTCCATACTCTCAGCTCTTCTCAACACATTTAAAATCATCCTGCTGAATTCTGCAGATTTTTACAAAACATTTAACACAAAATGAACAATGAAAAGCTCTGCAGTTTACGTCTGACCCTCCTCATGACCTTCAGTGCTTTACCAACTGACCTACTGAAACACTTTATACAGGAATGTATTTGTAGATGTTTGTCTCTGCTTCTTCTGTTCATTTTTATTTTATTTGTTGTCTGTGTTTCTTACAGATTCCAACACAGGAACGGAGACAATGGAGACAAATGAGCCTTTGAGCAATGGTGATGTACCTCCAGTGTAACAGGATCAACATTATAAACAAAAATGTGTCTGTGTGCTGTTGAGAAAAATATTTCCCTTTGATTTGCCAACAATATAAAAACATTTGAATAGAGCTGAATTGAATTGAATTAAAATCAAGCAAATCTTCTGTTACCTGTAGACATTGCATGTAATATCTGTGACTTTATACTCACAAATAATGAAAATAATACACAGCCTGAACAGACACAAATTCAGATTCGGTAGAAAGAGACCAGTCAGTGTTACTTTCACTTCTATACCATACAATGCTGTTCAAATATTTCTGAAGATTTTATTGCAGAAAGATGTTTTTCTTTTAGTCATAATTTAAAGTTTGCAATTGGTTTATTATAAACTCCTATTTTTTGTTTTATTTAGCCACAAGTGCTTGAAATAAGTGGAATTATTATTGTCTCATAGAAAGATTTTACATCTAACATCTTAAATGTTAGATCTGAATGCTGATTATATCTGAATGCTGTTTAGATCCGAATGCTGTTTAGATCCGAATGCTGTTTAGATCCGAATGCTGTTTAGATCCGAATGCTGTTTAGATCCGAATGCTGTTTAGATCCGACTGAATGCTGTTTAGATCCGACTGAATGCTGTTTAGATCCGACTGAATGCTGTTTAGATCCGACTGAATGCTGTTTAGATCCGACTGAATGCTGTGACTGAAGATCCGACTGAATGCTGTTTAGATCCGACTGAATGCTGTTTAGATCCGAATGCTGTTCTGGTGTGGATTTAGTTTAGATATACATCTTTATAGTATATTATACAACATTCTGTGTGTGTTTATTAGTGTAAAACAGTATGACACGGCTTTAAAGCATTTGACTCAATCCTGCTAATGGACTAACCCAAAGAAATATATATACAATTTAATTTCTTTAAATGCAATCTCTTCATCTCTGTTTGCACTTTTCTGAACTATTGCACTGTTACTGTGATGAGGATATATTGCTTAAGCTGTATTGCTTGTTTGAAGTGTCTTAAATAAAAGCCTTGAATAGGTCATGATGCAGTTTTATTTCAGTGAGACGTTTTATAGAAACAATCTTATTGACTTTACACTAGAATCATTGAATTGTGTGATCTGTTGTATTGAGACTGATTTTAACCTCTAGTTTACCACCTGGATCTGCTTAAAATGAGTTGTGTTGGAAGATTGTGAGTAAAATGATGCAGTTTGAATTACTTTATTTGAAAAACTAATGCAGAAAAACAACAGCTTTAGTTCAGGACCTTTGGCTAAATTAATCATTTGATAAAAGCTTCTTAAACACCTTTATTACCTTCATTAGTTTGTCTTGTAATTTATTTACGTAGAAAACAAATGATGGTTTTGGACACCAGATGGCGCAAAAGTCAAAGTGAATTACTGATCACATTGAGATGTCACTTTAATATATTTTAATGCTGCAGTTCATATATTTGTTATATTATAAATATTTAAATATCTAAAGATTTGACACATCTAATAGACCAGACCTTGATGTTTATGAGTTCAGTCTGCTAATCTGCAGTAATGGTGAAATTTGAAGTTATTATGATATTATTTACTTAATATGTAAAATATAATATCAATACTTGCTAAATAAATCATTCCATGTACATTTATGCACTTGACAGATGCTTTTTAAGTGACTTTATAAGGTACATGACAGAATGAGTCTGACAAATAAATCCTTCATACAGTGTGAGCTGACACCACTATCACTGTTAGATTTAAAGCAATCTTTCATTGGTCAGACATTGACAGAGAGGCGTTCACTGCTTCATTAAAGCTGTTTTTGTGTAGAGTTAAAGATGAAGACGACAAAAGAATCACACTTCAGTCACACATACAAACACAAACTCTTCACACCTCTGACACACACACACACACTCACACACACACACACACACACATGCACACGCACGCACGAGGTCATCAGCACAAACGGTCACTAATAGACAAACACACATCATGTTTACCAGCAGAACACAAACCACATTTATCTCCACATCAGGTTTCACTTTAACCCAGAAATAAAGCTGTTAAAGTGTCACATGCATTCAGTGTCAAACATGAAATACTGTGTTTCAAACCACGGTTAGTTATTCATTAATATTTTTGATCTCCTTCTGATAATATTTCACTGGTCAATCTTTGTCTAAACTACTGTCGACCTGTCATCCACCAATCGAACCAATGGAGCTGATCCATTTCAGGCTCTAGGAGACTTCTGAGGAGTCCAAAGCGAGCATACACATGTGTGTCCTTCCCTCACATCCTCAGGGGGTGGAGACAAGACACAGAGAAAGACGACGAGGATAATAATAAAAAACAAGAACACTGTGTTTAGTTTGTGTATTTACACTTCTATGTTCCTGCTGTATCTTGTGAGTTCTGAATGAACAGATTCAATGATATTTAACATGCTGACATGTTTTTTAAGTTTATTTGTGAAGTCTATTTTTCTTTTGGTTTATCGCTCCATTATGAAGTTTAATGAAGTATAAATGTTTTGAGGGCAGAGTTTCGGCCTGTAGAAGAAGGGCGTGTGTTGAGAAGAAGGGGCGGTCTTGTGGCAGAAAGATGAACACCAGCTCACTGAAGACTTTACTGACGTGACACTTGTTCAGACCTCTGAAGTGTTGAAGACGATGTTTCTCTTGTTTGTTTTTCTCTCTTTGTGCTTCTGCTGTCTGCAGGGGGGTAAGTTATAAACACTCAACTTTAGGATTTATAATATCAGTTATTCAGAATAATGATGCACAGTTTCTATCTGCATTTACTTCTTTTCCCTTTTGAATGTGTCAGATGTGGTTTTTGAACTTCAGCGACAGCTTGAATTAAGTTTAGAAACAGCTCACATTTATCATTGTTGAATGACCAAAGTTGTTTTCCTAGAAAGTGACGAGTTTCCTATTTCCTGTTATTTTCAAGAGTTTGACTTCTGAACACTTTCTTCAGGTGTGTTTGTTGATGCAGATGAAGTGAAGTCAGTGTCAGTGATGGAGGGAGATTCTGTTACTCTACACATGAATACTGCTGACATACAGACAGCTGATCTGATAGTGTGGAGTTTTGTTACTCAAAATACTCACATTGCTCAAGTGAACAGAGAAGCCAATACAGTCTCAGTATATGCTGATGTTCATGATGGGATGTTCAGAGACAGACTGCAGGTGGATGATCAGACTGGATCTCTCACCATCACAAACATCACAACTCAACACTCTGGACTTTATCACATAACCATCAGCGGCCAACAAGAGACCTCATACACATTCAACATTAATGTCTATAGTGAGTAGAGATTTACTGTTTGCCCTTTGACAGTTATATGAATGTGTCATAAAGACTCTTAATATTGATTATAAATGTTCTGTTTGTTCTCAAATGTTTTTCAGCTCGTCTTCCTGTTCCTGACATCACCAGCTACTGTCCACAAAAGTCTTCTTCATCTTCAAGCTCAAAATGTGTGTTGTTGTGTTCAGTGATGAATGTGACACATGTGAGTCTCTCTCCTGGTACAAAGGACAGAGTTTATTGTCCAGCATCAGTGTGTCTGATCTCAACATCAGACTCTCTCTTCCTCTGGAGGTGGAATATCAGGATACAAACACATACAGCTGTGTGATCAACAATCCCATCACAAACCTCACACAACATCTCAACATCACTCAACTCTGTTACAAGTGTTCAGGTGAGTCAATGTGATGTTTGTGTTTATTTACTCGGTTAAGTATATTTATGAGCCAATCACAGGAGCTCTAAATGTCACGTGACTAAACTCTCTGGAACCAGAAGAAATTGATATCATGACAAGACTGATCGTCACTACGAAACCACTGCTGTTTCCCAATTCAACTAAATATATATTTGTATTTGTGTATGATAAATATGATTTTAACCTTATAGTCGACACCTTTGAAATGTCTGATCTTTACAATGACATGTATTCAAAAAATATTTGTATTATCTGTATTAAAGTAACGTTCATGTTCAAAATAGCCTTTGTCCTGCCATAACCAAAACATCTGAATCTCCCTACAAAACCAAAACCCATGAATAAGATCCTTCCTCTATTTACATGTTGTGTTACATGTACTCCAGGTCTCCGCATCCCTCCAGATTTCCTCCCATTCATTGTCTGTCATTTGTACATTTAAGATCTTCTCAAATGTTCTCAATGTTTCTAAAGACCCACAATCCTTAAGAACTTTCTAGAAGGATTTTGCAGAATTGTCTTGGAGTAGAAAATACTGCCTGTCCAAAGATGATCAAAGCAAAGTTGTGTCTGTTTAGTGGAGAAATCTGTTTCAGGATTTTCTTATGGAGAAAACAGCCTTGCAAGACAAAGGCACAGTCAGAAATCACCAGGGGACTAAAAAACAACCAGAAAACATATTTCCCATCAACTCTTGTACAATCAAACAGCGCCCTCTTGTGTCCCTAATGACATCTAAAGATTGAAAAATCTGAAAACACAGAACACTGCCTTTGAACATTGAAATAAACACCATATCTGGAGTGAACATAGGTTTCCAAACAACACAAATAAGCGTTTAAAGAACAATTGTGCTTTTATTGTCCCAATACGTATGCAGGACACTGTATATAAACACACATAAACATAATCCACACTCATCATATGATGACCCTGAGATTCACTGTCATGACCCTGATGGCTCTTCTTAACCTTTAGTGGCAAAGTGGGAGTTTCTGAAACTGATTCTTCTGTTCATTGATAATGAGGGGAAATGGAGAATTATATCACCGCTCTGGTGTTTTATTTGGGAGTCTGTGTTTGGATGCATTCATCTCACTTCAGTTCAATCTTTATGGAAGTTTCCAGCCTCTCAATTGTTATGCAGTGAGATGTGATGTCAAGTAGAAAGAAATACAAGATCAAAGTGACGAAACATCTACGAAAGTTCAATATTTTCAATTCAGACGAATTATCCTCTTTTATTCCTCAGACTGTGGATGCTGTTGTAATGGTCCTGAACCTGTGATCCGATTGGTCATCTCTGCTATGGTGGGCGTGGCTACTGTCGCAGTTCTGGCGTATGACATCAGATCTAGAAAAGTTCAGACTTCAGCATCAGATCATCGCTGATATTGTACACAGTCACATCTACTGTAGCTTACACGTGTGTCTTTGAGTCTGTACATGAGCAACATTTACCACTTTTTAATGCCAAAGTTTAGCTCTTGATATAACGTTTGACTTTATTATACAACATCTGTCTATGAGCTCATCGATTGCACATTGAAAATATCAAAGATTGTTGTATGTTTGTCTTGTTTTGTGTTTGTGTAGTAATCTGTTCATCTATGACGGCAATAAAAACAAAGTTATATATTTCATGTCTACTGTAACAAGTATTGTGTGATGGGCTTGTAGAGAAAATAACCATGAAAAATCTGATTATATTTACACAGTCAGGATTTAGTAAACAAAATGATTTCATTCAGTAATTCATTCTCAAGTCTATTTTAGTCTTCTTGTCATGTCATTGAAATATTCACAAAACATTTTAACTTATATTACAAGTTCTCCTAAATGTAGCAGTAAAATATTTAGTTACGAGTTATTTTAATATTTTTGTATGGTGCTCATTTATTGTTTACAGTGTTTACAGGTCTTTCAGACCCACAGCATTATTGGGTTTTTAAATCAAGAAATCCATACAAAAAATATGACAAATACTTTACATATGTTACGTTTTTGCAATTAGACAGAATATATGGTTAATATTTGTCGTTGACTATTGTTAAATTACCTTTATAAATAGGTGCAGTTTTTTGGTAAACAAGCGATAAAAGGAAAATCTATTATAAAATCATGTCTTACATTAGCGACTTACATTAAATCTTTAATACAACATTTAAGGAAAATGTAGAATACCAAGAAAAAAGATTGTATATGTTTTGTTCGGTTAAATATTACATTGTTGAGCCTTTATTAAGCAAATAGCCAATAAATATCTGAGATTTAAACAACACATTTATTTACAAACATTGAAAATGGGCCACAGACCAGAACACCATACAAGGGTTAAATGGTTCAGCTAGATTTGTAGTAAACTGTGGTTTTATAAATGATCATCAATAGCCAAAAGAAACATGACAAGTTTAGCTGACACATAAAATACTTGAGCACTTCATCTCAGATCTTCATCTTCATCTTCATCTCAGATTTGTAAATTCACTTTTGTTTGTCAGCAGCAGGTGTCGCTGTTTTCACATTTAACTGGAATCACACGCACACAGATTCCGCCATTTTTACACTTCTGTACATTACTTTCAGAAATTCACGAGAAACTGACCCAGTTCATTTATCTTCAGAGGAATCATCGTGATAAATCATCAGTTATTCTTTATATATTTATAAGTATGTGTGTGTAGGTTTAGTTTAGTTTAGTATTTATTTCCTCTCAGTGTTTGTGGGGCGGTGGCTGAGATCTCAAACACTGAAAACTTGAACAAACTCTTGAATCACTTTACTGATCATCTTTAGAAACAACATGAAGACGATTTCTTTACTCTTTATCATCTCTTTATTCTTCAACAGTAAGTATAACGACATTATACAACACTCACTTTCCTATAAACCGAGTAAACTACATCAGACTTTATATTTAATGTGTAGAAGAAAACATTTACTGGTCAAGACTCAAAGATCTCGACTGAATCTTTGACAGACACACAGTGTTTGATCTCTCAGTGTTTGTGTCTTCAGGTGTGTTTGGTGATGAGACTGATTCAGATATAAAAGACAAACTCGCCCAAATCATCAGTTTGACTTCACACGTTATATTTCTAAAAGCAGATTTTATTACAGCGGGTCCGACTTCATATTTAATGTGATATAATGTTCACTGCAGCAGAAAACATGATGTTATACACAAGATATGAACTTTAACGTTTGTTGTCTGATCTCTAACCGCTTCTGTGTCTTCAGGTGTGTTTGGTGATGAGACTGATTCAGTGTCAGTGAATGATGGAGGTTCTGTGACTCTACACACTCATCTTACTGAACTACAGAGAGATGATGTGATAGTTTGGAGGTTTAATGGCTCTCGCATAGCTAGAATCAACAGAGCGGTCAACAGTGATCCAGTTTATGAGCCTGATGAGAGATTTACTGACAGACTGAAGATGAACCATCAGACTGGAGATCTCACCATCACAAACATCACATCTCAACACACTGGAGATTATCATCTAGAGATCATCAACGGAGAGACAGAAACAAAGTCATTCAGTGTCAGTGAGTATCTCAAGCTTTACTTTAATAATGATTTTATTATCATAATCCTCGATCTTTATCGATTGACAATGATCTTTTTTTACTGCCAGAGCGGCCATATTGAGCGTTGAAATCCCTCTCTCCATTCATTATATGACAGCGGCACATCTTGTTGATATCTATAATCTTTGGTTCAGATGGTTGAGGTCCTTCACTGTTATGAGGGAAACATCAGAGGTCACACTACAAACGCTGCTGCTGACCGCTTGTGTCTGAATCACCTGAGACTGATGTTAATACTGATGTGACACATCTGTGAATGTGTTTGTTCTTTACTCTCTCTTGCAGTTCAACTCTTTTCTCTTTCTGTTTGTTCTGCAGGTTTGTCTCCTAAA
Source organism: Triplophysa siluroides (assembly GCA_006030095.1). Lineage (NCBI taxonomy): Eukaryota > Metazoa > Chordata > Actinopteri > Cypriniformes > Nemacheilidae > Triplophysa > Triplophysa siluroides. Next base: position 88,894 of record VCII01000651.1, read on the forward strand.
GTGAAGAAAGTGATTAATAAAGATTCTGTCTCTCTACACATTGATGTCACTGAAGAACAGATAAAGGACAAGATTCACTGGAAGATCAAACACAACAACTCTCCTGTAGCTGACATCATTACACAGAATGGAACGATCTCAATAGATGTTATTGAAGAGAGATTCAGAGACAGACTGAAGCTGGATGATCAGACTGGAGATCTCACCATCACAGACATGAAGAATGAAGACTCTGGACAGTATGAAGCAGATGTCACCATCGGCAGCATCACACACACTATACACAAGACATTCAGATTCACCGGCTCAGGTGAGGAGATCTCTTCAATATAATTAAAGTCTTTTCATAAACGTTTCGTCTCACTTTAGATTAAAGCATTGTGCAAAGACAATATTTCAAAAAAGTTCATTTCAATAAATCTGTCACAGTGATATTAAAAATGCAGTCGATCAGTTTTTCTTTCACTGACTCTTCTTTATGTCAGTGCTCTTACACACAAATACGTGACGTTTATTTAGTAGCAGTTTCACATTAAAATATTTTTTATAGTCCTGGTCAGAATTATTGGCACCCGTCGGAGCCAGTAGCCTTTGGGTAAGTGCTCCGACATTTGGCGCTGTTTTGCTCCGGGTGACCCGAGTTCGAGTCCCGGCTCACGGTCCATGCCCGATGCCACCCCGTCTCTCATCCACTTCGTTTCCTGTCCTCTCACTGTTGCTGTACAAATAAAGGCAAAAACGCCAAAAATAAATCTTAAAAATAATTATTGGCACCCAAAGAAAAAAAAGAACTTCATGGAAATAAATCGCTGTTGGTCACTTTGAGTAAGTTAATGGCTCTTCAGCTCATTTTTTTTGTTTGACTGATTAATGTTAATTTTAGTAGTGAAATGTGATTTGAACTTTGACCCTCTGACCCTCCACTTAAAGACCGCTGACATGTTTACAGTAAGAATGATAAAGTGTCTGCTTGTGTGTAATGTCCTGATCATTCATATATACACATTAACACCTGTTGTGAACACTCAGTAATCCATGACATCATCACAATCATTCTAAACATCATTCAGTTATTACACCTGACATATACATATATTTAAATATTGTTTTCTTGCTGTTAAATTCACTTATAGATCATGTAAACATTGAGTGTTTTACACATATCTGATGATGGCTACTAATGTTTATGATCAGACTGATACATGTATTATTAATATTAATAACTGTCTCTCTGTCATTACAGAAGCGAGTGAAGGATTCAGCAGTGATGCTGATGATAGATCCTCCACAGGTCCCTCTTCAGGGTCTGATAGCAGGAATAAGTGTTTCTCTTCTCCTCGTGGCTGCTGTTGCTGCTGGTATTGTGATCTACTGTCACCGCAAGATGAGACGTCAGGGTAAGAATCATGTACAGCTAATACAACAAGAGCAAAATCATCATCTTTATGTGCTGCAGTAGACATTGAATGAATACATGTAAACATATGTTAAAGTAATCGTGTACAAGCGCCTTTCACAAAGAAACGATTAATACTGTTCTATAATGATTAAAAGATGCCTGCAAATCTATAAAAACAAACACAGAAATCTGCAACACTTAAGGTCCAGTCAGTGAAATCTAGTGGCAAGGTTGCGAATTGCAACCAATCGCTCACTCCACCCCTCCCGTTCAAAACACTGTGACGGCTGACAGAACATGGCCAATTATATGCAAGTGGAGTAAAAAACCCCGCGGTGTATATAGATAGAAATCGCTCATTCTTAGTTAAAAAAAATTGAACGCTTCATTGTTTAAGCTCTTTATACACCTCTGAAGACATAATGATGTATATTGTATTGCATTTCTGTCAATAGATCCTCCAAAAAATGACACACTGGACCTTAATTAAGAGAGAAATCGTTTTGTAATTTTTTATTTGAATGGGGAAAAAACATGACCGAGTGGATATTTGAGATGTCTAAAATGAATCTAACAACAGAGAAGTTCAGAAAACTTCATTTATCTGTTGATACAAGAGTGAACAAAGAGTAATGTGTGGTAAAAAGGAGAAAAAGTGTAATTACTTCACACAAAAAGTGATGTGAAGTGGACAATTATGGTCAACGATACTCAGAATTTGTGCTCTGCATTTCACCCTTCAAGTGCAAACACACAGTAGTGAACACACACCCGAAGAAGTGGACAATATTTTGCTGTTGATCCTTGGAAGCAGTTGGGGATCTGAGGGTCTCACCTCAGTCGTGGTATAGAAGGTGGAAGAGAGAGCTGGTCATTCGCTCCCCCTGTGGGTTGCAAGTCCGACTCTCTAACCATAAGGCCACGACTGCCCACTTAAGCAGTCTCTCTACACATCAAATTACAAAGCTTCCCCGGCTCTTCCCTTTTGTAACACGATGACCAGAACCAGATCCACTGTTATCTGCAGTTGAATGCATTTTACTGAGACGGGTAGCATTGTTAGGGCTTTATGGGCACTTTATTTAGCGTAAAAGTACCAAAGAATGGGTTGAAATAATAGACACAAAACATTTAAAGTCTTTTTTTACTCAATTTAAGTTACTTTAGTTTCTACTGTAAAGCTTCAAGAAAAGTTTAAACTGGTGTTTTAGATTTTCATACTTCCAACACATGAATTTGCAGATTTTTTAAGAAAGATTTTGCGTAGAATTAACAAAAGAAAAGGTCTGCAGATTACATCTGGCCCTGCCCGTGATCTTCAGTGCTTTACCAACTGACCTACTGAAACACTTTCTACAGGAATGTATTTGTAGATGTTTGTCTCTGCTTCTTCTGTTCATTTTTATTTTATTTGTTTTCTGTATTTCTTACAGATACCAACACAGGAACGGAGACAATGGAGACAAATGAGCCTTTGAGGAATGAAGACGCTAGCAATGGTGATGTACCTCCAGTGTAACAGGATCAACATTATAAACACATCAACATCAGCAGAGGTGGATATTATGATAATTATATATTAGCGTGCAAGTGCACCATGTTTACAAGAGATTGGTCTTCACTTACATACACTTTTTTACTATGAAATCTGACGTTTACGGAGTTTTTGTGAATCCGAACGAAAGTTTTCGGGAAGGTCCGTTTTACGCTGAAATTACTCAACATTTACACACATTTACGAATGTTTCCTGAATGAGCCCCATTGGATGTAATATTTGTGAATTTATACTCAAATCCGCAAAATATCTTACATGGTTGAGCAGTGAAATAATATATACCCTAAAAAGACTCAGATGCAGATCATACTATATTTACATGCACTAGGATTGTGGCAATATTGCGATTAAACTTTAGCTCAGGAAAATTTTATTAATCGCATAAGGCATCATGTAAATACCTTAATTGTATTTACGCAAACATATTTTTATAAGAATGTTCTTTACATAATGCAATAAGGTTTTATGTAGAAACAACTGAAAATCACTTTTTGTGATTTTACAGACAGCTTTGGTTTATCTGAAGATTTTATTATAGAAGGCTTATAGTCTTTAAAGGTGTCATGAATTAAGAAAATACATTTTAAACTAAAAGAGTTTTAAGCTTTTGTTATATATAAGCTCATCGTATTCAAACGAACATCCTGTGAGTGTTTCAGAACTGAAGTCGTCCTTCTTACTGAAACGACAACGCCAGGTCCTGGAATGTACCTTGATAGGTTGAACAGTACCACCAGAGAAGATATCAACGACTGCTTCTCTAGCCCCGCCCACTTGTTCGCGAATGACTTGAGTGAAATCTTTTGTAAACAAGGCTCATGTCGTTGCTGGATTTGCAGAGAGACTGAGATTAAAAAGCAGTGCCGTGCCATCGATATTGAATCCGACTGGAATCTTATGCGAGTAAAAATATATGTTCGATGCGTCACTGTTGCTTTGTCAGAGATGGCATTTATATGTCCTGATAATGTGAAACCTACGTGTCTAACAAAGTTTACAGAAGGCTCAAACTACGCTCATAGCTTGTCAAAAAGATACACAAAATGTACATCAAAGGACACACTGAATCTGAGCGTTTCATGAGTCGGCCTTAAAACACGGGGAGAAAATAGCCTATTACTTATTGTTTTTGATGTTTTTTAATGTTTTTCAAACATTCATTTATCCATTTATTGTAATATAAATGTGACTGCGAGTATGCAGTCCATTTTAGCTTAAAGAGCATGTCACATTGTTCATAAACCTTTGCTTTGTTGGCAGGCTTACTTATAATTGCTTTAATACCCTCATTAGTGATGAATGTCAGGTGAACTTATCTTCCAATTTCTTCATGTTGAATTTTGCCCCGCCCACCTAAAAAAAACTCGGACCCATTAAAATTATTGTTACATATCTTGCATTGTTGTTTCAACACTTGTTGATGAGTTATTGTGATTGGCTGTAAAAATGTTAAGAGATATGACGCTTTAACCTTATCCGGCCCATTTGACCTAGCTGACTTCACCCTATACAAATGAGCTACAAACCAAAATGAAAATGTTGTGACTTCATACTCGGGCTTCAAATCTTTTTAACTCATCTTTGACTGATCTTGTATGTGACCCTGAGAATTACAAGCTTCATAAATCATCAAAGACATCGCACTCATCTGTTCTGTAGATGTTTGATTTTTTTTCCGTGTCTCACAGGTTCCAATAAAGAAGTCCTAAAGAATGAGTCTCAGCTGTGATGAATGAGTCTTTGAGGACTGGATACGCCAGCAGTTGTGACAGATGCTCAACAACCTCACCCTCCATCTGCGAGCTCTCTGGCCTTTGGTGCAACGGCAATCACACCAGTCCCCACCTTCGGGTAAAGATTTTGTCAAAAGAACTACACCAAAGCAGGCTATTTGAACACTATTTTTATTTTTGTTTAACTATGTATTAATTGTTTTATATATTTGCAATGTAAAAATGCCAAGATTTAATTCAGTGTTCTGTTACAGTTTTTTTTTATTTGAATTCCTTTGAATACTTGAGCTTTACATTATGCACTTTCTTAAGTTTTGAATAACTACAGCAGCATTACAAGAACCTGAAGGACATATTTAGTGGGAAATATGAATAGGAGATTATGTAGTGAAAAACTACACATGTGCATTATCCTTTAAGACGGTCAATACTTGAATTGTGGGGCTTGGCACAACTATAGTAGACAGACCTTCATCTCAAACACTGTCAGCTGCCACATGAAGAACAATCGAACTATGTTTACTCCGTTTTATGAAAAACACTGTGTCTTGCCTTTTGAATTCTATTAGTAAAAGTACTCTGGACGTTTACAACCATACCAGTTGCTTCCTATAAGTCACATCATCATGGCTGTGATTAGACCAGAGGACAAGCCTTACAATGTAATATCACAGTCTTGTTGGTGCTGGTATTAGTGCTGCCTTTGACACTTTTCCAATTTGTGAATGATTGTATGTTGTCAGGTACAGTTGTTGTTTTTTTGTTTGGTTGACAGCTGTACATTTCAAAGTATTCAAGTAAGCATTTAGTTTGTTTGGGAAATTTTGTCGTTTTGGGGGAAATAATGTACGCTATGTCAATACCAAAAAAATGTGAATACCTATTTTTAGTACACCTCAAAAACTAAATCACGACTTCATTAAAGGGTATTACTGAAAAGGAGGGGTTACTATGTGACCATAGGTACACTAAAGGTGCTGCTACAAAAGTTCTTTACAGTGATGCTTCCCTAAAGAACCACTTAAATGTGCCTATTTTCCACATATTGGTGCGATTCCGTATGGCCTGTAACTGCACACTCCTGTCAAAGCACTGTTTATTAATCACCAGCCAAATGTCTGTAACGATCCACAATGGTCGTGTAGAACTACTTTCCTTTAGCATTAAAAGTCAATGGCGCAATATTGTTTGGGTACCGCCGTGTAGATAGCGAATCCGCCATGACTCTTAAAGGGAATGGGAGATGAGACTCTCATTGGGTTACTGCATATTAAGTCCAAAACACAGCAATGACTCATTAAGAGAATAGGGACCACCTTTTTAGACAACCCGCGTTGGCGTGCCAACAATGTTTCCCATTCTTAATCTAGCAAAAGTGGTTTCAGACACGCCATATGTTCACTAGCGCCTTGCCTTTTGACCATGCGCTAAGAACGTTAAAATAAGGCCCTTAGTGTTTATCCATATCTAGCCTTGCATTTCAAATGACTCATTTGTCAGAAACCAAACTAAAAACAAAAATGCCCAAAAGCGTCTTACATTTAGTCATTTAGCAGACGCTTTTATCCAAAGTGAGTTACAGAGAGTTCAGGGAGCAATAATTGATACGTCTTACAGGACAATACAATAGGTTTTCGTACAAAGTTACTGGTTTCCACAAACAACCTGTTGAGAGAAAGAGAGAGGGTTCGTTTTTTCTTCTTTTATTTGCCTGTCCAGTATTCACAGAAGGTTTTTTTTATGTTGTTAGAGATGTGGTTGTTGGGAAGAATGTTCCACCAGGAAGGAGTCTTGAGCACTTTCGCATTTGACTGCACACCGACTGCACTTAAAAGGAGTTCTGAAAATTAAGCTAGCTGCCCCAATGTTATTTCATATAACAGATATATATATATATATATTACATAATGTCCACAACACAAAATAATAACTTTATTTACTAAATAAATCTACTAATGTATTTTTAGAAGCCTGTTTAGATTTTTGTAAGCTTGTTTTGTCTTTTTTGTAAACTTTTTCTTTTGCATGTTGCAAAAAAAAGTATATATATATCTATAGATCTATATCTTATACCTTTTCCACCATTTTGTATGTTGCTGCTTATTCATGTGAAACTGAACGCAAGTGCAGTGCCTCTTATTGCATTAAGGGACATGTTTTTTGGGAGAAAACAAACTTTGTTGGATTTCTGTGAATTAAAATGCCCAAACCTGAAGCGATTATACCACACAAATGAGGAAGAAATGGCTCTTTACAGAACTTAAAATAGTTACTTTATTTTATTTTCATGTGCCCATTTATGAAGAATGTGTCCCGTTATGGATGTGACAATCTTGCCTGACTATGAAATTAAAAATGGTTTTGAAGAGAGACCTCACATGGGTATTTGAACCACCAAATGTTGACATATATGCTGTTAAAACCGTTGGCAAATACTGTTTGCATGGCAAGGTTGACATTTTCACGGAATTGCCCAAATGTGAATGTATTGTTTTTTTAAATGTTCAATAAAAGCCTTGCTGAAAGCCACAGTGCAGTTTAATGTTTATACGACATTTTACATTCTTATTCCCATTCTTAGTGTTTTTAAACTAATATATAATTTGGCTGTGATTGTGTGTTTTGTTTTGTTAGAGGAGTTTTAACCAGTAAACAGATTTTGTATAGAAATATTAACATTATTGCAGAGTTATTTGAACATCTTCAAAATTACTTCAAACTTCAGATACTTTTGTTAATTTAGTTATTTGATGGCGTCTTACATTTGTTGTCAGTGGTTCATTTTAAATAAGCCTATTATGTGTAATTTTATCAATAATATTCAAATAGAGTTCAAACATGCATCGATTTTTGTTTAAGCATTAGGTTATTGTAAATATAAATGTATTATAGGCAGTATTGATGTGTAACATCAAACTCCTGCATATATAAATTTGAGCAGTATTTTTGCTTTTTTAATGTAGTTCGGCGATCAAGTCTAACTCAAGTATCTGTCTAACTTTATTTTGAATCTTTCAAAATGTTTAAAGTTCATTGATATTTGATAATTGAGAGCAAGAATATGCTTTTTCAATGGCATCGATTCCTCCTCCACATCCTCCGTTATCTTTTCCTTGCATCCTTCCCTCAAATCCTATGGGGATGGAGACCAGAGAAAAGAAAACGAGAATGCACAAATATGAATTGAGAATCTCGCTGATCACATTACTATATATTTGATAACTGCTGTTGTTTGTATATTTGGCCACAAAGAGGCGTTTCATGTCCATCAAACGGTGCTGCATTCTCTCATTAGTGTTTCTGAATTGCTAAAACACTGAAACCATTTCTCTTCACCTGTCCAGTGACCAACCTATACATTGAATCTTTCATTCTTTTGGCATCTCATTCCCTTTATTTTGCAATACGAAACAAATTCTCACTAAAACATATTTGGTACAGTGAGACACTTGCAAAATGGTAAACACAGGTGGCAAAAGTTTAAAAATAGTAGGTGTCTTTCTATGTACAAACGTTTATAACCTGGATGCTTTTTCTGTTTTATCATATAGTGTAATGAGTTGTTTATATATGTATGTGTATCGCCTATATTTACTGGCTGTGCGTACGAGATTTTGTGAATGTAGTTTGAAGATTTGGCCTTTGTTTTAAAGTCACCATGCAATCAAAGAGGAAAGTTGTGTTTTAGACAGTGTTCCAGTGATTATTATAAATGATTCATCCATTTTTTTTTCATTAATTTGCACTTGTAATCTTTTATCAAAAACAACTCGTCACCACATGACGTCAGCAACAAAAAAGAGGTTGGACTATACTGACTGTCCAATGTCCAGCCATTTTTGGGCCTCTCCTCCAGGTCCAACTTACAACAAACCAATCAAAAGGGCAAGGGCAAAATAAAGCTCCGCCCTACATTTTTTTCTAGCTTCAGAAGCCGTTTCACTGGGATACACGTCACGATACGAAAAAGAAGTCCGTCGCAACTTCCGTTTCATACAATCGTCCTAAATCGCGCACGTAGGCACTATTCTACGCCATTTTGTAGTATAAATAGTGTCAAAAAAGAAGTGCACTGTAAGTACCCGGATAACGCACTTTTCGACCGAAAATATGAAGTGTGGACACTTCACGCACTCTTTAAACAAAGTAAACATACCATGATGTTAAAGTCACATTTTTCAGGTGCAATTTGTCCAATAGGTGTCCTCATTACTCTGCTGTCTCGATAAGATGCACTTAAAGGAATAGTTCTCGCCAAAATAAAAATTCTTTCATCATTTATTCTCCCTTTTTGTCATTTCTAACCTATGTGCCCTACTTTCTCCTGCAGAACACAAAAGAAGATATTTTGAAGAATGTTGTTATTTTGAAAACTAACCACTGAGTTCTACTGTATGGACACAAAACCCATAACAAGTAATTCTTCAAAATATCTTCTTTTGTGCTTCATTTTGAGGCTGAAGATCTTTCTGATGATGAAGAACATTGTGAACAGTCTCTGATGATGACAGGATCAGGCAGACGAGCTGCAAATATAAACCATTAACCTCAAAACATTTATTTCAAGCAAATTCATCTCCGATCTTTAACACTGTTTTTTACTGTAGTTCATTTGTGCACACCAGATGAAGCCACATTTTGCACAACACAATCTTTTTACAGACACAGTCTTGTGCACCAGCAAGCAGAATAAATTAATTTAGCTCAGACCGCAACCAAACTAGCAGCTCACAACACATGTGAATCTACTGAAGAACACAAACCGACCAACATTTACACAAACACAGACAAACAGAACGAATGCTATAATTCAGCTCAGTATTTTACTTTAACTCAAATAAAACACATTGCAGTCTTAAACATTTAGCTAAGCTTTAAATTGCATTTCATGTTACAATATTCATATGTAGAACACACAATGTGTATGCAGAGTTTGATCTTGACTTTCACTGTGTTGTGTGTTGACTATGGTTCTGTCCATATGCTCATCTGATGCCTATTTGACAAAAAGTATTTATAAGACAAAGTAATAGAAAACAGAAACATGTTTGATTGCTTAACTTCTGTTAAAGAGCAAAACTGTCATTCTCTGAATCTCTCTGTGATGAGGAAGATGAAAGGAAGTCTATCATATCATAAATGTGTGTGATGTTTGCTCATTGACCTGCGACAGATCTCTCGTGTGAAGACTGTAGATGATCTCTGTGTATTCTGACATGTTCTTCTCATCTCTCACCGTTTCATCTGAAAGCACACGTGTGTTATTACTGCAGTTTAATTTGTGTATTTATTAAACACGGCTGGATGAGTGGAAGGACATACTCCTTTGTATTTGATGCACATATACAACACAGGAAATATCACAAATGTATAATATGACACAATCATAATCACGTAAAGAAATGAAGGCACTCCAGTGGAGTCTAAAATAAGAGAAAAAACTCTATTCAATGAAAGACACACAACCAAAATGTACCAAGTTTTGCTGTGTTTAGCACTATAACCATCAGATCAGATCAGTTCAGTAAATTAACTTTAATATAACTGGTCACGTACCTGAACACCTGTGACAGACTTGAGTGATGTTGAGATGTTGTGTGAGGTTTGTGATGGGATTGTTGACCACACAGCTGTATGTGTTTGTATCCTGATATTCCACCTCCAGAGGAAGAGAGAGTCTGATGTTGAGATCAGACACACTGATGCTGGACAATAAACTCTTTCCTTTGTACCAGGAGAGACTCACATGTGACACATTTAGCTTATAGCATCTTGTAAAATATTTACCACTTCTGAATAGATTCTACATTTTGTGACCATGTCTCGAATTGCCAAACTGGACACTTCAAGAAAACACAATCTATTGTCTAGATGGAGAATATAGCTCAATCTAATGTCATAGCGGCTGAGAGAAGTGTGTAAACGACAACATGCACTGTAAGTAAATACATACAAGAGAACTTAGATTGTAAATCCATCAACAAAAACTGTATTTCATTACTTAATACATTACTGTATACATGTATTCGATAAAGCTGCTTTAAAAGACGTATTAATATTTGCTGACAGTTGTGAAAAATAATTCCAAATACGATTGTTCAAACATCTTTAAAAAACATTTAAAAACAGGAAAATAAATCGTAAACATCTGTATCAACACCAAACACACCTGAAACATTTTAAGAATGATTAAATATAAACTGATAGATGTGAGCGGTGCACAAAGTTTGGCTGAAATCGTGCCTGTAACTAAAACACAAATAAACAAGCGCTCTCCTACCTGTCACACACACTGAAAACACACAAGTCCACATGTCTTCACTGTGTATTAGTTGTCTGTAATGCATAAACACTGTGAGAAAGTTTAGTGAGAGACGATGTTGTGGTTACAGTCATATACAGCAGTTACAAGAAAGTTATTTTGACATCTCGTTTCATTCTGTGGCACAAATAACACAAACCACAGACAGGGCCGTACACCGAAGTAAAAACAAGTAAGCTAGGGAGATTGGTTGGTATGTATAAAGCAAATCTATTTATTAAAAATATAATAATAGACAAATCAAGACTTTTTACATTTGAGTTGGTGATTGTAACAGTACAGCCATACAGAGCAAAACAATCGTATTGAAAACAATAACATGTAAAAATACAAGAGAATTTAGATTAAAATTGAAGAATCAAACTCAAAATACTTCATTGGCTTCGTGACTCTTTCTCTATATGTGAATGAGATAAAACTGCATTAAAATGTATTGAAATTGGCTGACAACTGTGTAATATTTTAATCAATGATTCCATATACGATTCCTTCTTTGAAAACATCCAAAACAAAAAATGTAAAAACAGCAAATAAAAGTTGTATTCTCAAGCGCATCAGTCAGATTCTGGGTGTGATGTCTGATGTCTCTGCTTCTGTTCAGCTCTTCTGGTTCTGACGTCATAAACCACTACAGCGATAGTGGCCACGCCCACCAGAGCAGCGAGGACCAATCGGACCACAGCTCCATTAAAACCGCAACACTGGATCTTGTCTGACGGTTAAAAAAGTGCGACACAGAAACACAGAAGTGTGAACTTCAACAGATGCTGCAGCTGCGATTCGATACACTGAGTTTCACAAAGAAACTAAAACTTCAGTGTTACCATTTGGGGGCCATACGGGGGTTGCGCCTTGTGTATTGGCCTTTATGTCTTTCAAGTTTGAAAATGTTTTATTTTCAATAAAATGTATTTTTGCTTTCCTGTGTCTCAGTGGTTTGAGCATGGCACTAGCAATGCCAAGGTCGTGGGTTTGATCCCAGGGGATTGCAGATAGTCAGTGTATAATGCCTTTGGATAAAAGCGTCTGCCAAATGCATAAATGTTACAAATGATGACTTTACATCGTTTCCCTATATAGTAAATTTGTCCGTGGTAGACTACAGCTTATTTTAAAAGGTTACACCAAACACACCTTGGATGCACCGTTGTGACGGCTGTTGTGAGTACCTGTTCCCGCTATAAGGTGCCACTTTTGTCAGCAAATGTAAAAAAATCTAAACATATGAAGTAATACTCACCATTGACAGAAACATTAAAACTCTCGTATGACGTTCCTCTGTCACTGATGATGTGTAGTTGATAAAGTCCAGAGTCTGTGATCCTGAGGTTTGTGATGGTGAGAGATCCAGTCTGATTGTCCAGCTTCAGTCTGCCTCCAAATATCTCTTTACTGTCAAACATAGAGATGTTTTGCTTGTACATTTTAGCTATAAGAGGCTCTTGGGGTCCAAATATCCACAATATGCGATCATTTCTCTGTATGTCAGTAAGATGAGTGTGTAAAGTGACAGAATCTCCCTCCATCACTGACACCGACTTCACTTCATCTGCATCAACACCAAACACTCCTGCAGAACAACATGTAAAAATACCTTAACGTAAACCAGCGCTTTAGCTCAATGAATGCATGCAACTAAAACATTGACGAAGAAAGAAAAACTCTTACCTGTCACATACACTAAAAACACACAAGTCCACATTTATTGCCTGTCGTGCAGAATCATAATGAGAAAGTTCAGTGAGAGGTGCTGTGGTTATATTCACTTATAATCAACGGGTTCACAGGTGTTATTTTAGCACCTCGTTTCAAGGCGTCACAAAATAGCACAAGCCACAGACAGGGCCGTTCGTCCGTCTGACGTTTGCTGGGGGTTTGGGGCATGTACAAAATAAATATTTCACAGACAATTGTTTCTGGACAGATGAAGATTTACATTTTGAGTCTTTGGAGTTGGTCATTGTAACAATATTACCATTCAGCGCCCATGAATCTTATTGAAAACAACAACATGCACTGCAAGTACATAAATACAAGAGAATTTAGATTGTAAATCAATTAACAAAAACTTTATTTGGTACATTAGTGTATACATGTATTCGATAAAGCTGCTTTAATAGACGTCTTGTGTATTATTTGAAAATAATTTCATGATGTGAGATTGTTAAAACATCTTTAAAGTGTCACGAAACCTCCTCTTTCAGCTACATTCTACCTTACTGTCGTCTTTGAAAAATGCTATTAAAATGTGGGTGAACGCTGTGAGAAGAGCCGTTAAAAAGCGGCAAAGGTTCCGCCATGGGAGACGGGCGCTCCAATCACAAGGCGCTGTCATGAATAATTAAGAGAAATGGTCTCATTGGTCAAGAAAATTCAGTCTCATGAATAATAATAAAACACCGACCCGTCATCCATGTTCAATAGTACATCACCACATCACATCCCTTGACGTTGGCCAGATGAGGATTTTAAACCCGGAAAGAAAAAAAAGCTAGAAATTTTCTATGATGTGCAACAAAACCAACTTTGTTTACATCTAAATAAATGTTTAGTGTTTCGTGGCTCTTTAAAAAACATTTAAAAACAGGAAATTAATCGTAAACGGCAAATAAAAAAGTTGTATTCTCAAGCGCATCAGTCAGATTCTGGGTGTGATGTCTGATGTCTCTGCTTCTGTTCAGCTCTTCTGGATCTGACGTCATAAACCACTACAGCGATAGTGGCCACGCCCACCAGAGCAGCGAGGGCCAATCGGATCACAGCTCCAGTAAAACCGAAACACTGGATCTTGTCTGAGGGCGACACATAAACACAGAAGTGTGAACTTAAACATGCTTCAGAGGCATTAGTTTACACAGACACCTGATTTGATCATAAACATCTCAGAACATTATAAGTGAAATTATATTCATTCATAATGTCATTTGCTAAACATGTTTGTAAGTTTTAGATACCTGAACACTTGTGACAGACTTGAGTGATGTTGAGATGTTGTGTGAGGTTTGTGATGGGATTGTTGATGACACATCTGTATGTGTTTGTATCCTGATATTCCACCTCCAGAGGAAGAGAGAGTCTGATGTTGAGATCAGACGCACTGATGCTGGAGTGTACACGGCTTCCATTATACCAGGAGAGACTCACATGTGACACATTCAACACTGAACACAACAACACACATCTTGAGACCGAAGAACAATGTGAACAGTCTCTGCTGATGACAGGAACAGACAGACGAGCTGGAAAACATGACCATAAAAACATGATATTTGAAAAATGTATAAATTAGTAAGGTATCGTATGTGTGAACTTTGTCAAATATAAATAATCAGAAAACCCCATCAGAAGAACTGTTAAAGGAATCATAGACTCACCATAGACAGTAACATTGAATCTCCGGAATGAAAGCATTTCAAAATGGTGGAACTCGAGTTTATAAACTCCAGAGTCTGTGATTCTGTTATTTGTGATAGTGAGATCACCAGTCTGAATGTTCAGCTTCAGTCTGTCTCTGAATCTCTCATTGCTGACCAACTTAGAAATGCTTTGCTTAAAGATCTCAGCTATATGTGTCTCTTGAGGTCCAAACATCCACTTTATCAGATGCCGTCTCTGTATCTCAGTAAGATTAGTGTGTAGAGTGAAAGAATCTCCCTCCATCACTGACACTGACTTCACTTCATCTGCATCAACACCAAACACACCTGAAACACACAGTAAGATATAAAACATATCTATAAGACGTGAGCGACACACTGAGTTTCTCTCAAACCAATTTAAAATGGTATAAATCATTTCAAAGTACAAAGCACTTACCCGACACACAAACTAAAAGCCAGAAATGCCACATTTGTTCTCGGTGTTTCGTCTGCACTCGGCGTCTGTAATGCAGAACCACTGAGCGCAAGTTTAACAAAACCTGATCATGAGGTTATGTACACATCATCCGTTTATGAAAGAGGATATTTCTACATCTCATTTCATACTGTGGCAAAAATGGTGGAAGTCACTGAAAAGAATATTGTGAGATTGAAGTCAACGCAGATCACACACAAATAGCTGAGATTGTAACAGCAGTACCAAGAAGTTCAAGGGATACTTCACCCAAAAATGAAAATGCTGTCACCATTTACTCACCCTCAGATAGTTCCAAACCTGTACAAATTCTTTGTTCTGCTGAACACAAAGGAAGATATTTGGAAGAATGTCAGTAGCCAAACAGATCTCATCCCCTCTTGACTGCCTTAGTAGGAATAAATAAATACTATGGGAGTCAAGGGGAGGTGAGATCTGTTTGGTTAGGTGTGTAGCCTATTGTTTAGGGGCCATTAACTAGGAGTTGGGGTAAAAATCGAATCCCCTAACTATCGCAATTCTTTTTAAAACTATTTAAGAAAATCGATTTAAATCGGATTACTTTACTTGACCTAAGAGGTGCTGGAGCGAAGTTACTCATTATTCTAGCAGAGGGCAAAATGTATTCGATGACGTTATATCGTGTCAATTTGCCCTCTTTCATTCTTTACCTTTATGTTTAAAATCCAAATCTTGACTGCGACCATTTTTCCTCCCTGGGCGACCATTTTCTTAATTTATATTTAAACTTTAATGCACAGAAATGTTGTATTGCTTGGGCAATGTGTTGCACATCTCAGACAGCGAAAAATACTGTACTGAGTTCTCTTTCACTTCATTTCACTCCTAAACAGACACATGTACACAAAATGATAACAAAATGCCCTAATTACAATGCAGTAGTTTTATGTGAACATACACCGTGCGCTTGCTCTTAAAGGGACAGCAGCAGCATAATAAACATCTCGTTTCAATGTTCATCAAGAAAAAACTCACTAACTTCTGACTGATTAACATCTTTAAATGTAATAATGTTTAAGCTATATTTTATTAGAACATTGAGTATGAAGTGTTAGTTTACATTTGATTACTTTTTCCCATTTCTGTACCTGATAACTATAAGTGTTTTAAGTGTAATACACCGAAACAGCCAAGTGACCTCCCCAAACGACAGTGTGTGAATCACATACTCACTGTCAGAGCTGGAGTTGAAAAGCGGAGTAGCCAATGGGCGAAGTGCTCACAATATATGATAAATATTCCCAACAAAATCCCCAAAAGAAACAATTTATTTAAGTATTGTTTTTGTCGTCTTTGTCCCCACCACTTTTCAATACAAAGTTACGCTTACGCCACTGTATTATTCAGTCAAGGCAGGCACAAGAAACTCGGTTTATGTCATAGTGGCGAAGAGAGAAGTGTGTGTTTCTTTATTATTTCTCAATCCTTTCAAAGTTCCTCAAATCAGTTCACCAACACAACGGATTCATCATCAAACCAAAGAGGTAGAGAGAGTCTGATGTTGATATCAGACACACTAATGCTGGACAATAAACTTTGAACCAGGAGAAACTCACATTCAATGTCATGATCCTGCCTCTTCTTGTCATGATTTGAGTCTTGTGGCAGGATCATGACAGACCCATGTGTTTTATGTGGAGAGGAGCATGGCATTGTTTTGTTTTGACGTGCCATGCATTCTGTGTGCCTTGGCCCCGCCCCGTTGTTTCCCCGTCATTGTCCCATTAGTGTCTCATTCCCCTCACCTACCCCGTGTAATCTTCTCGTTAGTGTTTGATTCCCCTCACCTGCCCCTTGTAAACTTCCCTCGTTAGTGTTCCCTATTTGTAGCCCCAGTCTCTCTTTGTCCAGCAAAAAAAAAAGCAAAACAATGCCATGCTCCTCTCCACATAAAACACGTGGCTCCGTTATGAGCCTGCCACAAGACTCCAAAATCATGACACAATGCCACAACAACACACAGATTTTGAGACTGGACAGCTTTCTTTAGTTTTGTCAACTTTGATTTCTCCAGTAGTGGGCACTTGGGCAACGTAAACAATACCGTACATCCGAGTGAGGAAGACGGAGGGAAGTTAATGAGGTAAACACATAAAAAGTGCACTTCAACACAGCCTAGCAAGCTAGCTTTAAAAAGAAGAACAAACAAGGGAAAGATCCCATACTCCCTTCAGAGATCTCTTTCTAGAGCCACGCCTGCTCATGACCTCACGTCTCCTTCACCAGTAAGACAGCATGACAGTACAACAACACATGACATCACAATATGAATGAATATAAACGAGTTTTTGTTTGAACATGTTTTGCGGGGCCATAGATGAAGCATGAGCAGGGTGTGTGGAGTCTTGATATATTAACAGGAAGGTAGGACTACTGCAGATGTAATGTATACTGCATTCAGAGGTTGTCCTGATACTCTCAAAAAATGCTCATACTGCAATAAAAATATGACAAATAAATAATATAGGTTGGGTCATATGTAAGGCTAATGTTCAACATGTCACCGGTTGTGTTGATACATGTTTAACCTTAAAACTGAAAACGTTGAGGGCTTTGTTTTTGATTTTTGAATTAAACTGGTCGCAAGTCTCGACCTGCTTTCACTTTCATAAATGCCTTGCACAAGAAAACTTCACGTTTTACAACTGCTGGACAATATGGATTTCTTTCTTGGCTTGTTCTGCTTTATCTCATTCGGTATGAATGGTAAGTAGAAACATTTTGACATAAAATACACAAAAACGTTCTATTCTTAAAGTTGGCTTTAAGTTTATTCACTTAGTTTAAGCTTCTTTTCAACGCTGTTTTTTCCCACATTTTATTGTCTTAACTCATGTCAGAATTTTTGCTTTGTAGATTTAAGGTTATAACCAATTTTAATACATGCAATAATTCACCATTGGGATATCATTGGCTCTGGACCCTGACAACTGTTTTGTATAATATTGGTGGGTCAAAACTCTTGCAGCACTGAACATTTGTCAAAATCTCATTCTTTATTCTACAAACCGTATTCAAATCATCTTGTAAGCAGCAAGAATGCGTTGGGCGTGTCAGGTAAAGCATTTGCAAGGACTTTGAATGTATTGAAATTCCTTCTCCTTCTATATGGCTTTTCTTTTCCAGGAGTGAATGACAGAGAAAACATGAGGACGGTGGTATCAAATACTAGAGACGTCATCGTCCTTCACACGGATGATGCTGAAACGGGGGAGACACGCGAAGAGCGTGACCACGTGTTGTGGGTGGTTGGAGCTCAAAACATCCACTCTCCTGAAGGCTATGAATGGATCATCTCTAAGTTTGACAGTTATAGCGGATAAAATATCGCAAATCATACTAGACACCATACGGTATGGAGCTTCAGCGACAGTGGCTGTGGCGAACAACCACAAATGCTAAACATCCAATCCAGATCATGTGAGTAGCGTGTATGAAAGACCAACAAACCATTGGCAACACCCCCCCCCCTTGAAATTCTGACTTAAAGGTCTAGTGTGTCATTTTTGGAGGATCTATTGACAGAAAGGCAATATAATATACATAACTATGTCATCAGAGGTGTAAAAGACCTTTCACCTTTTTGAGTAATGCTTTAATCGTCTTAGAATCAGGACGTGTTTCATACATTATCTCCTCCTGTGTCGGCCACTGTAGTGCTTTGAAAGGGAGGGGTGGAGTGAGCCATTGGTTGCAGATGACGCTAAAAATCTGATATATGTTTTAAACTAGCCCCACTGGACTTTGGTATTTGTAAACCTGAACATAAAGCATATCACAATTTGCTGTTGCCTACATTTTAAAGTTTAGCATTTAACTGTGTTTTTGTTCCAGCATGTTACCCAAGTGAAAAAGCTGATGAAAATATTATGGTGATGAAGGGGGATTCTGTCACTTTACACAGTGGTGTTGCTGAACTACAGGAAAATGAAAAGATAGTGTGGAGTCAAAAATATTAATTGCCGAAGTCACTAAACAGAATCTAGTATACTG